>PPOB02000008.1:292509-395510 GCA_003708405.2 Candidozyma heveicola
AAAAAAAAAAAAAAAAAAAAAAAAAAAAAAAAAAAAAAACGAATATTCAAAAGATCGGGATCATAGTTTCTACAGTGTTTCGTTCGAAGTTCTGTTTGTATTGAAAGGTCAATGGTTGGTGGCTGTCTAGAACATAACCGTCCAAGAGAAGGAAGTCTACAGAAGAACAGACAAAGTGAGGGTTTCACGATTTTTGAGACGAAACTTCAGCAAGTCAGTAAGTTTCAACAGAAACGAGCCAGTATGATGTCAACTGCTTGTTTGTCTTCTGTGACACTTTGAGATTCTTAGATCTACTTGACCGACGATTCACCACCCCGTCAGAATCACGAAGCTGCCTTTATCTTACCAAACTCCAAGCAATTTCAAATTCTGAAGATAGTCGCAATTGGCTGACGGCGCTACGCCACGTTCTCTTGGGGCTCTAATGGCTGCAAAATGCCAAATATCCCCACCTCCTCCTCAACACCCAGTCTTCTTGTAGTGTACATTGGCCGTATATACAGATAATGCCGGTAGGTCCACATGGACACAGCCTGGCCAACTCCGCAGATTCTTCTTTAAACCCCCGCTTAACGGAGAACACCGGCAGCGTGGGACTGGAGAATCTCGTTCACTCTTCTGGTCAACTCTGGGTCAGCACGGATCCTCAACTGCATCTTGGTGGCCTCAGCAAACGACGTGGCCAGCACCTTGTCGTCGAAGGAGCGGGACAAGCGTGCAGCCTCTTCGAACAATCCGACGGCTTCGTCGGCCTTGTCCTGAGTCAACTTCAACTGGGCAAGCGAGATGAGAGCAGCCTCGTTCTTAGGATCCATTTCAGCAGCCTTGGTAAGCAAGTCGGCGGTTTCTCCGTTCTCGTCCAAGCCGTCTCTCTGCAACAAGGTGGCCTTGTTGATCAAAGGAGTAGCGCCCACACCCACACCAGGCAAGTCTCTCTGCAAACGAATGGCAATGTCGTACTGCTTGATGGCACCCTTGGTGTCACCACGGTCGGCAAGAATGTCACCGTAGTAGTTCAAGACCTCAGGGGAAGTTGGGAACTTGAGCTTGGCTTCGTCAAACAAGGCGACTGCCTCCTCGAACTTGCCCTTTCTGTAAACCACACATGCGTGCTGGATGTACGCAAAGAGGTTCTGGTCGCTCAACTCCTTGGCCTTGATGAAACAAGCC
Organism: Candidozyma heveicola; assembly: GCA_003708405.2. NCBI lineage: Eukaryota > Fungi > Ascomycota > Pichiomycetes > Serinales > Metschnikowiaceae > Candidozyma > Candidozyma heveicola. The sequence goes on from PPOB02000008.1 coordinate 293,683, forward strand.
TCGGCCTTGTCGAGCTCGCCGTGGAGGTAGTAGAGCTGACCCTTGTGGTAAGGGCCGTCTGGGTTCTCGGGCTCGATCTCCTCGGCCTTCTGGAAGTCGGAAAGAAGCAGGTCCATGGTAGAAGTCTCAGCGTTGACAAGTGCTCTCACAACGTAGGTTCTGGCTCTGGGTTTGAGCTCGAACGCTCTGGTGAGCGACGAAGCAAGAGACTCACGGTCGTATTTCAAGAAAGCGATAAGCACGGCGTACTCGTAGGCAATGGTGGCCTTGGTGGCATTTGGAGAGGAGGCAGTGACCTTCTCGTCCTCGTAGGCAGTAACGGCCTTCTGGATCAAAGTGTCGATATCGTCGTACTTCTCGGCCTTCTTAGAGTAGATGGCATCGGCAACCTCCCACAAAAGACGGTCAGCACCGGTGGACTCAGCAGAAACACCCTCTGGGTTGGTCTCGTGCACGAAAGCACCAAAGAACGAGGCCAAGGTCACGGCAGAAGGCAACTGAGGCACTCTGTCACGCATCTGGGCCTCAACAAGCTTGATGGAGTGCTTTTGCAAAACACGCTCCAAACGCTGCTCCACAGACTTCAGGTTGAAGGCTCCGTAAACGGTCAATGCGGTCAAGTCAAACATGGCGTCAGTGTAACGCTCCAATTCCTCGTAAGAAGAGGCCCTGCGCAAGATACACTTGGCGTAGTCAGGCTTGAGTCTGATGGCCTCGCTAGCATCAGCAATAACGTTTTCGTGGTCGTCCAAAGAGGAGTAGCACGCAGACCGGTTCAGGTAAAAGACGGGGTCTTCCTTGACACGCAAAGCAGCAGTGTAGAACTTGATGGCCTCAGGGAAGTTTTGCAGCTTGTAAAGAGCATTTCCTGAGGTCTTCAACGCAACGGCCCACTCTTCCTTCTGTTCCTCAGTTAACTGGGCAACTTGCTCGTCCGTGAAGTCGGGTTCTTTTTTGCTGTTGACCGGGTAAGGGACAGACTCGTCACTGGCGGCAGCAGCCTCGGCTTGCTCAGTAGACTTCTTCTTCTTCTTGCTTCTCTTCTTCTTGGAGTCGTCCTTGTCAGTTGGAGCTTGCTCCTTCTGCTGGGAGTAGAACCAATAGGCCCCGACAGCACCTGCACTGGCAAGCACTGCGAGGGTGATGGCGGCCTTGTTTCTGGCGAAAAAGCTTGATTCGGCCATGATCGCTGGAAAAGAGACTTGTTGATCTGTTGGAGTGATTTTTTTCGGTAGCCTGAAAAACTTGCGAATGAGAAGTCGAGAAATAGGGAGGGCGCAATCGCGCCGGAGGGGGCAGAAGAAGCAGGGAAAAGGCTGGTGGTAGACAAGAGGGCGTTCAGGATTCTTCAAATTGTCACTTTATTTCGTCTGTGTCAGTCTAGAGGTGGTGGCGGTGGCCAATGGTTGGAGGACCGAATGTGATATATGCAGGCCGACCAGTTTGCAACCATTAATCCGAGGCGTCGAGAGCAGTGGTGGCAAAGGGCAAAGCAAAGAAGTTGGTAAAATTCCTGGTGAATCTTTCCTGGTGAAGTGTTTAGACGCTGAGGCAACATCGGCACATTTCCAGCTGAATAATGCGGTTACAAATTGCACTCCTTCGCCACCTTCTCTTGCAACGGCGAGATGAATCCTTCAAAAGATTGGAAAGTATTGTACGAGTAGACGGTGGATATCCAAAATGCCACACAACTTCGAATCCTCAAGGCCTTAAACAACAGCAAACTCCGGGATCCAACAAAGCAGCGTTTTTATGGCGATTACCAATTCTAAATCAATGCTTTGTCACCAACTGCGGCAACTTCATGACATCAGCTCTGGTACCGCCGGCGGACCCGTAAATGCTCTCCATCGTCCTGATACGAACTCTCTCTCACAACATCATCGTAAGTAGGGAGCCGGCCCTCACTATCCATGCCATTGGAATTCTCCTCTTTCCCATTGATTGAAGGTCTCTCAGGGAGCGAGGGTTTCAGGTCTGACGTTTTACTTACGTTTGACTCTGAAGCATTGGAGTGGAGCCACGAGGTGAGCTTGAGTCCCGAAAGCACCAGAACATCTGGACAGAACAAGTCCACATAGCGAATTTTCCTCTCCATCTCCGCACGGTCCTTGAAGTCGTTGATCCGCTCACTCAGAAATCCTCCCACAATGACTAAGTTATACTTTCTTGTTATGTTGCACGTCTTGAACGAAGGCGCAACTCCGTCTGGGACAGTACAGTTTTCAAAGTACTTGCGAGGAATCTCGAGCTCGTGCACATTGGTATCAACGTAGCTGCTGCTTGTTGCTGAGGATGAACGCAGCTTTTTACTGTCACAGAGATCGAACTGGAGGTTCTGGTATGTGTTATTGCACAATTGAATCACCTCCTCCGTCTTTCCGTTGTGTATGGCTTCTCCAGCACCATCTGTCTCTAACACAGTGACGCTTGTAGTGCTCCGTAGCTCAACGGTGAGTTTTTGAAAGTAGATGACTCCAAGTCCATTGGACTCTTCAGGGTATCCATACTGAGCAAGCGAGTACCTGGCCGGGTTGTGTTGCAGCAACAAATAGAGCTTGAACGTGGGCAAATGCGAAGGCACGAGATATGAACGGTATTTGAACCGAACCTCAAAGCTGAATGGCACGTTGGAAGAGCTGATCTCATACGCAGCACTTGTTTGGCGCATGCTCACGCTACTGCCACTGGAACGACGTGAAGCAGAAGGTTTGGGCGGCTGGCTCGGCGGTGAAGGGGTTCCACCGAGAAATGACGAGAATATGCTTTTTCTTTGAGGAAGAGGAGGTGTGCTTGGAAGCGCCTTTTTGACATCTGGTGGTGGTCTTTTCGAGACCTTGATGCCGACAATCTCAGGAATCCTGTTTTTGAAAACCATTTCTTTCCTGTAGAACACCTCTCGGAACTCCTCAAACTGCTGGCCTTCGAAAAGCGGCCGATTATGACTATCTAGATCAAGCGGAAGAAAGGTAAACGGATCGAACGCTCGGATATTTGTCTTGAACACCGATGATCGTTTACATGTGACCTTGACATAGTAGCGAACGCTAGCAAACAGGCCCATATTGCTGATGGAAGGCGGAAGTTGGGTATTTACATGGTAAGTCTGTTTCTTGGGAACTTCAGGTGGGGCCTGGCTCGGGGTGGCATACGCCTGGAAGTAATTCTGAGCCACGTTCTTGATCAAGTTGGTGTTGAAGTTGCCGTTATTCACCATTACCAGCCGATTTTCTCTATTGAACAGCACCTTGTTCGTGATACCCAGAGACTTCACGCACGAGTTATTCAACGGAATTCTAAACTGGAAAGGATACGTATAGTCGCCTGGCGTCAAGGTAAATTCCTTGGAGCTGGACACATTGCGGATATTCTCTGGAGGAAACACGATCACTGAATCATAGAGCACCTTGTGCACGTCCTGAAGTAGCTTCTCCCTATTCTCTCTTTCCTTCCTTTTCTTCAATGTCCGAGGAACTGTCATTTGGGTTGTAGCCACACCTTCAAGCTTCACCTGAATATACGTCAAGCTGATCGAAGCTGTCGTAGTCAAACGGACGGTACCATGAATCACATCATGATTGGTGAAGGTTCCGCCGTTTTCCCTTCGGTCCACATCCACACGGACTTCTATGCCCATCTGAAGCGAGTAGTGTTTGTGGCAGTTTTAGGAAGGTGTAATTTTAGAACAGGCGGTAACGCAGAACTTCTGGTTGCCTCCCTTCACAGTAGGCTTATTGAATGATTTTGCGATAAGTCGCACTGTGTAGATAGACGGACTCAAAGTAGCAAGGCGCAGAAGTTTGTGCAAAGAAGCTTTCTTTAGCAAGCACAGCGGTAAGAAGCTTCTTTGTGAAGCCAATTTAAACAGCCGTGTTGGAATTTCCAATTGGGCTGAATTTCACTTTCTGGTAGTGGAAGAGCCACCCAGCGTTAAGAGCGAGGCTTTGCGGCCACTAGTGCCGGTCACGTGAAAGGTTACACGGCCATGGTTCCGGCTTGTCGGGTTTGCTATTCCGAACTCTCTTCTCCCTCAAACCCCTCAGAAAACCAATCAATTCGGCCATGGTACCCACAGTTTAAGAACCGACCTGCACATGGACGACCCACCGTTCACCAGCAACCAGACGTCACTTGTGGGCTAAAGCGTCGCCCGCACATCCAGAGAAACATCCGTGCCTCCCGAACGGCTATCCCTCCTCCAAGCAAAATCCGAACCTCCCCACCTGCTCTTCTCTCCATTGAATGCTTGCTCGCTTAAGCAGATCCACAGTATTCAACACCTCCAGATTTACCTGCCGCAGACAGTTTTCCTCGTCCTTTAATCCAATGGCTCCTCAAACCACCGAAATTGAAACAATCCAAGAGGGCGACGGCAAGGTCTTCCCCAAGATCGGCGACACCGTCACCATCCACTACACCGGCAGTTTGGAGAACGGCAAGAAGTTCGACTCCTCCCGTGACAGAGGCAAGCCTTTCCAGTGCACCATTGGTGTTGGTCAGGTGATCAAGGGCTGGGACATTGGTATCCCCAAGTTGTCAGTTGGCTCCCAGGCCAAATTGACCATTCCAGGCCACGAGGCCTACGGCCCTAGAGGTTTCCCAGGTCTCATTCCTCCTGACGCCACCTTGATTTTTGATGTCGAGTTGTTGGGTGTGAACTAAGCGCCCGTCATAGTCAATTGATTGCAACCGCTACGTTTTCATGTATAACCTCTCACCCTGAACCACGACATTTTCGCTTACAGGAAGTGTCGGCAAGCTCACCTTGTAGTTGAGGTCATACACGGACATTTGCGGAAGCTCGACAAGCTCAATGCCGTCTTCAACCTCGTAGCTGCCTGAAAACACCATCTCGTGTCTGCTAAAAGGCAACACAGGGAAAGCTCCTTGTTTCAATGGCACGATATTGCTCTTGTCTTCGAACTTCCAGTCCACTCCATGCAAGGCGCTGTCTTCTGTAGTTAGGTTCGTCGTAAAGGTGAAGATTCTTGAAGTAGGGTTCTCAATGACGTATTTGAGAACGGTCTTCCCGTCCTCGGTCTTGGCTGAATGCAAGAGTACATGGGGGTCTTGCAATGGCAAAGAAACCTCCCATTCGTCAGTTTCGAATTCATTCTCGGGCCCATTTTCTCCTCGGGTCCAGGTGAACACAGCTGACACAATTACGCCAATCAGCCGGTGTGAGAATCTGTGACGGGAGTTGGAGACGAATAGTTGCAGCGCATAGTTTGAACTGCTATGAATATCATCAATCTTCTGGATCTCAACTTCCGGGTTTTTTGAACGCAAAGAAAACTGGCATTGCTTTATCAAAATAGAATCCAGCTCAGCGAGTTCGTCGATACCGTTAGTTCTCGTGATTCTTGCTTCGGCTGCCCACACACGAGAAGGTGACGGCATGGAAAGATTCTTTTCGGTATCACCTGCCTTGTCAGACAAGATGAATGGATTCTTCATGTCGAGAGAAGAATCCTCCCTGTACCGTGGAGTTACCTCAAGTCTGGTCAGGAACGGTTTCCAGAGAACAGGCACTTCAATTGTCTTGAGCTCATACACGGACAACGATTTGTTTGACTCCCCAACGATGAGCTGCATCTCGATAACAAGCTTGATGTCCAGTTTAGGTTGCATACTTGGCGGTTTGCGAATACTGACTTGAAGAGAGCTTTCAATTTCTCCATCACCGGCACCAAACAGCTCAAGGATACTCAAGTCTTCGTCGTCTTTTAAGTCCTGCCAATTGGTCTGAGGCACAAGGGACTCCAGGTCTTGCTCTCCTTCAAGAAGCCGGCTTCGAAGTTGAACACCTAAGGATGAAAAGTCATCCTTATAATGTGGTGCTTTAAGATGAGCTATTTTGACTGGAATCTCCACTTTCTCTCCCATTATGATGGAATTAAGCGGCAGAGAGAAGTCCACGCTGACTTCGGGCTTGTAAGGCTGAACAGTGCATTCAAAAGCATCCTGACCTTGAGTACGCACCATGTGCTGCTTTACATCGTCGCCATCTTTCAACAACGCAGCAAACCACTGTTTAGGTTTCTTCTCCAAAAGGCTGTGAATCTCGGACTTCTTCAAAGTAACCGTGTGCCCATTGGCTTTGACCAGAAGGGTGGAGTATACCTCTACCGACTCGATCTTGTACTTACCAGGTTTGGTTATCTCCTCTAGAATCTGGAAGGTCTTGTAGTTTTCGTTCTCCGAAAAATTAGCACTGTATTCTGCCAGATCATCGAGTTTTACCTGGCTTAATTCGCTGCTCGCGCCTTGATTTTTGATGATAATGGAACGGCCCTCGTAGTTCACGCCAATTTTATCAACATGGAGAAGAGCCTCGCTACCTTTGATTAGGCTTTGCAAGCGGGAGGTATCGAAAAGGGGCTGCAATGAGATCTGTGAGATAATTGTGTCAAACGCAAAAAACTCCTTCTTCAAATTGCTATTGAATAAGTTCACCTCCACATCGAAGAAGTTCTCTTTTCCGGTGAAAGAAAGCTCGGCTGATCGGTCTAGGGTGAACTCCTCAATAGGGGGAGCCAGTATTGGGCGTTTGTGGGAGGCCAATTCTGCAAACGTCTCAAGAAGCTTGTCGTGGTCATTGAGTTTCTCATAAATCTGGGTTAGACGCTGTGTAAGCAAATGCGAGACGATTCTCCATGATTTTAGGAGAGTGTTATCTAATATTATCCGATAGCTTCTCTCTGCTTCCTCGTATTGCTCGCTGTGGAACAATTCTTCGGCCCTTAACCAGTCCAAATAGCTCAGAAGACCATCTAGATGTGTGTTCTGCTGCAGCTTAGACTGAAGTGCTTCTTGAGCCTTCTCCAATAGCAGTAGCCTGCGAAGCTGCAATTCATGATCGCTCTCTAGCTTTTTCAAATAAGAAAGACGGATGTTTCCCGATTTTGCGTCTCCAAGCTTCGTGAATGACTTGAGAAAGAGCAAATATGCCTGTGTGGTGATGGTGGAATTGAAGGTATCGTGGAATGTGGAACCGCCAAAATAGGCTACACTATTTTGGTAAGCTTTCTGTTTGACTTGATGACTCAAATCGAGATCTGAGAGCACTGATGGTGGCACCATTTGCATCAACTCTGCAAGCCACTGGTACTGGACCGATACCCATGCAGCATTGTCTGCCTCCAGCTGGTCGTTGCAAAGCAAAAGGACGTTGGCAATGTGTGCCTCGTGTTTTCGCAAAGCCGCCGTAGGCTCCTCTGTGGAAAGATACCCCCTTATAAGATGTATCGCAATGATATCTAAAAGCTGTCTGAACTGAGCGTACAAACGGGTATCGTGTTCGGAAACAGATTCGTCGAAAAACACACTGATATGGTCGGCAGTCAATTCAATGAGTCTCTCGTACGAAGACTCAAGCATGGCAAAGCTCGACTCGACATTATGTGGGTGGATAAACTGGAGCACCATCGCCTGTTTGATCATATTCCTGACCTCCAAGAATTTAGGTGTGAGACTGATTTTTGTATCCACAGTATCCACGGGCGGCATTGTGTAGTATTTCTTATACCTCTGCTTGATTCTGGCTTCCACACTAGAGTAGAAATCGGCAGCAGGGGCTTTTAGATTGTTGAAAAGACTCGATGCTAGGATCCCACAGTCTCTCTCGAGCGTCTCTTTGCTTGAATTGAGGTAGAAGATGCCTGTGAGTCGTGGGAGTCCCGAAAGCAACCGTAGCTTATCCACCCTGTCCTGGTCCACTATAGGATCCCCGTCCGAAAGCAATATGGCCACGAACTTGACGCCCCAGTCGGCGTATCTCAGCCGCTGGTTGGCCAATTCCGTACCAAGCGCCTCGTCCTCCGTGGCGTCTCCCAAATAATGGGTTTGAACGAGCGCAAAAGGCACATTTTGTGTGTACTTGTAGAACCAATTCTCCGAAAGAATGCCATTCGGGAAAAGGTCACTTTCGGCGTTGAACGGAGACTGTGCAGAGTGTATGCCTTCACTCTTCGGTTTTCTTTCTATTCTAGCCCTGGCAGCCGCTTCCGTACTGAAATCAAGCAAGTACTTGGCGCTCAGTAGACGGTTCTTAAGAATGCTGTTATCCCAAACACAATTGGCGATGTTGGCTTTGAGCAAATGTGTTTTGAGGTGAGCTGCGGTTTCACTTTCATCTAAAGAAAAAGTCACGAGCGGCGCAAGCTGCTGGATCTGGTGGGGGTTGTAGAAATCCATAAGAAGCTGAATGGGTGGTTGTAGAGCGTTGATAACGCGACAGGCAGGACGGAGGGAGAATAGATATGGGGTATGGTTTTCTGGGGATTGATAGTGTTTGGAGGCGTTTGGGAAGTAGGAGTCGATTAGTAAATGGATTGTGTTATTTTGCTTTTTTTTTTTGTGATTAATGGAGATGTGTGGTACGTTTGGGGGGTTATTCTATGGATGTCTCACTTTCGCAGCCAAGATGGACGTTGAAGGGGAGGACCAAAGACCATGCACTCCTGTAGTGTTACGAGGGCGTAGCCTGATAATTAGATTGAGATAAAAAAGGGTAAATTGGCTAGCGGCGGGAAAAGCACTGGACTAGTGGGAAATTTGTGGATGGAGTGGTAGAAACACTTAGCAGGGTGAGTCAAAACAAATAGTGGGCTCTGTGTCTTCATAGGTTAATTCATGCATGTTGCCATTTCAGTGAATACTCTATGTCGACAAAAAGCTGGAGGACAAGGTTTCAATACCATCAGAGTTTTGATACCCTCAGAGTTTTGATGCCCTCGAAGAGAAGAGGAGATTTAAGCGATGGAGTAAAACTTCTTAAGACAGCTACTTCTTGTTAGCCACTGTGGAAATAAAGTCTAGCTACGTTTTGCCCATTTCTACGTGACTTTAAAACCTTTCTTCCTCAAAGGCGCCGACAACAGCAATGTTAAGCAAGTTAAAGTCAATTGGCTGGTATTAGCAGCAGAGGTGTGATTGAGAAGTTTAAAAACATCTCTTAATGTCAAGTATCCATCTCCTTTGAAGGAGATACCAATAGCAATACCCAATTGAAGAATTTGTTGGATCATCCATAGCTGCAATTACCTTCGATGTTCTTCCTTCATATCAAGTGAGTTGAAGCAACAGCCTCGATGTTAGAAATTGCTAGAATGAAAAAATCTCGCGCAGTTTGTCACAACCGTTAAACGTCCCGATTGCAGATTCGTCAGATTCTACCCCGTCTCAATAAAAAGAGCGGTCCTCCATTTGACAATGGCAGTGTCTTGCCACTTTAAGTAATCCTTTCTCCATGCCATGAAAAATTTCTCGAAGATTCGATTCTCAATTCAAAAAGAACTCACTTGACAACTCCGGTTTCTTGCTAAAGCCTCACGCTCTTCACCCGAAGTACCCGAGAAAAGACGATTCCCCCTTGAATCCCAGCCACATCTTCCCTGTCTACCCAGTAAATTAGCTAAAACTTGCAAATTACTCTTCTTCCCAAAGACAATGCCACCTTAACTTTCTCGCCGAGTACTTTTCTTGGGCGGAACTCTATTTTCGCAGCCATTCTTCTTGACTCGCTCCACCGCCTATTCACCATCGCCCTCCCCGTACCCCTCTGCAAAAAAAAAAAAAAGAGAGACATCAAACGACTCTCAAACCTCGGCCGATCCCCCTCCAAAACCTCCACCCAAAACTGCTGCCAGATCCAACGAATACTCGAACCTTAAATTGTTATCCTGCATATAGTCCAAAATTCGCCGAGAGGTTGCTGTATTTTCGCCGAGCGGTGTTTTTTTCTCCTATTTTCGCGCCTAGCTCGCCGAATTCATGCACGGCTCTTCGTCCCCATATAAGTAACTCTTTTCCTCACTTTTCTAAAGCAACACAAGCAACTACAATATGGACGCCAGGTCTCAAACATCCTCCACAGAAAATTCTCTGGAGAACTTGCTACGAAACCTGCCGAATCACAAGAAAGACCCTAATGTGATCAAGTTTACTTCCCAGGAGGACTCCTCCATGCTGTTGTCTTCGGCCCGTCCAGTTGAAGCTGAGGCTTACGGCGACTCCACAGAGGGAGAACACCCCACCAAGCTTGTGTTGATCTTGACGTTGGCTTCGTCCATCTCGGGTTTCATGTTTGGTTACGATACCGGTTACATTTCCGCTGCTTTGGTCAATGTGGGTACAGACTTGTCCAACAAGGTCTTGACATCTGGTGAGAAGGAGTTCATCACTTCCGCCACGTCGCTCGGTGCCTTGATTGGTGCACTCTTCGGTGGTGTGGTGGCGAACTTGATCGGCAGAAAACGGGTGATCATGGGCTCCAACGTGATCTTTGTTGTGGGCACCATCATCCAGCTCGTGGCTCACCACGTCTGGACTATGATCGCAGGCAGATTTGTCTTGGGTCTCGGTGTCGGCATTGCCTCGCTTACAGCTCCCCTCATGTTGTCGGAATTGGCCCCTTCCAAGTACAGAGGCCGTTTGATCGTGACCAATTGTATCTTCATCACTGGTGGTCAGTTGGTGGCCTACTTCATCAACTGGGGCTTGACCCATGTGAGCGGCGGCTGGAGAGTGTCTGTGGGCTTGTGTATGCCCCCAGCAGTGATCCAGCTGGTGCTCTTTTTCTTCTTGCCAGATACCCCTAGATACTATGTGATAAACGGCAACTACGAGAGAGCCAGACAGGTGTTGAAGAAGACGCACAGCAACTCTTCCGAATCCCACATAGACGCTCTTTTGGACGACATGATCCAGTCCAACTCCACCGTGCCTGGTGGTCCCCTTTCGCAGATCTGGAACTCCATCAAGCTTATCCACACCAAACCAGCCAACTTCCGTGCGCTTATCTTGGCCTGCGGTTTACAGGGCATTCAGCAGTTCACTGGTTTCAACTCCTTGATGTACTTCAGTGCTACCATTTTTAAGACCATTGGATTTGAAAATGCCACGGCCGTGTCGATTATCATTGCAGCTACCAACTTCGTCTTCACTCTTGTCGCTTTGTGCATTATTGACTTCGTGGGCCGTCGTCGGATCCTTCTATTCGCTATCCCCGGTATGTGCGGAGCGCTTGTGCTTTGTGCCATTGCATTTCACTTCTTGGGAGTCAAGTTTGGCGATAACGAAGAGGTGATTGTGGAAACCACAGGCATCACCGGTTGGGGCATTGTCGTCATCATGGGTATGGTCATCTACGTGGCCTCCTACGCCATTGGTATTGGCAACAGTGCATGGACCGGTGTAGAGCTCTTCTCCGATGTGAATGTCAGATCTGTGGGAGGCATGTACGCTGCAGCCACCAATTGGGCGGGATCCTTGGTGATTGCATCCACTTTCTTGACAATGCTCGAGAACATCACGCCGACAGGCACATTCTCCTTTTTCGCAGGCTTGTGTTTTGTGTCTTTCCTTTTCGTCCTCTTCTTGCTCCCCGAAGTCGCCGGGCTCAAGTTGGAGGACACCACCAAGCTTCTCGAAGGTGGCTTCAATGTGCGGGCTGCAAGAAAGTTGTCGAAGGAGAGAAAAAAGCTCAAGAAGCACGTCGAGCAGGAGGACGAGGACCAGAACAGCTCAGTTGTCTAACGATTCTAATTACGAAAATTAATTACCAGCATATATTCACCAAAGCATACACTAATCTTCCAGCTCTTGCATAGTGCGCGCCTAGTAGTATCATCGCATCTCAACACTCTCTTTAATAGACACAGCATGGCTATAGTACGCCAGAAACGGCCCCAGCAGCCGTATAATAAGTTTGATACAATGTACAAACTAGCGGAGTTTGACGTCATCAAAAAGATTGGCCAGGGCACGTTTGGCGTGGTGCAAAAGGCAAGAAACAGAAGATCAAAAGAGTTGGTAGCTTTGAAGCAGCTCATCAACCACTCTGCCAAGGAAGGCTTCCCCATCACCGCCATGAGAGAAATTACTATCCTTAAAAGTCTCAGTCACAAGAACGTCTTGAAAATCACAGGCATGATTTACGAAGAAGCCAAAGCCAGTTCTCCCGAGGAGGCCGTACGTCAAAGAGGATGTTTCTACACCATTTCACCGTACATGTCGTTAGACTTGGTGGGACTTTTGGAGAATCCACAAATAAAGCTCACTGAAGCTATGGTCAAATGTATCATGCAACAGCTCCTTCGAGGTGTCGATTATATCCATCAACAGCACTACCTCCATAGAGACATCAAAGCAGCCAATATTTTAATAGACCCACACGGCGTGGTGAAGATAGCAGACTTTGGACTTGCCAGAGTATACCACGGAAAAAAGCCCCGAAAAGGATTGGGGCCTGGTGGAGGTGAAAGAGCATACACGGCATTGGTTGTTACCAGATGGTATAGATCACCGGAGTTGCTTCTAGGAGAGCGCAAGTACGGTACGTCTGTCGATATGTGGGGCGTGGGATGCGTTTTTGGAGAGCTTTTTACGAAAAAGCCTATATTGGTGGGCTCCTCTGATTCAAACCAGGCACAACTCATATTCGACATGGTGGGCCCGCCATCTCGCGAGAACTGGGCCTCTGCATCAAAGCTTCCGAACAAGCAGGACCTCAATATTGGCCTTACGTGCAAGCGGTCGTTGGAGCTGCGGTTTGTGCCGTTGATGGGTGAGGTGGGTGTGCTGCTCTTAGACAAGCTTCTAACGTTGGACCCTGAAAAGCGCTGGAACGCCCAGGATGCGTTGGAGCACGAATACTTTGAGATATCACCCAAGCCATTGCGGCCCGAGGATATGCCAGCTTTTGAAGAGAGCCACGAGATAGATAGAGAGCGGTTCAAGAGACAACGGACCGAGGGCGCTGACGACCAGCAAAGTAAAAGGCCAAAGGTAGAGACGTACGTGAGCCGTCTGACCAGGCCTGGTATTACGGGAATCAAGACAAAGCCAGTGAAGCCTAGGTACTGAGATAAGTCTTCGATACGTGATCCAAGGCTTAATCCGGAAATATAGACTTGGAGCCTTGAATTGGGTCTGAAAGTCGGTCCGACTTCCGTTTCCGACCCAGGCTATATGTGTAGTATACGGCAAATAAAATCATCCACAGCTTGTGGTTGTACAGGACTAACGGTAGACAGCCAAACGACAAAAAGAAGGCAGTAGAACTCCTGAAATTTTTGTGATAGCGATTTTGTGACGCTTAAATCCAAACTAATCGGCTCTTTACTGTGAATTAATCTTCAAACCTCTATCTATCAAATCCAACGGTTCGGAAGTCTGCACTTCTCGTCAGTCAAGAGAATGAGGCCGTTTCGGACGCGGGCTTTCGGCGGAGAGAAGGAGAACACGTATATTCCACCCTGCACACAAGCCAAAAAACTGAAATTTACAAACTTTTCCAGAATCCCCTTAATCATCCATCCCCCCGGTATTCTTCTTCCTCTTGATGGAATAGATAACCCGGGGAGGTGCGACGAAGACGCGGGAAAGGCCAACGGATATTTGTCTGCAGTACCAATGACCGAGATTCGAGGGTATGTTCATGGACGGCTGCGTTGTGTGCAGTATATGGAGCCCTAATTCTCACGGCATGCAGATCTCACCGACCGGCTGCAAGACTATATATTCAGCAGAACCGCGAATAAACTCCTCCTCACACTCCACCATGACTCTTGTATTGGAAGACTATTTCTCAGTGCAGGTGTTTTTCATCGTGCTCCGTGAGACGATCGAGCTGGCGATCATCATCCTGGTCCTTTTGGCCTTTGTCAACAAGAGTCTCCTGCAAGATTCCAAGAATCTGCAAGAAAACCATACGGAAGAGGAAAGCGGAAATTGCTCTTCACTGAATGAGCAAATTGCACCAAACGAGAAGGTCCTCAACAGCCTCAGATGGCAGATCTGGATCGGCGGGCTTTTTGGCTTCTTGGGTTGTTTGGTGGTTGGTGCTGTTATCTTAGTGGCTTTCTATACCATCGGTGCTGACTTATGGTCAAGCACAGAACACTACTGGGAAGCCACTTTCTCTGTGATCGCTTCGGTGATCATCTCAGCCATGGGAGTGAAAATACTCCGTGTCAACAGAATGCAGCAGAAATGGCACCACAAGTTGGGGTCCATCATCAACAGTAACTCCCAGTTGATGGATGTTGCAAAAAGCACAGCTTCGTGGTCGGAGCGGAACGCCATGTTTATTTTGCCCTTTGTCACGACTTTGCGTGAAGGTTTGGAGGCCATTGTTTTCGTGGGCGGTATCGGCATCAACGAAAATACGACCGTGGCATCAATTGTCAACTCTGCCATCATCGCCATCATCATAGGCGTCATTGTGGGTTTTGTGTTGTACCGCTCGGGTAACACGCTCTCGCTCCAGTGGTTCTTGATCATCTCGACGTGTTTCCTCTATCTTGTCGCAGCCGGCTTGTTCTCCAAGGGTATCTGGCAGTTCGAGCTTCAACTGTTCATCGACAAGTGCGGCGGCTTGGATGTCAGTGAAACCGGTAACGGGCCTGGCTCGTACGATATCAAAAGCAGCGTCTGGCACGTTAACTGCTGCAATGGCGAAATGCCTGAAGATGGCGTCCAGTGGATGTTGTTCACGGCGATTTTTGGCTGGACCAACTCAGCCACCTATGGCAGTGTTATCGGATACATTGTGTACTGGGCAGCGGTGATTCTGATGTTCTGGAGCTTGCTTTACGAGGACAAGCACGGCATGTTGCCCTTTGTGCCTGTCAAGTGGCAGCTAAAGCGTATCAGAAAGAGACTCTACTTCTCAGTGCCTCAGCAGCAGCAGGGCCGCCAAAGCGTGGAGCTGGTCAACTCCCAGACACCTTTACAGGTTGCATAACGTGACTCATGAATGACATAAAACATCTAAGTATAAAAATCATTATCAATTGAACATCTCAACCATTAGCATCAATTGAATTCAATCATTAACATCAATTGAACATTTCGTCCACAGAACCGCCCAAGTACACTTTAAGCGTTTTGCGCGTAGCAGGCAAGATTCTGGCTTTCACCATAGGCACCTTTTCGCCGTCATTATTCATTTTCTCGTAGGCCTGGAATCTGTGGCAGCCGCCAAAAGCAAAGTAATAATTTTTGCCCTGTTCACGGACCAAGAAAACGTCAATTGGTGGTAGTTCTCCCGCAGAAATGTCTTCTATACCACAAGTAGCCAGGGCCATGGGGGTACCCTGGAGTGTGGACACCATGGCGTCGATTTTTTGATAATCTAGCACCGGTGGGATGGGTCTTCTAATTTCATTCAAAGGAACGTATTCTTCTTTGAGGTTGGACGATTGGAGTGACATTTCTTACTGGGGTAGTGGGTGCGAAAACGGCTTTATATATGCGGTAGGCTATCGAGCTGATCCAGAAGTTTGACGGCCCTATATGTCTGACTAAGCGCAAGCGAGACGATTATTAAGAACCACCAGTCGAGGTTATTTCGAGGTGAGTTCTGGTAAGCCAATTTTTTATCTGGCTAGTTTGAGAAGGCTGAAGCTTAAGGGGTGTTGTGTTTGTTTTTTTTTAAAAAAAAATGTTGATTTGGGTTTTTTGGCAGTCTTTTTGGGACACGATGTTTATTTGACAGCAAGGCTGCGAATCCGTATCGGAGTTGGATACCGAGAGAAAAACGCAGGGTTTATATTTTTTAGTAAAAAATAAACTCAACTTAAAAGACCTGGTTTGGTGAGAGAGAATTGCAAAGACCAGGCAAAGCTCCGAGGTACAGAGCAGAAACAATGAGGCTCTTTGGAGTTCATTAATGGGTACAAGTGCCAGAGAATGGTACAATTGGGTGCTTTTGCCGGGCTCTTAAAGTCCAGTAGAAAGTTTATTACTGTCCCAGAATTGCTCATATGTGTATTTCTTTGATACTTGCCAACCCAGAGACAGAGATTTCCTGAGATCCATATCTTCAAAGATAAGGAAGGTGCAAGTGCAATAACTGGGAAATGGCCACTTCTAGAGACAACACACGGGCAAATCCAGAGATAGGACCATAAATTAGCGAATTCGCCATAACATTGCCATTTTTGGTGCCTCGAAGGGTCCATGTCTGAGAGCGATACAAAAAGAAATATCAATGTCTCCCGAAGGATGACTTAGCTCCGGTGTTCCTTAAATGGCTCTATTGGTTTACAGCTTGAAAGGCATGTTGGCTCTAAAAGTCCCCAATCGGAGTCCCGATGGATCTACTAATTGGATCTACTCAAAAATAGCAAAACAATCACGTTGTTGGGTATGGCTCGAGAATCAACCCTCATGATGACCATAAGCCCCAGTTTCCTACAGCCGCTGCACCACCTGGTGGACTACAGCCACAACGGCAGCTTCCAATCTATCATACCACCCAAAATGAGCCAGATCTTAGCCCGCCTAATCTCATCTCCTGATAGGTTTTACCCCCAGCTTTTGCTCCAAATCCTAGATAACACATGTTCCAAGTCACAAATCTATTCTTCCCCATTTGTCTAAAGTAACCAGTGCACATGTGGCTTTTATAATTGGACAAGGCCTCGCAAAAGCATCTGATCGAGCCCCGATCACCCTCGGAACTCCCGTCTTGTCTGCAGTAGGTCCCTGAAGCCACCGGCACGGCTTGTGGATCCGTGCTTCCTTTCCGTAACGCTTCGCTCCGTTTTCCCGTCTGATAGCCTGCATTTCGGACACGAGCCCAGATGGTGCCCATATCCAAAAAGACGTTGATGTGATGAAATGGGACAGGCTTTAAAACGTTTATCTTAATTTACGAGGTCAGCCGACGTTTGTGGCCCCACTGGTGACACCCACCGTCTTGATTATCTAGATAATCAGCCGAGATCGGGGCCGCCCTCGGTGGAGGGGTTGGCACCCTCGGTGGAGTGCGCCCGTTGCCCTCGGAACTCACTGATCGAAAAGATAAAATTTTCTCATTTAAACCACTGCAATCCTCCCTCTGATCGCAGATACACAACCTTCCATGTTTTGGGTCAACGTGCTGTTGTTCGCTGCGTCAGCGTTCTTCCTATATCCGCGAGGGAAGCTGCCGATCTACACGAAAAGCGCCTTGGCTCTCTTACTCACATGTCTAACGGCCCTTTTCGTCACCATGACCCCAGAGAAGGCTCGTCTGAGTGCTCCTTTTCATAGATACTCGAACGCAGACATAGCCTTCTCAAGTTGCAGCACCCACGTGCGTCCATTGAACTTTTGCGGCCTCGACGATATCTATGGCCCTGAGAGCAGCGTGTGTTTGTGTGGAAACGTCAACGCTTTGGCTACTATATCCCATTGCTACTTCAAGGCGTACCCAGCTCTACTGGATCTGTTTGTGATGAAGTGCAATCTTCAGATGAACGTGAACATCACCAGGGCAGACTTTGACAGGGCCCATGATCTATATGAGAAGACGGCACAGCCTGAGGAGAAGGGGGAAACCGAGGAGGAAAAGGAGACGAAGGCTCCTCAGATCATAGACCATCCCATCAAACTCGACGACAAAATGATCTTCAAGTTCAGGGACTCTTACGACCAGTTTTTGGGCAACTACAACCGCTCCATCGTCTATGGCTTCTACTTGGTGGGGTTCTGGGCAGCATTCTTTACCTTGGTGGGAATCGCCAACTGGCTGAAGATTTTGATTCCGAAACTTAGTCACAGCGCCAACAGTCCCATGATTAACTGGATCAGGAAGAAAGTCACTCTTCCGGCTACATTCGGGCGGTACAAGACCAATGAGAAGCAGTTTCTCGCTGTACTCGATTTTCTTTCCCCAACGAGACTCGAGACGATATCGATCATTGCCTTCACAGGTCTAACCGTTTATTTCTTTTTTGCCGAAATCAGATACATCGACGACGACCCGATCTTCAAGACAAAGTCCCGAGCATTGGGTCGATACTACGCCGTTCGGGCGGGTGTTCTTGCAAGCTACTTATTCCCTTTTTCGATTTTGTTCGCTGGCCGTAACAATATCCTTCAGTGGCTAGTTCGCTGGGAATACGCTGCGTTCGTGACACTCCACCGCTGGATTTCCAGAGTGATGATGGTGTTGGTGATGATCCACGCCACCGGTTACTCCTATGTGATCAGAGGAAAACCAAATTTCCACATAACGGCATACTTGGTTTGGGGTGCTGCGGCATACTTCTCAGGTCTTGTTATTTTGGTTCAGGGTCTCTTAGTGTTGAGACGGCGCTGGTACGAGACCTTTCTCCTTCTTCACATCATTTTGGCGCTTGTGTTTGCGATTGGCGCCTGGTTCCATGTGGAAGATCTTTATTTCCTTTGGTACTACTACTTCTCCGCCTGGCTTTGGGCGACGGATCGGATTCTCAGGATTCAGCGTTTAGCATACTTTGGTTTCCCTATAGCCGACGTCAAGCTCTATGAAGACGAAACGCTCAAAGTGGCAGTTCCTCTTCCCAAGAACTTCAATGCGGAGGGTGGAGGCCACTGTTTTGTTCATTTCCTCCGTCCATCCTGTTTCTGGCAGTCTCACCCATTTACCTACACTCTTGTGGGTGACAAAATTATCTTCTACGTCAAAGTGAAGACCGGAGTTACTAGAGACTTGGCAACCTGGCTTGAAAAGCATCCTGACAGGTCAGCCAAAATTAGAGTGGCCGTTGAGGGATCTTACGGAGAAGCCACTCCCGCATACAAACACGATACCAGCGTCTTCTTGGCCGGAGGCAATGGAATTCCTGGAATCTTGGCTGAGGCTGTGGAGGTTATTGAGAGGAACAAGTTCAGCAAGAGAAAAGTCAAACTTATCTGGGTGGTGAGGGAATATCAGTCGATCTTATGGTTCTTTGAAGAGCTTGCATCTTTAAAAGCTCTCCCAATTGAGACTGAAATCTACGTCACAAGACCACTGCCCTTGGTGATCAGTCCTGACGACAAGCTGCCACTTCTCAAGAACACGTACACCCACTTTAGCGTCGCTAACCACATCAAGGACCCAATCGCCAAGCTAAAGGAGGATTTGGCCCACATACGCTTTAACGAAGGAAGGCCCGATGTGGAAAAGATCGTACAACAGAACATGGAAATCAGTCAGGAGAGCTGCTGCTTTGTGACTTGTGGACATCCAATTATGGTGGACGACCTTCGGCATGAGGTTGTGCAAGCCATAGACAGCAGCAAGGTCAGGGTAGATTATTACGAGCAACTTCAGGTATGGGCATAGTTAATATGGGTTTATTTATTTATCGCAAATGCATGATAAAGTGATATGAGTCAAGCGTAGTGAGTGACCGAAATATCTTATCTGAGGTTGTTTTTTAGAGATTTCTTCTTACGCTATTGAAGATACTAGTTAAAGGAAGTTCGTGTGGACTCGTGCAATCCTTCAATGAAAGCCTACGCCATGTGTCTCTACATAGCCAAATAACGCCGCTATATCACAGAGTTTTTTTATTCGATATTGCCATAAGTTAACCGGGATGACACATTCTTTCAGATACGTTCCCAGAGGATATAAATTTCAAATCACACTATCAAGAGATCCCAGTGGCCCGCAATTGCCGCTGAAGACTATATCAAGCTCATGAAGAAAAGCTCTATGTAATAGAGCAGTTCTTTCATCGTCGAAAAACATCTTACATAATTGAGTTCCTTTTTACCCTTCAAACAAAACAGCTAAGTTTCTGGATACATGCCCACGAAATGGACCCGAATAGGCCTTTTTTGGCCAGAAAACTGCGCCTTAAAGGTCTATTTAAAAGTAACTTCAATCAAGCAGCTTAGATGCGTAAAATAGGTATCAAATTGGCCTCTTCTAGAGTATGACTTGTAGTACCTGCACCGTAAAATTTCGCATATACGCCTTTATGGCCAAGTTGGTAAGGCACCTCACTAGTAATGAGGAGATCGTCAGTTCGAATCTGGCTGAAGGCAGTATACAGTCCATTCTTTTTGCATATCTAACCGACCATCTCATCTCTTCAAACATACCACACTTCACCCTTTCATGGATCTTCAACTACCGCCCAATTTGGCTACTGATGCTCCCCATCTCAAAGAAGGAAAAACGGCAGATGTCCAAGTTTCCTCCGCTGATATTCTTCTGGAAGCACATCAGCTCAAACAGTCTCCATACAAAGCATCCAAACAGACTATCCAAGACATCGAAGAGCTTCGTCTGTTTCAACAAGCTAAACGGAGAGAATTCGAACAGCATTTGAACAAGAATCGTCTCAATTATGGCCAATGGATACGCTACGCTAAATGGGAAGTGGACCATAATCACGACTTCAAGAGAGCCAGGTCCATCATGGAAAGAGCATTGGAGGTGAACATCCAGCATGTTCCTTTCTGGGTTCGCTACGTGGAAATGGAACTACTACATCGGAACATCAATCATGCCAGAAACTTGCTAGACCGTGCTGTGACTTCCCTACCTTACACCAATAAGCTATGGTACATGTACGTGCAAACCGAGGAATCTCTAGGAAACTACGAGTCTGTGCGTGCTGTCTTTGAAAGATGGCTTTCATGGAAACCAGAAAAGTCCGTGTGGCAGTCATATATCGGGTTCGAGAAGAGATATGACGAGTTTCACAATGTTCGAGCATTGTTCCCCAGATACTTGGCTGAGTACCCAGAGGGAGCTACTTGGTTGGAATGGGCCGATTTCGAGCGTTTTGAAACCCCGTTCAACGAGGATCTGGCGGGACGTATACGTGGTATATTCGAGTCTGCTCTAGATAAATTGGCCCAGGATGGAAAGATCGAGACCGATGAAAGCGTGCCTCATTTAGTCCAACGCTGGGCAGCGTGGGAAGCCTCCCAAGGGGAAGTCGAAAGAGGGCGCCAGGTAATCAAGATGCTATCTGGATTTCTCACACTGGCAGAAGGTACGCAGATGGTGTCACAGCTCTTATTCGAGTTTCAGTCTAAACTCGGTGACGCTTCTCTGGCTGATACCGCTGCATTCAACAAAAGGAAGGCTCAGCGAGAACTGGAGCTTGCGAAAAACCCCAGAGACTACACGGCTTGGTGGGAATATATCAAGCTCGAGAGGCTTGCGTCTGTTGAGACTAAGAGAAACATTTTTCAAAGAAGTATCGCAGCCGTTCCGGAAGAAAACTATAAACTGTTGCAATGGAGACGCTACGTCTTTCTCTGGATCAGATATGCCCTCTGGGAGGAGTTCGACAATTCCGCAATTGAGAATGCCCGTGATTGCTGGGCTAAGGTCATTTCAATCATACCACACAAGTCGTTCTCTTTCTCCAAAGTCTGGATCATGAGGGCCCAATTCGAGATTCGTTCCAACGACGAGACTGGTATAAACTCAGCAAGGAAGGTTCTAGGCAAGGCCATTGGCTTGACTTGCACGACAATTTTGAAAAACAAAATTTTCAAATTCTACATCGAATTGGAAAAGAAACTCAACGAGTGGGGTCGAGTGCGCTCCCTATACTCTAAATGGATAGAGACTGCTCTTTTGTTTGACTTCGAGAATCCCGGAAGTCATGCAGCGCTCAGAGTTTTGAAAGATTTCGTTGAAATGGAGTTGGAATTGGAAGAGGTCGACAGGTGTCTTGCCATGTATGATGCAGCATTGGACTCTTACGGAGACGGGGTCGACAGAACAACGATGTTCACCCCTTACAACGACTTACTCAACATGTATATTGATTTTCTCAAGGACGAGCTTCTATATGATCGTGCCAGAGATTTTTTCAGAAAAAAGTTGGATGAGCAGCCAACACCGGAGCTCTGGATTCGCTTCGCCGACTTTGAGCTGAGCATTCTATCTCCCGAACAGCTTGAAACTCTCGAGACCCTGGACGATGTCGAGTTCAGACTCCAAGATCACCAGAAGAACAATACCCGCAAAGTTTTCACTGATGCTGTGGCTCACTATAAGCGTGCCAACGAGGCGATACCATGCATGACTATCCTCGAGGCATGGAAGAACTACGAAATGGTGCACGGCGACCCAGAGTCTGTTCAAAAGGTCGAGAAGCGATTCCCCACCGAGGTCATCAAACGAAGACCAACCGCAAACGGCGAGGAGATGTACAAGGAGTACGTCTTCCCACAGGAGGCTCCCAACATCAACAAGTTTCTTGCCAACGCTAAGAAATGGGCAACGCAAGGGCCATCCGAAGCACCCTAGACTTCATATTCATTCATTTTCCATTAAAACTATGTCGAGCGCCGAGTTCTAGGCCTCGCGCCTTTAGTGGCCGCCTCTAAGGGTCAAAACTAAATGCAATGAGGCACCTGCCTGGATACCTGATTCCTCGATGGTGATCTCGTCATTCAACTGGGAACCATTAAAGATCAATCGCTGCTGGGCGGGAGGAATGCCTTCCTTCTCCTCCATCATCTCCTTAATGCGGATAACCTTGTCACTTGACTCGACATCCACGGGGATATCTCTGCCTGTCAATGTTTTCACCTTTACTTGCATTGTGGTATCGCTTTATAGAGCAGTTAATATTGAACGGTGTGAACTTCGAGGACGTATGCAGGAAACACCAACGTTTGCGTCCAATGGAACCTACCAGTGGCAGAAAGGTGGATTTAGGGCGGAAAAATTAATTTAAAGAGATTGGCGAGGTTGTGATTTTGAATTGGCAAAATGAAAGACTCCTTCATGCGCAGAGCAGCTAGGTGAACCAGAGTTGCAGTCACCCTAATATCATCAGAAACACGCGGGAATGAAATGCATCTCAGAGGGGAAAGGCGGTAGAGGGTCAACTTGTTCTGCTAATGAGTCCCGTTATATATGGAGAGTTTATCTGATGAATAGTGTTCAGCTCGTGTGTGCTTTGTCGAAGTCGACCACTGATAATCCCCAGATTTGCACCCATTCCAAATTTGCACCCATTAGCCCGGCACAAAAAGTACCGGAAGCGATACACCCTGCGATGCAAACAGTCTCTACCAATGTATATTAAAAGGCTGCCCGATTGGGTACGTTCGAGCATAGATAGAGCTCACATCGAATCTTTCAAACAATATCCACCCACAACCTAGATCAGTTATGGCAGGCTTGTTTAGTCATCTATAAAGCTATTTGGCTTTAGCTGACGGAACTTCTCTCCCGAATTAGCCCTTTGAGTTATAGACTGTCAAGGGCAGGCTCCACTGACCAGAAAGCTCACGCAATGTAGAAGGCTCAGAAATATACCGTGACCGTCTTTATGTTTAAGGCATTCGCCAGCATTTCTCCGAATCTAAGCTTTTCGAAGCTTCTTTCGTTGCCAAGGAAACGGGACCTGTCGCAACGATTGTGCCATCTTCATGGTACCGGAATACCGATCGACAAGTCCGTTATGTAAATACAGAGACGAGGTGGCAGAATTCCCAGTGAGATGAAAAACGAGATGCATCTGGTTCTTAAGCCTCACATTTTGTGTCTTGGACCAATCTTATCACGCATGTCAGATTAGATCGACTATTGTGGATGAATAAGCAAGGGTTCAAAACCGTCGGCCGGGAACGAGGTAAAAGACACAATGGGTTTTCGGAGATGATTTAAATGGTATAATTCAGAGCTTTTGACGAGAGAGTTTTCGAAATATGGTAAATTCCGCTAAGGTTAGGCTTTTCGTAGCCAGAACCAACCGGATCCTGCGGAAGATACAATAGCAGCCTCTGCATCGGAAGTAGCTTTACTCAAAATGGAACGAATTGATCGGAGTTTTTCATGTGGAAAAGAGATGGCTATACTGATTCAGTGACGTTGTGTAGCACTCCATTTCTAGCATTCCATAGTGTGGACGTTTCTACTGCGAAGACTAAGAGTATTTCAATGATCAGAAAGCATCAGAGAAAAAGGTGTACTTGCTATGCCGTTCCCTGGAAAACGTCTTCTCCAAAACTCTCTCTTGCATTCCATTCCGATAGAAGTTAAATTGAGTGTTTCTCTGGAATACAGAGACGAGGATGGTACGCTCAAAAGGGATGCCAACCTGCAAACCGCCTCCGAAGCTTCCGGCATTTTAATAAAACACTCTTCAAGACTAAGAATAAATAGGCCACAGCGTTGTCTCGTATGCTGGGCGATGACCCAGATAGATCGATTGCTTAATTTGCTTGGCGAACCTAAAAAGACTTGTTCTGGGCGAATGACGTCAAAAATCACAATAGAGTTTATCAAAAGAAATTAGGACACAGAAAAGTGAAGTGAAAGTCCAGCAAACAAGAGTGAAACGAAAGATTGTTCATGCAAAGAAGAGGTGTGGATGCAACTGAGAGGCTGTCTATGCAATTGAGAGGCTGTGGATGCAGTAGGAGGCTGTTTATGCAGTTAACGATGCATTTGAGAGATTTCTGACGCTGAGGTGAAATTCGGCAAACGCAATCGGAGAAGTGGCTGGTTAGTAGAGCAACAAAGTATACTGATCCGGGAAACAGAGAGATCTGGCTAATAAGGACGAGTGAGATAAGCGAGCGGACGACGAGGTGAAATTGCACCAGGCCTGCGCAATCGAGGGGCTGCAACTTGGGGTATTATCGATGGCCTGATAAGCTCGTTGGGATGGAGATATTGCTATTCAGCACGAAAGCAGGTGTTCCTCTAAGACTAGAATATAATTCTTTTTATCAATGGCAAAAAAATTGTAATGGAGCTGGCCAACTTCCGGTTCCGCAACCGCACTAATTTCATCTGACCAAGCCCACGCACCCAGTAACAGACCAGCAATTGACAGGTTCGAAAAGTGCAATTCTTCGGGTCACCAGCCTCAGAAAAAAACCAAACACTGCGGCCGCCTGCCGCCTTTTGTCTCTAAAACTTTTTCCGTTTTGCGCTACGGCACGCACCAAAAACACTCCCGTGGCCCGAATTCTAGACGGCTGAAGTGCCGCAGCCTGGGCTATTTCGGGCCCGGAACTCTACCATTCCGGCGCCAGCAAAACCACAAAATCCGCTGGACCTGGGGAGGCTGTGGGTGGCAAAGGGGCAAGGCCGCTAGAGAAAAGCGAATTGGGCTAATTTATCAAAAAACGGCCGCCCCGCTTTGACACCCTGGTGCTGTTGAAGCAGACTTAGTCGGCGGGGCCCGGAACCCGCACAAATCTGGTGCCCCACCAACAGAAGAAAAGCACTGCCCAATCTGCCGCAAGGCTCGCCTTTTCAGGGCACCCATTTCTTCCTGACTAATAGCACAGACTGCTTCACCGCCTGCCCCTTCGTGATTCAATCGCCACCGCAGGGAAGGATCCTCTGCCAATTGCAGTCTCTGTCTCGCCAATCCCAATTCCTCTCCCGCCAAATCCAATCTCTGTCGTGCGCTCTCCCTCTCCCTCCCTGCCATCTCCCTCCCCATCCTTGCGCAATGAGTAATTCTGAGCCATGTTGTGGAAAAGTGAGAATCGGGCACCTAGCCGCACATTCGTCAAGAGACCAAAACTCAATACTCTAACGGTTTTGCCACCGTCGGGACCGGGCCAAAGCCCCTCCCTGGTTGTTCCGCTCAACCTCTCGTATAGCTTTTTCGCTCACGTAACTTTCGGAACATCCATCTTCCGCCTGCCGTCGCATGCCCGTGCTTCTCCAATGTTTGATGCGCCTGCACCGTTACCTCTGCTGGGGCTGCGGCATTTGCTTTTTCTTAGTATATAACCGCCCTAGTTCCCCTGGAATTCACAGGCCATGTCTGCTGCTGACGAAAAACCACAATTCCACGACGCTCCGCCGGCCGACCCGGCGGTGGCTCCTCCTCCCGTCAGGCTGCATCTTGAAGACGAGGTTGACTCCATCAACGAGTACACCGGCTTTGGTGAGAACCAGGAAGGTGAAATCAGAGAGTTGGCCAGAACCATCACCAACATCTCCCAGGGCAGTGGCGACCCAATGGCCAGAAAGGCCTCGTCCGCCGATTTGTTGAAGTACCTTTCCCACATGTCTGAAGTTCCCGGTGTGGAGCCCTTTGACGCTGATCAGATCTCTGACCTGTTGAACCCAGACAGCGAAAACTTCGATGCCAAATTCTGGGTCAAGAACATGCGTAAGTTGTTCGACAGCAACCCTGACTACTACAAGCCGCTGAAATTGGGTGTTGCCTACCGTAACTTGCGTGCTTACGGTGTTGCTGCCGACTCCGACTACCAGCCCACTGTCACCAACGGTTTGTGGAAGATGGCTACCGACTACTACCACGACGTCCGCAAAATGGACGAGAGCCGTTGTTTTGACATTTTGAAGACCATGGACGGCTACTTCCGCCCCGGTGAGGTCACCGTCGTTTTGGGTCGTCCCGGTTCTGGTTGCTCGACCTTGCTTAAGACCATCGCTGCCAACACGTACGGTTTTGAAATCGGCCAGGAGCTGACCATCTCCTACGACGGCATGACGCCTTCTGAGATCGAAAAGCACCACCGTGGTGACGTTATCTACTCGGCTGAAACCGATGTCCACTTTCCTCACTTGAGTGTGGGCCACACTTTGGAGTTTGCTGCCAGATTGAGAACCCCACAGAACAGAGGTGATGTCTCCAGAGAGGACCACGCCAAGCACATGGCCTCCGTCATGATGGCCACTTACGGTTTGTCCCACACCAGGAACACTGCTGTGGGTTCCGACTTTGTGCGTGGTGTTTCTGGTGGTGAGCGTAAGCGTGTGTCTATTGCTGAAGTTTCCTTGTCTGGTGCCAACATCCAGTGTTGGGATAACGCTACCAGAGGTTTGGATGCCGCCACCGCTTTGGAGTTTATTCGTGCTTTGAAGACCTCCGCCGCCATCTTGGACGCTACGCCCTTGATTGCTATCTACCAGTGTTCTCAAGACGCCTACGACTTGTTTGACAACGTCATTGTCTTGTACGAGGGTTACCAAATCTTCTTCGGTAAGGCCAGTGAGGCCAAGCAGTTCTTCTTGGACATGGGCTACGAGTGTCCTCAGCGTCAAACCACCGCTGACTACTTGACTTCTTTGACCAACCCTGATGAGCGTGTGGTTAGACCAGGTTTCGAAGGTAAGGTCCCTCGGACTGCCAAGGAGTTTTCTGACTACTGGCGTGCCTCTCCCCAGTACGCTACTCTTGTGGGCAGAATTGACCAGTACATTGCTGACAATACCGATGGTTCCCAGAAAGAGCTTTACCAGCAATCGCACGTCGCCAGACAATCCAAGCATATCTCTCCAAAGTCCCCATACACGGTGTCTTTCTTCATGCAGACAAAATATATCGTTGGTCGTAACTTCCTTCGAATGAAGGGTGACCCGTCCATTGTCTTGTTCTCCGTTGTCGGTCAGGGTATCATGGGTTTAATTCTTTCGTCCGTCTTTTACAACTTGTCACAAACCACGGACTCCTTTTACTACCGTGGTGCTGCTATGTTTTTCGCTGTCTTGTTTAATGCTTTTGCTTCCTTGTTGGAAATCATGTCCTTGTTTGAAGCCCGTCCTATCGTCGAGAAGCACAAGAAATATGCTTTGTACAGACCTTCGGCCGATGCCCTTGCATCCATCATTTCTGAACTTCCCGTCAAGGCGGCCATGTCCGTTTTTTTCAACTTTTCCTTCTACTTCATGGTGAACTTCAGACGTAAACCAGGAAGATTTTTCTTCTACTGGTTGTTCTGTACCCTCTGTACCTTGTGTATGTCGCACATGTTCAGATCTTTGGGTGCTGTGTCCACCTCTCTTGCCGGTGCCATGACCCCTGCTACTTCCATTTTGTTGGCCATGGTTATCTTTACTGGTTTCGTCATCCCTATTCCATCGATGTTGGGTTGGTGTAGATGGATCCAGTACATTAACCCTGTGTCCTATGTCTTTGAGTCCTTGATGGTCAACGAGTTCCACAACCGTGAGTTCGAATGTGCGCAGTTTGTTCCATCAGGTGGTCCGTATGACAGTGTTGCAGCGGTCAACCGTGTCTGTACGACTACCGGAGCTGATCCAGGTAGTTCAACGGTGAACGGTACGGACTACTTGAGAGTCTCTTTCGAGTACTCCAATAGTCACAAGTGGAGAAACATGGGTATTGTCATCGCCTATATTGTCGTTTTCTTGTTTGTCTACATTGGTTTGACCGAGTGGAACAAGGGTGCCATGCAGAAGGGTGAAATTATTCTTTTCTTGAAAGGCTCTTTGAAGAAGGTCAAGAAGCAGAGAGAGCAGCAGAATGCTAAATCTAACGACATCGAGAACAACATCCCCAACGAGAAGATCTCCTACTCGGACGCCATGGAGAAGGACGGTTCCGGCAACTCCTCTGACGTCGATGACAAGATTGAAACTCAAAAACAAATTTTCCACTGGAAGGATTTGACTTACCAAGTCAAGATCAAGTCCGAACAACGTGTTATTTTGAACCATGTCGATGGTTGGGTCAAGCCTGGTCAGATTACCGCTTTGATGGGTGCTTCCGGTGCTGGTAAGACTACCTTGTTGAACTGTTTGTCTGAGCGTGTTACTAGTGGTACCGTTACTGATGGTACCAGAATGGTTAATGGTCACACTTTGGACTCTTCTTTCCAGAGATCTATTGGTTACGTGCAGCAACAGGATATCCATTTGGCTACCTCCACTGTTCGTGAGGCTTTGACCTTCTCTGCTTACTTGAGACAGCCATCTCATGTTTCCAAGCAAGAGAAGGATGAATATGTTGACTACGTTATCGACTTGTTGGAGATGACCAATTATTCTGACGCTTTAGTCGGTGTTGCTGGTGAAGGTTTGAACGTCGAGCAACGTAAGAGATTGACTATTGGTGTGGAGTTGGTTGCCAAGCCTAAGTTGTTACTCTTCTTGGACGAGCCCACCTCCGGTTTGGACTCTCAGACTGCCTGGTCTATTTGTAAGTTGATGAGAAAGTTGGCTGACCATGGACAAGCTATTTTGTGTACCATTCACCAGCCTTCTGCCATTTTGTTGCAAGAGTTTGACCGTTTGTTGTTCTTGCAGAAAGGCGGTAAGACTGTGTATTTCGGTGACTTGGGCGAAAACTGTCAAGGTTTGATTGACTACTTTGAGAAACACGGAGCTCACCCATGTCCAGCGGAAGCAAACCCAGCCGAGTGGATGTTGGAAGTTGTCGGTGCTGCCCCTGGTTCCAAGGCTGCTCAGGATTATTTCGAAGTCTGGAGAAACTCCGAGGATTACCAGGAAGTGCAGAAGGAGTTGGCCTACATGGAAAACGAATTAAGCAAGTTGCCTAAGGACGAGGACCCAGAGTCGAAAAAGAAGTACGCTTCTCCAATCATCAGTCAATACTTGATTGTCTGTCGCAGAACTTTCCAGCAGTACTGGAGAACTCCTGGTTACATCTACGCGAAGTTCTTTTTGGTCATCACTTCCTCATTATTCAACGGTTTTTCCTTCTTCAAGAACAACACCAGTCAGCAGGGTTTGCAGAACCAGATGTTTTCGATTTTCATGTCTTTCATTCCATTGCAGACTTTGATTCAACAGATGATGCCTTACTACGTTATGCAGAGAGAGATCTACGAGGTCAGAGAAGCTCCATCGAGAACCTTCAGTTGGTTCGCTTTCATTGCCTCTCAGATTACCGCCGAAATTCCTTTCCAAACCGTGCTTGGTACAGTTGCTTTCTTCTGCTGGTACTATCCAACTGGTATGTACAGCAACGCAGAGCCTACTGACGCTGTCAACGAGCGTGGAGCTCTCATGTGGTTGTTTGTTTCCGGTTTCTACGTCTACAGTATTACTTTGGGTCAACTTGTGATTTCCTTCCAGGAGATTGCTGACAATGCTGCAAACTTGGCTAACTTGATGTTCATTATGTGTTTGAACTTCTGTGGTGTGCTTGCTGGTCCTGATGTCTTGCCTGGCTTCTGGATTTTCATGTACAGATGTAACCCATTCACATACTTGGTCCAGGGTATGTTGTCTACTGGTCTTGCCAACAACAAGATTGTCTGTGCTGAGAGAGAGTTGAATGTTTTTGAACCAGCCCAGGGCCAGACATGTGGAGAGTACATGCAATCATATATCGAGGCCGCTGGTGGTTACTTGGTAGATGAGAATGCCACTGACAAATGTCACTTCTGTCTCATGTCGTCAACTAACACTTTCTTGACCTCCGTCGAATCACTCTACTCGGAGAGATGGAGAAACTTTGGCATCTTCATTTGTTTCATTGCCATCAACATGCTCGGCACGGTCTTCTTTTACTGGCTCGCCAGAGTGCCAAAAAGCTCCAAATCAAAGAAGCATTGATTTCCTACCTTAATTATATATTAGATTTATACCATTATTGATGCATACGTGAACAGAGATCTTGTAGAATCACATTCTTCTGAGAACCCAACTTATGCTTTGCAGGAGACTCAAATACCGGGTCGTGTTAATTGACCTCTTAGTTAATCATCAACCTGAATATTATCTTGTTCTTGCATTGTGACTTTAACAATTTGGGTTATCTTTGACTTGTTGCTTCTTGGCTAGATGCTATTCTCTTGTTTTCGTATTTATTACTGTCCTTTTAACCCTTGTGATAAATGAATTTAACTTTCTATTTGATCAAGTCTCTACGTCTTCTCACTTTCCCCCGAAACGAACCTAAGTCGACTTGAGGCTCATTTGCTCGTCCACAAGAAGAATAAAATAACACCAAGAGCTTTTCTTGAGGAATTGTCCCATTTCTCACCTGTTTCAAGGCAGCTTGTTTTAGCTTTGGCTAAATGAATGCCTGAATGAAGGCAATTTTGGAGATCCCAACGGCTGCGTTTTGAACATTTAGACGGCATAAAGTTGCATTCTTAAGAGGTTACCAGTAGAGGTACTTTAAAAAAAGCCATTGGCTTATATATTCAATGGATTTAAAGACGAAAGCAAAGCTAGTAAAGGCTTGGGCCATTTGATCCGGGATTTGTTCCAGCAGTCCTCGGTTTTCATGGCGCATTAAAAGAGGATTGAAAATAAAAACAGTGGAGTGAAAGCTATGAAACTACACTTCTCGAGCTATTAAACAAAAAACCTTCAGAACAAGTTGCTCGGGTATCCAACTCCTTGTTCCTCTTGTATTGGAAGTCTTACTCGACACGCGAGTTGAGTGATACTTCGCCTTTTCTATCGCAAGAAAATTAGCAAGCAATTTAAAGACCGGCAAGAATTCAAATCCAAAGGTTAAGCACCTTTTAACGAAGCAGGGTTATACCTTATTAAATCGTCATCCTCTTTTGCAGCCATTCTGCCTGCATACCACTCCATCTCCATCGCTACTCTAGTTAACTCCATAGTGATAATGGCCAAGTCCAGATTCGAATACGTGAAGGAATTCGAAAGAGAAAACTTCCTTCTACCGCAAACCCACATCGTCATTCGGGTGGATGGAAAAGGATTCCACAAGTTCAGCTCCCACTATGAGTTCGAGAAGCCGAACGATATCAGAGCCTTACAGGTCATGAACAGAGCTGCTTTGGCCATTGTAACCCAGTTCCCAGATATCCAGATGGCCTACGGTGACTCCGACGAGTATCTGTTTTTGCTAAGACGAACATGTGACTTGTTCGAGCGCAGGGAAATGAAATTGGTTTCCACCTTCGCCCTGTTCATGCTGGTGTTCTACGTTATGGAGTGGAACAAAGAGTTCGCCGAGAAGCCTATAGTATTGGAGAGACTCCCGACTTTCGATGCCCGTGCTGTGGTGTATCCCAATGCCCAGACAGTGCGAGATTACTTCTCATGGAGACAGGTGGACTGCCATATCAACAATCTCTACAATACGTCTTTCTGGAGTTTGATCGAGAAATGCGGGATGACTGGGCAGGAGGCCGAGAATTTCCTTCTGGGCACGGTTTCCAGCGACAAGAACGAGATCTTGTTCTCCAAGTGTGGCATCAACTACAATAACGAACCCGAGATCTTCAAAAAGGGCACGATCATTGTTCGGGAGTACTCTGAGCTGGCGCTTCCGGCCGATCTTTCTGAAAGACAGAAACAAAGAATAAATAAGGCTCGGAAAAAGGCCCAGATCAATACGCTCCATGTGGATATCATCAAAGATCAGTTCTGGGAAGAAAGGCCCTGGTTGTTGGAGTAAACTGGGATAATGCAAGAGGGTCTTTCTGGTTTGGATTTTACTTGGTTCTTAAAAGTTACAGAGAGAACATTTTGTCAATGGGTGATACGGTCTTGCTAATTCCCCTTGGTTTTGTGGCATCACCTGTTGAGGCATAAGCTCGGTGTTCCGATCCCGTCGAACTCTTCGACTCTGGTTGAACCCCAAAAATAACCATAAAGATTAAAAAGAGAATGGTGAAAAAAATCGATCTTTTGGTTTCCTCCCTTCAACTCTTGCTAGGATCACGAATATGGCTGCAAATGTGTCATCCACCGACACCCGTGCACCAGCTGCATGTACTTTATCAGTGCATCAGGACATCGCCTCTGAAGCAACTTCTGATCAGACGTGTAAATTCGCTCTGAACGCCAGAACTGCCACTGAAAATGCCCAGAAAACCCAGAACTTCGGGAGTACGTGGCCCCAACTCCGCCCTTACTGAGTTTCTCCGAAATGAGGGAATCACAGATGCATTCAGAGAACGCCAAAACCGACAACGTCAAGAAGGCGAATCTGCCACAGAAGAAAATGCCGAGTCTCCTTCTTCGCCTCTGACTCCAAGCCGCAGATCTCCAGGAACTCCACGAAGGAACAGGAGGCCTATTATTGTGGATGACGAAGAAAGTGAGATACGCGAGGCAGGAAGGAAGAAGAGAAAGGCAGCTAAGAGGATAAGAAATGGCCAAGCGCGTGGCGATCCCGATGGCAGTAGTGGTAGCTCAGATGATGATGATGATGACGACAACTATTCGGAAGCAGATGACGATTTTGATCTCAACGACGATCTTGAGGACCACAAGAAGTACGGAGAGGAAGACATGTGCGCCGAGTGTGGCAATCCTTTCACCTTGTCGGTTTACTCACGTTTTGTTGAAGATATGAAGGGCTACTTGTGTGAGGATTGTAACGAGGAGCTCAAGAAGCGTGAGAAGAACGCGAGGAGAAATGAGCTTAATGCTCGAAAGAGAAGAAAGGTGCTTGCATCGGCCCTTCTCGATAAAAAGACAGTAAAGATACCAAAGTTACAGGACGTCTGCATCAAGGTCATCACGCAGAATATCAACGATGTGGAAGCCTTGGGTGATATCGGCCAAACCAACATGAACAAGATCCTGAGAATCCTCTCCAAAAACCGCTCGTTGGACGATTCGACAGTGTCGCTTTTTTTGAATCCGAGTTTGAAGGAGTTGGAGTTTTGGGATTGTTCGAACGTGGGATCGCATTCATTTAATCAGATCGCCGCCTTCTGTTCCCAGTTGGAGTCTCTCACGCTTTTCATGTGCGGTCAGTTTCACAATGATAACCTTGTTTACTTCAAGGATAAACTACATAATTTGTCCAAGTTGAGCTTGGACGGTCCTTTCTTGATCAGTAATCCGATGTGGCAGGACTTCTTCGAACAAGCTGAATGCGATATCACACTGTTCGAAATCAGAAATACCCATCGTTTTGGAAGTGACGCATTTCTCTCGCTTATGGAGAAAAGGGGCCCCCATCTCACCCTGCTCAAGCTACTGAGACTTGATGGGCTCGACAGTACGGCCATCTACGAGCTCATACCACATTATATCGGTTCATCACAGTTGACGGAGCTAGAGATTTCCTATCCTCACCGGGCAGATATAATCACAGACGAACTTATGATCCATATTTTGGCCATCACTGGTGAAACCCTCACCTATCTTAACGTCGACGGTTGCAGTGAGCTTACAGACGAATTTTTCAAGGAGGGGGTTTCCAAGTTCTGCCCGAGATTAGAGCATCTTTCAATGCGCCATCTTGATCAGCTTACGAACGAGGGTTTCGCCGAGGGTCTAAACGAATTTAGTGTCATAAACAGTGGAGGACTCGTTACAGTTGACTTGACCAAGTGCAGGGGACTTGGTGATGATGCAATGTATGCACTTTTCAACCATTCATCGCTGACTTTGGTGGATCTCTCTCTCAACTCTCTTGACAACTTGTCGAAAGATTTCTTGATGCAGATAATGACCAATGACGCATCAAAGACGAAGAGGCTTTTAAAGCAAGCTATTGAAGATGGCGTGAACGACAATGTCGAGAATGATGAGGATATCCAGCGTTACTACAACCAGATTGAGTTTCCTTTATTAACGAGACTAGATGTCGGCTTCGTCAGAAGTTTTGATGATGAGGTTGCAGTTAAATTTGGAGACTCTTGCTCTAGACTCACCATCCTCGAGGTTTTCGGCGACAATAAGTGTACTGGGCGGGCAAAGGTGAGGCCAGATTTATTATTGATTGGTCGCCAGGGCGACTTGGCCTAGTCTATTCATCTGGATATTGCACAGGCCCGTATGCTTTATCTAAGTTTTTAATAGTAGGAAGTTCAGGCACTTCTGCGTCTTCATCAAGTAGTGAAACAAACTTAATCTCGTTTGCAGGTGGCAGTTGCTCAGGGAGCTCTTGGAATATGCCTGGGTTGAATGCATGTTTCTTAACAAACTTTCTAAACTCCTTCTCACGATCAAACAGCGATGGAGAATAATGGTTGCTCGTATTTTTTGAGAATTTCAGCTCCTCAGTGTCTTTAATATGAGCATTATTGTTGGCCATTCGCCTGAAGCCAGGTTTGTTTAGTGCTAAAGAATGAGACTTCTCTAAACCAATAGTCGCAAGTGTATCATGGAGATCTTCGCCATTGGGGCCCTTCAAAAGAATGGCTGTCTTAAGATTCTTCAAAATGACTTCGTGATAGATCTCGAGAAATGCTTCCACGGCCCTTTGCGGGAGTGCTGATCTTTCTTTAATGAGATTGATGATACTTCTCAAGTTCACCAAATTAACCTGATTGTAGCCCTCAAATTCAACAAAGAATTTCCAGAACTGAACTGACCACGAGAATGCTGCTTGGTTGAAGTGATCGTTGAAGAATGTTCTGATTTTAACGACCTCCCCTGCTGATTCTAGTAGCTTTAAATAGGCCACTGTGACCACTGAGATGCCATCATCGTTCAACAGCTTCGAAAGTAGAGTCACAAAAGGAGGCTTGAGTTCGAACTTCGTTGACTTCTCGTTGTCTTTATCCTTCACGGCACTTTCCTTCTTATATCGATCCACCCTCTCAAAAAACCCTGTAACAAGGCCTTCGAGGATTTGAGTCATGGTCGATGCTGGAGTATACTCCTGCCAAAATGCCAAAATCTGTTTTAAGGAGTGGACATATGGGACCTTGGAATAAATGTTCAGCCCAGTAGACCCTGAAAACAATCGAAGAAGATCCAACAAGTATTCGTTGCAAACGTCAAACATCTCGTGTTTAATCAAAAAGTTCTGATATTTTACTCTCACCTCAGGCTCATTGAGCGGCACAAAGCTAAACACAGCCCGATCATAAACCTCTTTAGCCTCGTCAAAGGGTAGGAAACTCTCGGCAAAACTAGAGTATTGTAGCCACACCTCACTACTGAAGCAATTTGGAACAACTGCACGTTCAAAGAGATTCGTGACAATCTTAATCTGACGTGATTTTAAATCTTCTTCCAGTATCGAGCCTAATATGTCAAGCTCATGCCTAATGTATGCGAGCCAAGGCTCAGCATTTGGGGCAGCCAGAGGCTGAAAGTCTTGAATCACCAACGAAGATTCATAGGCCCACTTATCGTTGACCTTTGTCTGGGTTTCTGTGAAAATTGAGTTGGAACATTCGTCGATCAACTGCCCTTTTTCTAGAGTCGACAACTCCGATGCCTGGGACTTACCGAAATTGTTCAATAGTTCGGCCAAGTGGCTTTGATCTCGTATAATCTCGCTGACATCAAACGTCTTGTTCATTTCCATGAATTGGTTGTAATACTTGGCGTATTGGTATAAGGGAATGTAGATGAGGTAAAGATATAGGTTTAGGAGATCCTTAGGATCGTCCTTCTTGGACGTGTGGGCAATGTACATGTCCCAGAAAGGGTCCGAATTGAAGTGATACCCAATTTGTGTCTTTGCCTTCTCGAATTCTCGGTCTGTGTGAGTGGCATCGGAGAATTCGTCTCCAGCGCTTATGAGTGCTGTAAGGTACTCTACCCAAAGACTGACACTTTGGGGATACTTTTTGGTTGCGAGTTCAAGAACCGCCAACGAATCCTTGAGTCCACTGACTTTGTATGTGAAAACCAGGAACTGTTTCCAATGTTCTGTGAGGAAAGGAAACCTCGAGAGAAGCTGCTTGTATATGCTCAAAGCAGACTGCTCGAGCCTTTCCTTCTGGTCCTCTGGGCCATCAAACAGGTCATATTTCTCTTCAGCTTTTCTTATGAGCTCGTTCCACTGTGCTATATTGTTTGGGTCCTTTGGGCTAATCGATGTTTTACCCCACGAGTTTCTGGATTTGGAAAATTTGGACGAGTTGTTGTCTGAGCCTGCTTCCGAACCGTTTGATAAAGACGGGCCAATCCCTAAGTCCGCTGGAATTTCGGGGATTTCAGCCATCAGAAAGTGATATAATGCAATTGAGCTATGATATATTCGCACCAGTACAGTTTGCAACCAATTCAGGTGGACAGTATTCCATGATATCATGAAATACTCGATAAATCCATATTTAGAGTAGTAAAAGACATAATTATTTGAAAAAATTCCGAATACTTAATTGCTCGAAAC
Organism: Candidozyma heveicola; assembly: GCA_003708405.2. Taxonomy (NCBI): domain Eukaryota; kingdom Fungi; phylum Ascomycota; class Pichiomycetes; order Serinales; family Metschnikowiaceae; genus Candidozyma; species Candidozyma heveicola. Next base: position 330,192 of record PPOB02000008.1, read on the forward strand.
ACTTAATTATCTGCCTCCGAACCCTTGCCTGGTTTCTGTCTCGAGTGCATATGGCATCTTCATCGCCTACTACAACTCCATATTCTAGGACCCTTCAATCACAATATCCATGAACTTCCGTGAGGTGGATCCGTATCCTGTGAATGTGTATCAGAATGAAGATAGACTATCGAAATTGAAAGGCTACAAAAGGCCCAAATATGGCCATTTCGAACCCCCCTACAGTGTTCCTATCTTAGGAAACATCGATGTTGAAGAGATTCTTCGACAACAAAGACTCAAAACGCCCCTCACCACAACGAATGACACTGCTTCTACTGATAATTCTGCGGTAGCAACCACCACTGTGGGCGACGAAGCGCAAAATCCACTGAAACGTTTCGTGGAGCTTGATCGTCTTCTACCGCAGAATAGACAGCACCAAAAAGCCACAGTGTCTCTTCACAACTGCCCGGCTCTACGAAGAAACGCTACAGATAAAGTCTTGGAAATGATTGTTTCTCTTCTGCCCGTGAAAGGCCTGTTTTTGTGGTCAGAATTGACCGAAGGAGACTTGGGAGACAATAATATCTTCATACGCTTCTCCAGTATCGCCCTAGCTGGGCTGTTTCTCGGGCTAATACCAAAATTCTCAGATGTTTACAAAGTGGGGGTCTCTTCGGAGGTGGAGGCGTCGGCGGAAGAAATTGATAACGAAAAGGTAAAGGTAATTGTCTCAGATGTTTCCAAAATCGTGGCGAACAAAAGCAATTACGGAAAGAGTGCCTCGAGAACAGGCACAGAGGATTTGGACAGCATCATGCAACAATACAGCACGTACAAGGTCGACGACGCTGATTTGGTGGACATACCTCGTGAAATGAAAGAAAAGATTATTCGAGAGGTTGTGATGTTCAGGTCCCGAGTATTGACGCTTGAAAGAGATGCCAGAAAGAAAGAGCTCGAACAGGAGAGGAAAAAAGCTAAGTCGAAACTCACCAGTATCTTCCAGGACATCAAGGAGTCGAACGCTGTTGCAGAGGCTCAAGTCGACTCAGTGGATGATACTGAAATGGAAGATGATGAACAAGGAAATACAATTGATAAGATGTCTGAAGAAGACTATCTCAAGCTGCTTGAGGAAGCGGAGTCCAAGAGACAACAGGAGGCTTACCAGAAGAAGCTTGCAAAAATACAGAGTCTAGAGAAGCTGGAGGTAGCTTCTTTGTTTCTGCAACTCAAAGCTGCTGAGAACTACGAAGACAATTTGGTCGACAACAAGTTTTCGTATATGGAGGATTTCAAGGCCTTTTCAGATCTTTCGGTTCCACAGATCAATCCCATTCTATCCTCAAAGTTACAGCTTTACTTCAACGATCATGCTGAGTATTTAAAAATCAGAAATTTTGAGAGAACTCAGGAAGAGGAAAAGGATAAGAAGGACGCTGAGGAAGAGCACGAGGAAAGAAAATTGGCTGCTCCAGTCATCGAGATTAGCGAACCTGTTGTATCAGACCTCGTTATTCGCAAATTCCTGGAAGAACGACTCAAACAGCTTAAGGATAAGATAGGTGATCTTATTTTGGAGTATTTGGGCGTCAAAGAAGATGTCTTGATCGACTTCATCTACGACTTCCTTCTTGACAACAATATGGCGGAGAAGGAAACCTTGATATCCGAATTGCAAGAAACACTAGATGAGGACTCCACCTTGGTCGTGGACGAGATCTACAAATTTCTCCGTGAATAGTTTACAGATGAATGGTATTCAAGGTGGTATATAACATAAAATTCGTACAGTTGTATGTATCTAACACACTCACTAATGCGCAACGAAAGTGGAATGGGGGTTCAAATAGTAACGAATGAATACTGCTTAAGTTTCTCAAAAACTAGACAGCACGCATCGAGATGCGAATTTGGTTAAGTCTTATCAATTTGTTGACCAACCGAGGGAGTTGAATGCATTCACCGGTTCGGAGATTGGTGGCCTCGTCAGGTTGGTATTGTTCGAGTTAGACACTGCGTTCGAGTCTTCCTGTGAACTCCAGTCCAACGAGCTCTCATTGTCCGATGAAGGAAGCTGAAGAGCCTTCTTCTTTTTGTACTTCTTGAACAAGAGGACCATCAACGACATGTAAATAACGGAGCCGACGGCAGCACCGGTGGCTACTCCAGCAATAGTACCCTTTTTGCTCACTGGATTGTTCGACGAATCATAAGAACCAGAGTTCAGGTCGCCGTCTCCCAGTGAGGAACCATCGTCAGTGTTCAAGCCAACGATAGGAATTCTTTTATCGATCAAAGAAGCTAACTTACCCTCTGTGTCATCTGGATTTCTGTACAACTTCGAGTTGTCATCCAACACAAGCAGAGACAAAGAATCGACCGCATTAGTTGGGAAATAAACCTCAGCAACAGTAATCGCGTAGTCGATGCCTTCTGCGTGGTATGGAACCAAGCTGCTGACGATGGTGGACTTGTATTCCTCGGAGTCGCCGAATGGGAACTGCAACACTCTTGGGAGGTATTCAAAAATCTGGGCGGACGACATGGAATTCTCAACAACAAATGGGTAGTTCAAACTTTCCTTGAAACCAATATAGATGAGCGAGTACTCCTTACCTGGGGAAGCAGTCTCAGCTGGGGTAATAGCTCTTGGCAATCCAGACGTCTTGGTGGCAGGAGTTGTAGCCGCAGAGAGGATTTCACCCTCAGTTGTGGAGCTGCCAGTCTCGGTAACAATCTGAGTTGGCAACCAGTTTTTCGTGGACAGAGTGGCATCTTGAGTAGGAGCAGGCTGAGTCTCAGCAACTGAGGTCTCATCGGATGGCGCTGGAGTTGGCACGATGGCACTCTCTTCAGATATCACCAGAGGCAGAGAAACAATGGATTGTTGCACTGGAGAGGTCGCAATCACCGAGGTTTCACTCGAAGCTGGGGAAGGAGATGAAACAAGAACGGTGCTGGGCTGAGAAGACTCAACAGGTACCGACAGCTCAGTAACTGGACTGGACACGACAGGAGTGGCAGAGGACTCTTCACTGGTGCCCAGGACCAAAGCCGAAGGAGACTCGGTAGACACCTGCGAAATCTGGGTCTCAACAGCCGACGAAACCTTCGACGAAGAGGAGGTCGTGAGAGCCAATGGCACGGTGCTTGATGCTTCACTCAAAGTCTCCTCGGAGGAATACAGCACAGGTGCCAGGGCCTCAGTGGGGAGCTCAGACTGAGTTTCTGAGCTGGAGGACGTGACCACGGCAGGAGTAGGAACACTGCTGCTAGTCTCCTCGGAAGGCACGAAAGAAGACGATATGAGCACGGGCTCATTGGTCTCCAGGCTCGAGGACTCACTGGTTCCAGACAAATAGGTTTCCGACAAAGTAGGAGTCAGCAGCTCTGATGTCACAATTACAGGCGGGGCCGATGATCCCGTAGGCTCAGAGTAGATCGAGGAAGTGACACTGAAGCTCGAGGGCGAAGTTGTTGGGAACGTGCTGGTCGTGACTGGCGAGGATGGTACTTCCAGCAGACTGACAGGTCCCTGTATGTGATCCGATGTAGAGGTAGTCTCAATAGCACTAGGCTCTGGCTCGGATTGAGATGTTTCGCTGGAGGACGAAATCTTCGTATCCAGAGAACTCCAAGTAGCACCCGTAATCTGCGAAGCGTGAAGAGTCGATTCCTCTGGAGTCGTAGAAGTCGAGAGGGTTGAGCTTTCCACTGGGGTTGCCTCAGAAGCCGTAGGCAGGGATGTGTAGGCGTTGAAGTCACTGGTGTCCTGCGAGCTCTCAGGGAAAGTCAGAGTCTCTTGGCTGTCGGTTGAAGTCAGAGCCTCCAGATGGTCAGTAAACACCTCAGTTGGCAGCTGAGTCTCTGGCTCAGAGGATGAGCTGCTAGTTGGGTTAGCACCAAGAAGCGGCGCCGAACTGGTACTTGATCCTGTTGAAGAGGATGGCGAGGAAGAGATTGGCTCCACAGCAGATGCCTCCGTTTCGCTTGTGTAGGCGCTGTAAGCCCCCTCTGAGGACGATTGAGAAGCCAAATTGGTCGATGAAGGCGAGTTTGTAGTCTGAGTTGACGAAGAAGTTGCCAGTGAGGACGCCGAGGTAGCGAGCGGGGAAGAAGTCTCTTCCGTTGGCGCAGCAGACGATGGTGCTGGTTCGTCCAGCGATGGCGCTGGGACAGGCAGAGAGCTTGAAGTCAGAGAGAACTCTTGGGGGTTCTGCTCCGTTGGTGAGAGCGTGGACGTCTGTTGAGTCAGCGATGAGCTGGAGCTAGAGCTCAGCACAGTTGAAGAGGAGCTCTGAGAAGAGCTAGATGAAGTCTCCAAGGGTGCGAAAAAAGCCAGGGAGCTTGTGGGTTCCGTGGAAGGCTCCGCCGAGGTATCAGGCTCAGTAGAAGTAGTGGGCTCCTGGCTGGTTGTTGGCTCCTCACTAGTGGTTGGCTCTTGACTGGTAGTAGGCTTCTCACTAGTGGTTGGTTCCTGACTAGTGGTTGGTTCCTCACTAGTGGTTGGCTCCTCACTAGTAGTTGGCTCCTCACTCGTAGTTGGCTCCTCACTAGTAGTTGGCTCCTCACTCGTAGTTGGCTCCTCACTCGTAGTTGGCTCCTCACTCGTAGTTGGCTCCTGGCTCGTGGTTGGCTCCTCACTCGTAGTTGGCTCCTGGCTCGTGGTTGGTTCCTCACTCGTACTCTCCGAATCGCTAGACTGTGCCGAGAATGGTGAGTTCAACTGAAACTGGCTCGGGGAGACAGTACTGACAGATGACGAAGAGGAGCTGCTCGAGCTGGGCTCTGGCGCAGGTGAGCTTGGCACGTACTGAGACTCTGCTGTTGAGGGAGTGGACGTAGTGGGAGAGGCAGAGAGTGCAGTCGAGCTGAAGCTGGATGACGACGTTGTTGCTGTTGAGGGTTCAGTCGGCAGGGGGTCCTCGGATGAGGAGTCTGCAGCAGGAAGTATCGAAGTCCAGGCCACGAACGGGTTCGAGGATGGAGTGGTAGGAGACGCAGAGCTCACGGAACTCAGCGAGCTCAGCGAACTCAGGGGTTGTTCCCCGACGGGAGCATTCCTGTTGTTTCCCCTCAGCACGCCGTTGACGATGGAGCTCCAATAGTTGTTGAAGTAGCTGTTGCCATTGTTGTTATTGGAAGCGGCGGGGCCTTGTCTGTCTTCAGCAGTAACCAAGGCAAGGAAAATGGGGAGGATGAAAACGGACTTCATCGATCTAAAGAGGGACTGGGGTTAGGAAGGGGTATGAAAATAAAATGGACAAGGGGCCTTGTCGAAGAAGTAAATCAAGACCTAGGCGGCCCGAACGAATGTGTGCTTAATATAGCTTGTGACGAGTTTTTCTTGGGGTTCAAAACAGCGAACGCAAGCTTCCTTTTGTTTTTAAGGAGGCGTCAAAACTGGCCGTAGCGTGTTGTGCTTTTGTGGTCCTCGTAGTTGGTGAGTTCGCTTTTCCTATTTTGGGGGGAACACGAGCTTTAAAAGAGTGAGGAGGCGGCACGGATGCGGACGTAGGGGCCTTTTTTTTTTTTTTTGGTCTATTTTTCTCACTTTCGAGCGTGAAAGCGTTCGACTGAAAATAACTGGAATGGACTGCAGGCAAGTGTACAGAGCTGCATATACCGTTACTCGCATAGGGAATGCCTGTGGCTCGAAGAGTGCCTTCACTGTTATAGCGCGGCCTGCAGATCGTGCAGCAAAAACGCGTATTTTACCCTGACGATGAGCATATATGCAGTCTCGACCTCTCAACGTCTCAAGGTAGAATGGTAAGCAACCAGCTCTTGGAAGCGCGTATTGAGGCAGATTCGATCCAGAACAGGCCATTTCTGGCGCTGCTGGGGTTACTGTTTATCGTTTTCTCCAACCTCCCCTAACGGATCGGCAAGGCGGCCCCAATCGGGAGAGGCCTTCTGAAGCATGCAGGAACACGCAGTGAATCGAGATAGAGACGGCAGTGGCGCATAAAGCCCTATTCCACTCCTCCCACTCCGAATGTTCAAGAGCAGGAGCTACCAGAGCCCTCTATGGTTATCTACAGTATGACTTTTACTAAGTTAGAGGTTTCACTATTTCGTCGTTTTGTGTACCTACCGTCTAGATCGCTTGATGCACGACGCCCAATTCGTCTAGACCTCTTCCCCTTTTGAGCGAGCCGCAGTGTCTGTCTTCAATGCCTTGACCAAAAGTCTGGAGCCCTTGCTCAAAATATGGCATTTTTCATCGAGCCTCTAAGCCTCTATTTAGTCCTGGCTGATTGGACCATGCCTGGATATAAGCCCTGGGCGTCCCTGTGAAGGGACAATAGTGACTTCCATTACTTCTGTCAGAGAATCAATAGGGCCATTGTAGGCTGATATTGTGGTGCACTTGTACTTTTGTGAAATATTCTTGTCTTTTTTTTGTCTTTATGTTTCGCCCTTTTTCGTCAAGGCATGTCGGTTTGAATGTATGGGCGAAAGTGGTGGGGTACTCAGTTAAGATGGTATGTCACCAATGGCTGCCAATTAAAATTGTGCTTGACCGCCACATTCCCCATTCCACTAGTGGATTTAGCCAAGCAGGCTTTGACGAAAAGGGTATAATTGTCGATTTGGTATGGGCGGGTATTCTGCAGATTCTACAGGCTCGGATTCTTTGAGTCTGCTTTTCGGCTAATCAGGGAGTGTAATGGGATTCGTAAATGTTGCACATCCGGGGAGCTGATCCGGGCCACTTTGATTGAGAATCTTGACTAAGTTTAGTCCTGATCTGGCAGCAAGATCTCCTTTTGCCGTGCCGGCTAAGCGTATTTGCATAATTCGTCTCTCGAAGTCAAATAGCATTTTCTGATCTTTAAAGTTAAAATCGTCCTTTTGGGTTCCAAGCTCCCCTTATTTGATGCCGCCGTGGACTCAAGATTCGTTCTGTATTGCCCCTAGATTATCTGTGTTTACCTGGTCTTAATCACATTACAGCGAGAATGCCCTCCTCCGCTTATTCTGATTTTACCGGTTCTGACTATTTTATCTACTTGCATATCTCGTAAACGTTCCAATCATTTCGGGTGGCATTCATTTCTGAATTCCCTGTGAATCTCGTCTCGTGCAAAGCCTTGGGGTTCCCGTAATTAACCTCCCATTTCACACCTTTAAGGAAAATGGCCTGCTATGCAATCCCCTGGTATTCTCGGCAAATAGCCGTCTATCATTGTTTCCCGGGGTACAAATGGGCCCATTTCCCATTATGTCTTGAATTACATCGCTAAACGGAATGGAGCCGTTCACCATTCAAGCTGGCGCAATATTCTTGGTCGATCACCTCGTCAAATAGTGAAGTATGGTCCCATTTAATGGAAATAAAGTTGGGTCTTCTCGTGAGCACATTCCCTTTTTCTTTAGCTCCTGATTTAGCAAAACAACATGCCAAGTGCAATTAACAAAGGCTTAGAAAAGTATCTCGTAAATATTCACTTTGCAAGGTACCCAAAAAGGTGCTGTTTGGGGTGAAGGTTGGAGCTGTTGTAACAAGTCTCCAAGATGGTCAGATACCAGTAGATAGCTCTTAGAGTCTTTCGAAGGCCACCACCAGTTAATGATACAGTCCCCACTCTTCACTTTTGTTTGGTGCCAGGACAGGAGAAATGGCATAATTGATGATCAGGATAGAGAATGGCAGGTGCATCTCTATCTGAGACAAGCTTTTTGCCTCTCGGTCAGTCCGCCGATTATTGATTGTTTCCAGTTGATTTTAGGTAACAGTGCCACTTCGGTAATCTCCACTTTATTATACGGAACAATATCCATCAAGATCTCAATTGAGGCGACTTTTCAAGTATCATAAAGGTGATCCATCAGACGTATTTAGCCCTGCTCATGAACACTTCCCGTAATCAAAATTATTGAATTAGGATCTTTCGATCGGCGATAAGGCAATACCTTTGACGAAATGAAGTCAAGCTAGAAAGCTGTACTCAGAGATCCTTCGACTTGGGGAAAACCTAAAATGAGGGTCGTGATCCTAGTAAAATACCTAAAGCCTCCGTTCCGAAATAGAATCCATTATTCTCTAATTTATTTAATTTCCCGAAAATTTATCAAAATCGTCTTTTTGCTACCTTGATCCACCATCACCGTTTGATCCCACCCGTGCACCCCATTATGGCATCCATAGATACTCCTCTCCATGTCCCGTCTACGCAAGGTAGACCGTGCTATTCTAGAGCAAAATGAACCAATTGATACAGACGACCAGGAACTCTTGATTACTCAGCTAAGGCAGCGAAACGATGAAAACTTGGCCATTTACACCAAAGTCCTAGCACTATCAGTGGTTGTTGAACTTCCCCTTCTACTATGGCTCACGAAGACAGCCGACCTGAGAAGCGACAGATTGACCTTCATGTTGCTAATTACACTAAGCTCTGCCCTTTCATTGGTCAATCTTCTATACGACGTGGGCATTTTGGGGGACCATCTTCTACGAAAGCTTACACTGAGAGGATGGAACGGAGGACTTGCACAACCAATCAGGATAGCTCTTTCATACAGCGGCGTTAACATATTAAATCTTATTTTGCTTCTACAGCTTGCCTTGGCCGCTCGAGCTCAGGGCTTGAAAGGCATGTATTGTCTTGTTCCTGTTGGAAACTTGGTGATGGTATTTTGTATGAGGAGATGGCACACAGAAATCCGGGGCAATGTGAAAGAGCTTGACGGACTCAAGTACGACTACAAAGGCGTATAGGCCAGGCTTCGAATGGCGCTGAAGGCATCGCCGAGATCGATACCGGTTCTCGACATCTGAGGGTTTGTAGCCAATGGATGGTTAGTAAACAAGACGGCTAAACACGCCGAGAACGGCTTTCGGAACTCTTGGAAGGTTCGATTTTGCGCTTAGAAGGCGTGTTTGCTTCTCTGCATGGTTATCGTGTTTTTTGTCGAGGTTGGGTCGAAGTGAACTGAAGTGGAGGCACTCGGCTTCGTGTGCCAGTGTTCATTAGGTTTCTCGGATCCCACAAAAAAGCTGAGCTAAAAACGACAGGAAGTCCTACAAGAGAAGTAGGTTTTGCTGGTAGCATATAATCAAGGTGAGAGATGTACTAAGATGAAGATTGTTTCTGCCAAATGAGGATGACGATATCACCCGATTCTTGAGCACCACCGGGCTCTCTGAGCTCTCAAAACTGGAATGCCCGATATGACAAGTCGACGATAATGGGTGTAGATCAACTCTTACTCTACAATCATGGCACTCTCCAGAAAACCCGGCAGTCGATCCCGAACGATGCATCCTTCACTTTTGTTCGGTGCATGCTTGATCAGAACGGATCCCGTTGTCTTCACTCAAAATACAAAAGGCTATGTGAACTCAATGGATGTACCGTAATTAAATGTCGTCAGCACAAAGCACTTCTCTGTTCACTCACTTGTCTTCCACTACATCACTTCACGTATATGTACCTCGCGGCACCGCCACATTGACTACAGTTGTTGCTTGCCAAAGCTGTGATAATCTTCATTCATCCGCTGATCTTCCCATGAAAGCTTCGCTGCACGATCCGTGAAGATCTCCATCAATTGCTATGCCAGTGACACCCGTCTCCGTTTTTGATGTTCCCCACATATCCAAAATCATGAGCGCCGACCAACCTTAGCCTACGATGCTTGATACCCCATTTGCAATAAAGTGTGGCTAGTGACGTATTTAAGCCGCTGTGCCGCCAACACATGCAATGGAAGTGACGAAACAGTGACGAAACACCCCGCGAAGTCCAAGCCTTGTTTGCGAAAACAAAACACTTTGATTTCGTCATGGCAATTAAACAGCCGTAGGCTTTGGGTGGTGGACTGGGACCTCGGTTTTCGAAACCAATCCAGTACAGGAAGCGTATTCTGAAACGAAGAGCAAGTCTCAGAGTTCAGGCCACGAAACACATGTCAGTAGAGACCCAGAAGACGAATATGGTGAGTCAATTTGCATTTTTCAGAAACCCCTACAGAAAAGAACAATTGGCGGACTGGACCTTCAGTGTGGGCTTTAGTAGGGGTGTACGGAGGTCCATATATGGGATGTTTATCTCTTTGATCTGCCACGCGTTCTGCAAGCGAAAAAAATGCCCCAAACTGCAAACAAAAATTCACGAGGCATCGCAACTTAAGGGACAGCGGCAATATGAAACACACGTGTGGCACACCCAAAAATAGAAGACCGCTGGCCACAAAATCTGAACAAAAAAACTACATTTTTACATTCTCCACTATTAGGGCTGATTGGCAGGAAATCAGGCCTCGAGGTTGGGGCTTAGTTGGACCTGATTGCCGTAAAAGGATGGGGAGGTGTGGAGTGAGCTCTCTGCAGTTCGATGTAGGAGGAGATAGAGAATGAAAATTTTCTCGAAGCGTCCACGAGAGCCGGGGGCGAAAAAGGTGGCGACATCCGGGGGCGCCTCGTGGGCTATATGCAGTACATGGCCATTCACTTCCGAGGGGCCCTTGTGGGCCACCCTTGTGGTCTTGCCCACTACAGCAATGTTGGGTAGGTCTGCCTCATTTAAGTATGAAGGTTGAAGACTTTCTGGGCCAGGAGTCGGGGTTCTCTTGGCTCCCCACTGACATGTGCTGTGCAGAGGGTCATATTGACATGATCGTGGTCACCAGGGGCAATTATCTGCAAGGAGCAGAACCGTAGACTATTGCAGCGATGAAGCCAGAAGCAAAAAAGTGGTACTCCCAAATTTTCCGTCTGAAGGCCGTCTACCTGAGCTTTTGCTCTTCGCTCTTCGCTTTTTTCTCGTCATTTCTTACGATTCCTCGTGGTAGCAACCTCGTGGGCTGCACAACATGTTATAGTGGAATTAACTGAGACAAACTTCCTCTACTTTAGCGCCAGACAGTTGGCATCAAGGCCAGCGTGACGAAAGCGGAAATAGGGAAAGTCGAATCCAAGAGTGAATTAAGAACCCAGATAGTCTATTTGAGGGTGGCTGCAAAGGATGCTGGTCTGGCCCCATAACTGAGGCTTCGCGGTAAAGAACAGACCACTGGGGTGAGCAGATGTAGGATGTTCAGCTTTAAACGAGTGGGGCGCAAAATTGAAAAGAGAAACGACTTTTCCATAACCTATTGGAGAGCCCTAGTAGTACTAGTGTGGTGGGACTCGTGGCTAGTGCACGTGCAACTACACAATTGACCCCGAAAGTCGGCCGCAGGTTCGGGGCTGACTCACTCCGAGCATGGTCAGATCCGAGGGTGCTGGACCCACAATGGGCCGGAACTCAGATTCCACTCGAGAAGCCGTCATGCGGAGAACGTAGGGGTAGAGGCAGCGTGGTGATTTGCCCCGCCTTTTGCACCGGCCGAGCGGCCCCAGGGCGAGAAAAACTGGATCGTGGCCATTTGGAGGAACTCAAACGTGGAGATCTCAGAGGACGTCTCAGGTTGCTTGGGCTAGGTGCCCCCGGAAGTACCCTCGGAACTGCGGGCCCACGCAACCCCATGCACCCTCGGCGGCCCCTCGAACGTGCGCAGTGTGTCACTGTAGGCGCAATTTTCCCATCTAGAACAAGACCCCGCCATATTATTTGCTGTCCATATATAAACCTCTGCAGCTGCCACACTTTTCACTTTCTCAAGCTTATTTCTTCCTCGCTGAAGAGAACCCCAAATTCACCCAAACTTCCCCCTACTTCCCCATATCGTCTGATCCAGGCCCTGCCAGGCTTCAGCCCCTACTATTTTTGCATTCTACCATGTCTGACGCTTTCAATAACTACTGCATTGCATGTGATCAGTTGTGTTCCCACAACTCGGTCTACTGTTCGGACTCGTGCCGTGAACGTGACGAACTTCCTCGGGCCTCTTCCCTAAATCTGGCGGATATCGTATCTCCCTTGCTCACGCCGTCTTTATATCAGCCGCTGTCTGACTCTGTTCTGGAGTTGCTGAGCCTGTTCAGCACACAAGAACTCAACAACCTGCCCTTGCTTTTGGCGCTGGAAAAGGAGTCGGAAATACGAGATATTTCTTTGAACTACTCTGTCTCCCAGGCGCCCCTGTTGGGGCCCTTGGCGTCCACGTCGCATAACTACCGGTTATGGCTCGGCGTCTTGTGATAGCATGGAAAGGTGAATTCAAAGCACAGCGAAATGAAAAATCAAAACGCACAATCAAAAAAGCAACGAAAATAACGAAAAACAAAACATTATATAGCATCCGTGGGTCAAGGTATAGGTAATAGAGAACTCGGAAGCCCGAGCGCAAATACTGATCGTAACGTATATAGGTAAATAGAGTAATTGAGGAGTTCCTCGTTGGTAGACTGCTTCAAATGTGACTCGACTATGTTGGTGTCCTACAATGTATGATTAGATGGGATAGCTAGACGGGCTTTCTTCTAGGAGCTCGCTAAATGGATGTAGTAGATCAACTGGGACATATCGAGCTGATTTCGACGCATTCGATGGATTCGATGAAATTGACAAAAAAGAACATGTGAGGACTGCTTGAGCTGAAGTGGTCGCTTTGCTCTATGAGCTCAACTTAGTGGAGTAGTTAGAGACTCCTGGCAAACTGAAGAGGTCAACCAAAGCGAAACGAATTTAGGGGGGAAATTGAATTGGGTTGCTAAATGGCGTTCCCGGCTGGGCCGGATGTGTGGTTGGGCATTAGCTTGGCTTATGGACTTTTTCAGTAAAAGCTGGATATACAAGAGTGCGCCAAGCTCTTCATGGCACGCCTTGCTGAAGTTCCGTCACCAACAATGCTTATACAATGGAGGACATTCGCTTTTGATGGTTAAGCTGGTATTATTTATCATCTGTGAATTCAGTCGAGGCATCGTTGCTGGTGCTGGACTTCGCAGCCACTAATGGACTCGTTGTGTCTACACTAAAGAGCATCTAGAAAGTGAATGGCAAGACATTCTGAATTCTCTCCCTTGATTTGGGACTAAAAAAATATAGCTGGACAATGGATAGGTTCCCTGGATGGGTCATCCAGATAGTTAGTAGATTCGCAGTGCTGTGATACAATAGAGGTATGGTTGGTTGAGCTGGAATTCTGTGTCTGAGGCGATCGAACGAATGACTTATAAATGGCTCAAGGAACTCGAAATGAAGTGGGACTACTAGTAGGTAATCGGGTTTGGCTGGTAGCAGTAGGGGACAAATTAATAAAAGAAAAAAAAGTTGTCTGGTTGAGCCAATCGAGATGCGTTCTTTCTGACTTGTCCTTTTCGCCATATATTGAAAATTTGTTCTTAAACTATTCACTGGGCAAGAAAGATTCACCACAGACTTGTCTCTGATTTGCGGCCATTCTGTGAATACCTCAGAACGTCAATACCACGTTTGCACGAACATACCCAAATTTTTCCAGAAGACATATCAGCTCAACCTTCATCAATTGACACTTTCTACATACAAAAAGAAGAAGGACATGGGAGTGAAAGTGTGGTTGGCTAGCGTACAGAATTACAGAATTATAGCTGAGCAGCATCCGTTCAGCGGCGGCATCAGCTCAGCAGCAGAGATACGCTATAGTATTTTTAGGCCACTTTCTTAATTAACCCAATATTCAAAAACAGTCCTGTGCTCATGTCAAGCCGGGATGATGATGGATTGTATTTCGCAGCCATTCCTGATTCTGGGCTTCAAGGTACATCAATGTTCTGAGAGCAAAACCTGTAAATCAAACCCAAAAATCTTCAATACACTCATCACAAAAATCTCCAATACACTCATTTCCCTTCATCAATTCACAGATCCCAATATATAGTGCCCGGGATATCTCATACACCATCAAGTTTTTGTCCTCGCACGACCGCACTATAGAAAAATTCACCTAACTCTCACATAAAACCAACCATGCTAGGTGCCTTCAGATCCACGCTAGTGGCCTACGGAGGCTATTTGTGGAAAAAAGCACCCAGAATGTCTCAGCCCCAGAAACAGAGACTCAGAAGACGTATGCAGCTTGTCGATCACAACATCGAGGTGCTCTACCAATCACTCAAACCAGAGAACGAGGTTTCCACTGGATACAGAAAGATCGATGCCTTGAAGTTCGATTTCCCCAAAGAATACGAGATGTCCACGAAAGACAAGTACACCACTTTTGACAAGAAGGTGCGTGGCTACAGAAAGTCTGTCCATTTTGTGCCCAAGTGGACCAAGAAGTCGTTTAGAGACAACCCCAAGAACTTCTAGTTCATTCCCATTGTACATAGCATAACACATAACGTTCCGATATCAAGTTTCATCACTTCCCGAGCTTCTCCCAGATATAGTTGGAGATGAAGTAGTCCGAGTACTTCTCATCCACATCTAGCACAGAAGTTTGATTTCTCTTTTCGTCAAAGATCACGATCTTGTCGCTTTTCTCGCCTGTGCCCACATGGACGCCTAAACCCCGAAAAAGACTGATTTTCATGCTGGACGAGTTGGGGTTCTCTGACACTGATACCGTTAGGGCCTGTTCCTTCTGTTGCATCAAGTCCTCCTTCTGTTTGGTGAGATTCATCTTCGCCATGTGTATTTGATTGATTTGTGACTCAATGTCCGAGAGCTGCTTCGCCAACGCCACCTTCATCGAGTCTAGCTCGCCAGACTTCGTGTTTATTAGTTGGAAGGTGTTTTCGTTGGGATCAAGTGAGTTCTTGCCTAGTCTGCTTAATTGCTCTTTGAACGCTTCGCCTGGCTGTTTTAGACTTTCGAGTTTGTTTTTCGCCTCCGATAAGTTCTCCTCAAGCCTTGTGATGCCCCTTTGTAGACGATCAAGTTTGGCTTCTCGCTTCTCTTCCGTTTTGGCCATTGTCTCCGATATTCTCGTTAGACTGGTGATATCCGGCTCGGTTTCGAAGTTTTCTATCGTAGAATAAACGAGATCCTCTGGTTGGTCTCCTAGCATTTTGGTTCTGGTTTCTGTGGTGTAGTTGGAGTAGTTGATGGATCCTTGCACGTTTGTTTTGATTTCGCGCCTTTAACCTCCCCCACAACCAACACCAAACGAAGAGGAAGAAATGATTAAAAAAAGATAAGGGGGTATATTCTCAATAGGAATTTTCGAACTTTGAAGTCTTTCTATGTTTGCTTCCCTTTCTAAAGATATGCCCCTAGGCGCCCGCCCTGAAGCAATCTGACGAATTAGATTCAATAATCCCACGAGAAGTTGATCTTTCGAATGATTTGATTCTCCGTATATACTCAGAATCTTCCAGCCTGTTGCACCCTGCCGCTTATTCATAACTGTTATATCTCTCTCTTATTTGGGCCTGCACATAAACCTCTTACACCCATCAGATGTCTTTCGATAGTGCGTTCAGGCAACATTCATCTCCATGAGTAAAAAGCCATATGATGGGGTCGACCTCCCCACAAACCCAAACATGCCCGCCTGGATCATAACACCCAAGGAAGAGCAGGTCATCTTCGAAAGATGGAGAAAGAAGGCGTTCGCCAGGTGTGACGACTTGATCAAGGCATACGTGGAGTGTTCGAACAGTTTCGAGAACCCCATGGATGCCATGAAGATCTGCGAGCCTGTCAACAAAAAGTCTTTGGAATGCGTTGCCAATTTCCAAAAGATGGAGTACCTCGACCAGGAGAGGGATATACTCATAGCGGAAAAGAAACTAAAACAGAAGTTGTACAGGCAGCGGTTGCAGGAGGCCAAGGAGCTCAGGGACAAGGAGGCCCAGAAGTAGCTTAGCATGTAAATAGATGATAAACGGACCAGCAATGAGTGGCAGGCGCAAGACGTATTCTGGATCTTCACTTCCTCTCCCCCAACTATTTTGTCCCATACTTGTCAACTTGAAGTGGGTGGAACAAGCATGGCTTTATCAGAAAGAAAAACAAAACCTGTTTCGTTTTTCCTGGGATCTCACCAGTTCTGATCATTCGTACTTGGCATCAGAACCAAGTCTGTGTCTGATAGGACAAGTAAATCGGTATCGGATATCAACGAAGCTTATCATTCTTGTGGTAACAGTCCGTTTCGAGTGTCTTAGAAACGTCGTCTTTAAAAACACTTCCCATCATGCGTTTCAGATTCACCCCAATGTTTGAGTCAGACTCAAGGTATCACCTCCCCTTCACTGCCCTTCTCCTTCGTATCATAGTAATGACTTCCAAAGACGGTGTGACTGGCCATGAAGAAAGCTCCGTGCATCACACCCAAGCTTTGTATCGATTCGTACTGTCTAGCGGTCTCCTTCAATAACTTGTCGAATTCGGTTAGATTCGAGTGAAGCAATGCCGCCTGCTCATTGAGCTCTGCTAGTTGATCTTCCTTGGACATCTGGAAGAGAAACTGACTTATAAAATAAAAATCTATTTCCTAGCCGTTATCACCTCTTCTGGCCCAGACTGTTTTGTTTTAGTTTCCTGCACTGGGCACATACGCGAGAATCCGGTAATGCCCTTGAATCCTGACCTGATCGGCGGCACGTGACCGCACAAATGGGTATCCCGGCTCCTTCCTACAGATCCCGGTCTCTTCCTACTATCTAAAATAGATAATTCCTTGCCTTCAAACCAGGCCCTCAGTTGTTCCCTCATAGTCTTTTCTCATAGACGAAGATTTCGCTTTATTTCTGGCTTCCGCGTCTTGGCGATTCCGTTAACCGTGCGAACCTGAGCGACTTGAAAATCATCTCCCCAGATTTTCACCGAGTTGCCCTTTCCTATCTAGAGTCCAAGGGGAGATAAAGTTTTAAAAAGCCCTATTCTGACCAGAAACAGTCAGCGAAAAGCTATTTAAGTTAATTTTTTCTTTTTCCACACACGCCAGCATGCCTGATACCCCGTTGCAAACAAGCACTAGCCTTCGAGCTTCTACAAGTATGGCCGTCCAAACAAGCATAAAGAGCGAAGACCTGCAAGGCTCCACTAGTCCTGGTCTTCATGAGGCTTTGCCAGCGACATCCGCTCATGCCTCTACAAAATATGCTAAGATTCAGCCGGCTATCGCAATCAAGCCTAAACCGGCTTCTACTCCCAAATCCACGTTCAACCCAACCTACAACCAGCAAACCAAGCCTTCCTCGATTCTTAACAATGAAAGTCTCATAAACACATCCAAAAAGTGGGTTCTTCCCCCCAGACCCCGTCCCGGTAGAAAGCCTACAGCTGGGAGCTCTCCGGGTCCTGAAAAGACAGCCCCTAAGAAAAAATGTAAAGTCAAGCGTGAAGAAGCCTCGGGCGTGGTGCCCGCTCCTCAAGAAAAAGCCCAAGATGGCTCTCCAGTGCTTGCAAAAAGAAGACTAGGGTGCACTTCCTCGGCTTCACTCACCGGTGTATCTGGTGGTTCACCTCAAGCAATCAGTATCTCAAGGAAGAGTTCGGCTACACCTATAGCAGCAACCCCGGCATCTGTATCGTCGGCCTCCGTCTCGGCCTCAGGCACGCCTCAGAGTCAACCGGAAACTTCGCCGGGCTTGTCCTCCGAAGTTCCTATCAATGATTTACAAAAAAGCTACTTGGCGAGGATAAAGGAACAAGAGCTCATAAAGAATTATATTGAAGTGCTCACCAACCAGATCAAGCAGCTCAGATTCGTGCAGAATGGTGTCATCACCTTCGACGTGCTCAATGATACCTGTGACACAAACGTTCGTGCAAAGAAATCGCTGAGTACGCTGTCTTTTGAGCTGTTCGATCATATCAACAACATTCACGATCTAGATAAGTACCTAGCCTACTTGACAACACAGCTGAACGTGATTCACTCTGTCACCAAAAAGATAAATGGCGTTGGTGTCGGAAAAGCGCCCACAAAAGAGTCGACAGGCTCCGTTATGCGGCAGGTCCGCAGTTACTTTGATCGTCGGAACCAGAGCCTGCTTTCCGAAGGCTCCAGCCTTGGTGCTCCCGAGGTTTCCGAAAATTTCACGCCGAGTCTTTTAAGACCCTTGCGCATGAACACTCTAGAAAGTGAAGAGAATCTAGTCGTTGATATTGTTGGCAACAATGACGCTCTTGTGGGGGACCGTGGTCGCACGGATGATATTGCTCAAGACCTGACTGTTGAGCTTATGAACCTTTTACATGATGGTGACGCAAAGGCTACTCTGAGAAAGAAATCGAAGAGGGCTGGGTGTGGCTTCTGTACAAACGACACACCGTGTGTTTGCCTAGATTCGGACACTTTTTAAACGAAAATCAAATGACATAGTAATGACGATATAATGATGGATTTATTTGACTGAGGAGTAGTGGAAGTAGCTAATGGATAGAGGAATCTTTTCTCTTTAAGGATTTAAATATTTGGAAATAAACCTCCCCGTATAGAGTTTTTCGTTTTCCATGTTTTTTTTGCTTTTTGGATAAAATTCAATTAATTTGTGGAATTTAACTTTAGTACCGAGAACTATGCGAAAAGCGGAAAAGTCTTAGAGCTTGAAAAATTAGCCCAACCAGGTTTATTACAAAATAGAAAATAGCCTGGGCTTTCAGATTAAGCGAATTTTATTATGCTGGCGTTGAATTGCTCATCGTGCTCATCTTCCGTCAATCCAGTCAAGTAAACCTTTTCGAGGTTGACAGACAAGAGCCAATGAGTTAATTGCAGGAATTCTCCAAGTGAATTGAATCAAATGGGCTATATAATCTATATGAATTGATGCATGGATCGTGTGATACGTTTTCTGCGAGTGGCGTTTAGTCCTAACTTGTCAAAAACCTCGTAGAGGCTTTCAGGATGGATCTGTCGAGCGGGACGGTCTCGGCCTGCGAGGGATAAATCAAGCTCTTTTAAAGAGGCCTTTTTTGTAGTGGTAGCTTCAACCTGCTCTATTTGATTGCCAGCCAAATTGAGCGAACAGAGCATTCTGCTGTTCAAGATGCCGTCAGTGAAGGTGAACCGAGACAAGTTGTTTCTCTCGAGGTTCACATATATCACGTTCGGCGGTAGGTGAGCCCCGCTATCGATTTCTTCGATCCTGTTGTTGGCTAAATTCAAGCGTTGGAGGTGTTGAAGTCGTTTATTTTTCTTTTCGTTGAATAGAGGTGAGCTCGGCGAAACATACTTGACTCTGTTTGAGGAGAGATCAAGCATGACAAGGCTTGAAGGAGGAACCCAGCCATCGAGCGATCCAATGAGGTTACCAGAGAGATCAAGCGAAACAAGGTTCTTTAGATCAGCCCATGCAACAGGAAGCTCCGTGCTAGGGAGTCCAGATTCAGCGGTGTAATCATAATTTGCCAAGCTGTGAATACCGGCAGAAATTAAAGAAAGCCTCCTTAAGGACTTAGGAAACAAAAAGTTTTCGAACCTGTAGTTGAAATTACCGCTGAGGTCAAGCTCAATGAGTGAAGGCGGCAATATGATTCTTTCAGAAGGCAAGATTAGCGAGTTACCAGCACGTCCTGACCCAACATGGATACACTCAGAGATATTGAGTACCTCCAAGCTGCGAGGGAAGTAGTAATATTGGTATCCATCGTAGTTAGTAGGATCCTCCAAACTTTGGAGCGGATTTTTCGAGATATCTAGGATTTTCAACGAGTCTGGTAAATTCTTGAGGTGGTACAAATGCGTGACGAGATTCCCGTCGAGCTTTAAGATATTCAATCCTTGTGGAAGGCTGGTCTGACAGAGCTGACTGAGGGAGTCATTGTGGATATTGTTACGGCTCAAAATCAACGTTTCCAATTCTGGCGGCCACTGATTGGAATTTTCCTCGCTGGTGAACCCACTGAGGTGTGAACTGGAGATTTCTAGACACTTCAAAGACTGCGGTAGGTGAGAGAGGTTCAACGACTCAAACTTGCCCTCGGTGACCACTAGTGTGGATAAGCTCGAGCAAAAGTTGACTTTGGAGAGCTTTGCAGAAGTCACGCCAGCGTCGTTCCAGTATAGTTCTTTCACGTTTGGCGGTATTTGGATAGTTGTCACATTGCACTTGTTCATCCACGAAATATCAAGGTGCTTGAGACTGACAGGAAGCTCTATGCCGCCCCAGTCTTTAATCTTGTGTCCTAGAAGCACAAGCGTCTCTAGATTTACCATTTGAGCGAAGGTGGTACTCAAGTCGCTGACATCATCTAAGATAGGACCAGTGAGCTGGAGCTTTTTTAAATTGCCGAACGATTGGATAAACTCAAAGCAGTCATCGGTGAAGTGATGGCCTATGATATCAAATTGGAGGTTTGGGATTTTGAGAAACCGGCTTCGATAGTCGGTCAAAAGAGACCGCATCGATATGAAATCCATGGATGTCATGATGCGGACCGTTTCGGGCACTATGTCTGGATTTTCGTCCAAAAATGAAGAGATCTCGCCGTAACTGACGATATCTATGAGTTCAGATTGACCATCTTTGCACGCATGGGGCCTTTTCAATGGTGTGAGGATGAAGTGAAGCTCACTGTAGTACTCTTCAATTATCCGTTCTCGAAGTCCTGTGAATTTTAAAAACACTTCAGAGATATATTCGGACGGCAAATATGATAGAATTTCCCGGACGACGAGCCACGGGAGATCCAAGAAGCGATTGAGGTCTATCTCTTCGGACACCATAGTAGTAGGCATTTGAGTAATGTTCGCACAACTTCTTAGTAAGCGTGAGACACCAGGAAGCGAGAAGAACTCTCTAATTTCATATGTTGTTTTGTCTTGGGCTTTGAAGAAACGTTGTTGTCAGGATTTGAAAATTTTTATGATCGGCTCGTTTAGTGGTGAAAACGCTTATCAGGTTGCTGAAGAATGGCTGCGAAAGATAAGCATCAAGGCAGCTTAGTCCGATTCAACCAATATTTGAATTTTGTGACATCACTGGCACCAGGATATTTCAGGGGAAGTGACTACGTCCGACCATAAAAAGCCAAAAACAGAAAAACAGATTTTTGACTTGAGGCCGTTTCAAGACTGGTTGCTACGAAGATTACTTAACGGATGCTAGTTCTTGCCTTGATTGCTGCTCAAATCACTTATGGCAATTGCGTCGATTACAATCTATAACGTGAGAGCTATGGACCGTTTGTATTATCATTACCCCGCCAATTCAATAGTAGCTGAGAACACACAAGAAGCCACACCACATCACTAGGTAAGTGGCTGCCCACCAAGGAAAAGCGATCATTCCGAAAACAGAGAGAAAGAACACCACATATGAGAGCCCAAGCAGTATCATCAGAGAGATTTGACACATTTCCTGCCAGGGTAGGCCCCAAAACCACCTACTCGTGATTCTGTAACTTCTGGACACAGCAGTAGTGATTTTTAGCCAGAGCAGAGGCCCGGAACTGCCCAGAACCTCGTCATCAGCAGGAAACAAAGCACGGAGATAAGAGACGGTCATGGTGTAAAGAAGAAGTAGCATAATGGCTGCAAAACCCAGTGCGCTTTCAAGTTTTCGTACAATAAATTAAACATCTAAATGCATCAGAAGAAGGTCAAGTAAGTGCCCAAGACAGCGGTAAGAGCCAACACCACGTAACCGGTTCTGTAGACACCGGGGATGGTCAACTCCTTACCGAAGTCCCACACCAAGTGTCTGACACCGTTCAACGAGTGGAAGGTGAAAGGGAAGGCCATGGCAGCCTTAGCAGCAAGCTTGACAGCAAATGGCAAACCTGCGAATGCAGAGACAAGTGTGGAAGCTTCAAATGGGAAGCCCAAAAGACCAGAGGCAGCGTAGGTCACAGTCAAGGCGTAGAAAGCACCCGACATGGCCACACCGGTAATTCTATGCACGCCAGACAACACCCACGTAAGCTGGGGCTGGTAAATGTTCAAGTGGGGGGACAGGGGACGGTTCTTTCTCTGCTGAATGAGAAGTTCCTGCTCCTGTTCATGGCTCACCTTCACAGTTTCGGTAGAAGCGAATCTGACGTTTCTGAGCACAGCCGAGGTCATAGCCGAGGGCATGGCTGGAGATCTAGCGATCGAAGCTCTTGCAAGGGCTGAGGTTAGTATTTGATGTTTGAGGAGAAGCGTGGATGGGGATCGTGGGGTGTATTGACAGGGGCTCAATCTATGGAGAATCCTTGGATTGGATCTATGGGATAGACAACATTCATGTGGAAACACAAGCGAAAATAATTGATGACAACATGGATGGTCTTATCAAAATTGTGCAATCGATCTGGGGTCTGTAAATGTACGTGTTTCGGGAGTATCAAAGTACGTGAAAAAAATCGACAGTAATGGGATATAATCAGCTTCTCTTATATTCTTCATCTAAGACTGGACATACGTCTCAAACCAATACGGCAAAGCATCTTGTATGGTATTGTGGATAGTAGACACTGTTTAACTTAAGTTAGCTTTTCTCAATTTTTTCCCCCGGGACCCGCGAGCCAATGGGATACTGAGGAATTAGGCAAGCCCGGGGTAATAATCACGTGAGCGACATCATGTGTACAACTATAATGCCTCTATTCAGTGGGAGTTTTGTCTGTCGGAAAGTTCCGTCAGAATGGCTAGAGCTTCTAGCTTTAGATTAGTCAATGTATGGCTCTCTACACAGCCCGGAACCTCGGTCCGTGTTCGGTCTTTGTCACGTGCTGAAGCCTGTGCCACAAGCCACAAATTTCCAAAGAGACTTCTTCGTCAGTAACAATAAGAAGATCCAGAAATACCTCTTTTGCAACTGGACGGAACCGCTCTGGCTTTCCACAAAGGGGACATTGAACGATCTCTGTACAGGAATCAACGGTATCAGGAAGTCGCATCCTTGCATCCTCGCGGCACCCCATTTGTAATTTGGCTTATCCAGAAGAAAGACCTATAAAGAGAGAATAAATTAGAGGTCTCTTTCTACTATTACCAGGTTCAACCTTCAGACCCCTTCATCCTGCACAGCCCCTCCAAAATATCCTCCTTGCATAACCGGACGTTCACACAAGATATGGGAACTAGCACAGTGGCTACAACTGAACAGCCTCTGCTAGCACATAATGACAGCGAAGAGGGCGGACCGAAGCCTCTTCCGAGACACTCGATTGACTCTTATGACGTATACGAACAGAAGCCATCAAACGATAATGAAAGTCACTCCAGACAACACGACATCCCAAAAGACACAGACAGCCAGCAACCACAGGAACAAAGCTCACACGAAAACCAGAGCCCTTCAGACTCTAATACGGGCTCGACAACTCCTGTGGACCCACCGGAAGAAGACGAGGACACCAGCAAGGATTTTACGAATGACCTTCAGTTCAAGAAAAAAGACCTCAAGAAACCGAGGACTCAGTCCTTTCAGCTGGTGCTCTCCACTGCCTCTTTAAAGTCTTTGAGGCAGGATTCGAGTAATCCGCCAGCTTTGGCCCGAAACTCAAGTAATCTCGGGAATATGAGCATGACAAGCACAGGGAATCATAAAAACTTCCAGTCATTCATCCAGGCGCCCGTGCTTTCGTCCGTGACTAATCTACGTGCTTTGGACAATATTGCTATTGGTCAGCAACTTCCCTTTGACCAAAGAGATCCACCCTCAGGTACGGAGCTGAACAGACTGAGACATAATAGCCATGTGTCTCAGACCAGCACTCAACCCGTGGTGAAGGATGATCGTGACGATGACGACGAATACAGAGAAGAGACAACTTTGCAACAGCAGAAACTAACGTTGAATGCGTTGAAAAAGCTTTCCTTGTCATTGGCACCGATCATCAGGTCCGACGAAGAAACCGGGCCCGAATCAAGGCAACTCACGACAAAGCTGCTCAACGGCCTGCTCAGGCCGGAGTCAAAGCTAGAAAAGCGGAAAGAAGAGAGCATGAAAGACGAGAACAAGAGCAAGCCGCTGGAGGAAAATAGGGCGAAGCCATATCAACCAGCCCAGGTGGATTTGAGTCTGTTTGCGAGCCTCACGAGACAGAACAAGCATCTTGACGATTCTAAGAATCCTCAACCAACGCAATCAAACCAGACAAAGGACAAGAACCAAGCGGGCCCAAATCCTTCTGAACGCGATTATCACATTGACATGCAACGTCAAATGCTCAGCATGCAAAACCAGACTGCCGGAGACGAACCGGCGCAAAAACTCTTTGGACAGACACTGTTTACCAAGCCTCTTCCCGTTGACGAGAATAAAGGAAGATCACTGCAATCTCAAGGTGCAATCAAGCACTCCAATTTGAATTTACACAGCCACAAGCTCCAGCAGTCTCAATCGCAGTCTCTGATGAATACTACTCAAGCTCAGCATCTCGCTCATAGCCAGTCGCAGGGCCAGTCACAAGGCAACGAGAACGAATTGCATCCGGTGGTACCTCCTATGGACATGAACGTGCGCAACAGGAAAGCCAGCCAAGCTGATGACAACGTGCTGAAGCACTCCAGTTTGGCAGACAAGAGAATCCAACAGATCAAGGGTTTCCGTAACCCCATGTACATTCCTGCTGTGCTTCGAAAGACCTTGGATGAGGATGCTGACCTCGGTCCGATTTCCAGCAACCTGACTGACACTGGCAGAGAGTCTTACTTCGAAGGACTCTCGCGTGTGGGGCTGCCTAGCCGTGAGCCAGGTTCGAGCTCAAACTCTGTTCGTTCAGTTGATCTGACGGAAAACAAAGTTGCCTCTCCTAGTCTCACGTTCACGGGCCCATACACACTCAACAAAAAACAGTACGAGTATATCTTGAGAGCAGCACCTACCAGGAAGCATTGGATCAAGGATGAGGCAGTGTCCGAATGTGGTATTGCTGCTTGTCGCAAACATTTCAATTTCTTCGAACGCAGACACCACTGCCGTCGTTGCGGTGGAATCTTCTGCAAAGAACACACCCTGCACTATTTATACATCAACCATCTTGCCCAGTTCACAACGGGAGGCCGCGGAACGCTTTCCAGGGTCTGTGATAACTGCATTGAAGAGTACAACGATTTTATGAAAGAGGAGTTTGGCGTGACCTGCCACCGGCCCAGAAGCTCAATGGACGTGACGACAATACCCCAAGAAGAAACAGAGCCACTCACGCCTCAGAAACCCGTGATGAGTCCTCGGATAGAGCTACTCAAGTACAAGAACTCCCATCAACGCCCCAGGAATCAGATGCCGCCTCAGATACAAGTCGGAAAGGGTTACTCCCGCGAGGAGCCATCCAGCGAACAGGTCGCAGGAAGCGTGCCTGCAAACTGGAGCTGGTCTTCCTTTTAATAGCATAATTTGAAACCGTTCTAATCTCAGAGACATTTTTCGCAGCCTGTCAAACTCACCACGAAGCGTGTGGGTACTGCACACACACACTCGAGGAACCCTCACCAATTTTCCTACTCGCATTAACAAGTGTTCAACACCCACCTTCAATCAAACCTCCCCATATATAGACACAATATGACCAAACCGTCCACGGTCTTTGGTGTCAAGATTGACACGGTGCGGTTGCTTCTCCGCACGGTCATTTTCATTTCAATTGCAGGAGCAGCCATATCCTCGCGTTTATTTTCAGTGATTCGTTTCGAGTCCATTATCCACGAATTCGACCCTTGGTTCAACTTCAGGGCCACGAAGTACTTGGTCTCCCACTCTTTTTACGATTTCTTGAATTGGTTTGACGACAGAACCTGGTACCCCTTGGGCAGAGTCACTGGTGGCACTTTGTACCCTGGATTGATGGTCACTTCTGGTGTTATCTGGCACACTTTGAGAGACTGGTTTGGGTTGCCTGTGGATATTCGTAATATTTGTGTGATGCTTGCGCCGGCATTCTCCGGAATCACCGCCATTTTTACGTATTACCTCACCAAGGAGATGAAAGACTCCAACGCGGGTCTTTTGGCGGCAATTTTCATGGGAATCGCCCCGGGCTATATTTCTCGTTCCGTGGCTGGCTCTTACGATAACGAGGCCATTGCTATCACATTGCTCATGGCTACTTTCTACTTGTGGATCAAGGCCATGAAGGTGGGTTCTATCTTTTACGGTACTTTGACCGCCTTATCGTACTTCTACATGGTTTCTGCTTGGGGTGGCTACGTCTTCATCACCAATTTGATCCCATTGCACGTCTTCGTGTTGATCTTGATGGGCCGCTACAACCACCGCTTGTATACTGCCTATACCTCATGGTACGCCTTGGGAACCATTGCTTCCATGCAGATTCCCTTCGTGGGATTCTTGCCAATTCGCTCTAACGACCATATGGCCGCTTTGGGTGTCTTCGGCTTGTTGCAATTGGTCGCTTTTGGCGCTTACGTGCGCTCCAACATTCCAACAGCTCAATTCAAGGTGTTCTTGACGGTGTCTCTTCTACTCACCACTCTCTTGGGTGTGGCTGGTTTGACCGCCTTGACCGCTGCTGGCTGGATTGCTCCATGGACTGGAAGATTTTACTCTTTGTGGGACACCAACTACGCCAAGATTCACATTCCCATCATCGCGTCTGTTTCCGAGCACCAGCCCACCGCATGGCCCGCATTCTTCTTTGACACCAACATGTTGATCTGGTTGTTCCCAGCTGGCGTGTTTTTCTGTTTCCAAGAATTGCGTGACGAGCACCTTTTCATCATTATCTACGGTGTGCTTGGCTCCTACTTCGCAGGTGTCATGGTCAGATTGATGTTGACTTTGACCCCCGTGGTGTGTGTTTCCGCCGCCATTGCATTGTCCAAATTGTTCGATGTTTACATGGACGTTTCTGAAATCTTTGGTCTTGAGACCACTGAGAAAGAGGAAGTTCCCGAGAAGAAGAAGAAACTGGCCGCAAAGCAGAACAAACCTTTCCCTGTTTTCAAGTTGCTCAGTAAGGGTGTGGTCTTGGCTTCGTTCGTCTACTACCTCGTCTTCTTCGTGTTGCACTGTACGTGGGTCACCTCCAACGCTTACTCGTCTCCATCTGTGGTGTTGGCTTCTCGTAACCCCGACGGCTCTCAGAACATCATTGATGATTACAGAGAGGCCTACTATTGGTTGAGAATGAATACCCCCGAGGACGCCAAGGTCATGGCATGGTGGGACTACGGCTACCAAATCGGTGGTATGGCCGACAGAACCACCTTGGTTGACAACAACACCTGGAACAACACTCACATCGCCACTGTGGGTAAGGCCATGGCCACAAATGAGGAGAAGGCATACGACATCTTGAGGAAGCACGATGTCGACTATGTGCTTGTCATCTTTGGAGGTGTTTTGGGCTATTCAGGTGACGACATGAACAAGTTCTTGTGGATGGTGAGAATCTCAGAGGGAATTTGGCCCGATGAAATCCACGAAAGGGACTACTTCAGTACCAAGGGCGAATACAAGGTTGACGGAGATGCTTCCGAGACCATGAAGAACTCCATGATGTACAAGATGTCGTACTACCGGTTCGCCGAGTTGTTCGGCGGCAGAGAGGCTCAAGACAGAGCTCGTGGCCAAGTTATTCCCCAGGAGCCCATCACGCTTGATACCGTGGAGGAGGCCTTCACATCGCAAAACTGGATTGTGAGAATCTATAAGGTCAAGGATCTTGACAACCTCGGAAGAGAGCCTAAGGCTGCTGCCGAGTTTGAAAGAGGAACAAGCGGAAACAAGAGGGTGAGAGCTGTCAAGAAGCCTGCATTGGACTTGAGGGTTTAGGTTCGTGAATATAGAGTTCAAAAATAAAAGAAAGATTGGTCCAAGACTGTGTACGCGCTCTCACCGGAGATTGCGGCCCACTCAGAACTCGGGCATTACCCCACTCGCTGAAGTACTTAAGGAGTCCGGAATAATAGAACAAACACTCCACTTTCCAAAAATGCCTGGAGGACCTTTGGATCTTGAAAGCCAGCTTGTCTTTTACCGCAAATACCACTTTAACGAGAAGAATGTGGCTATTCACCTAGGCTGCATTCCCTTCATTCTATTGTCTGCCATTGCCTTGGCTACCAAAACCACAGTCCTCGGCAAGGACCACCCATACATCTCGACTGGATCGATTGTGGCGTGGACTTATGGATTGTATTACTCTGCTCTCGACTGGCAACTTGGTATTCCAACCTTTGGCTTCTTGGTGACTTTTGCCTATTCCATCAGGTCTTTCTACCTCAGCTTAGGAGCAGACACGATAATCAACCAGTCTCAATTCACTCAAATAGCATTGGGCGTTCACATTGTCTGCTGGTTGGCCCAATTCTATGGCCATGCGGTACATGAAAAGAGAGCTCCTGCGTTGACAGACAACTTGCTTCAGGCGTTGGTACTTGCGCCATTCTTTGTGGTGTTTGAGGTTGCTTTTGCCTTGGGCTACAAGTTGGAAATCAAAAAGAATATGAATAACAAGGCGGCCAAGTTGGTCATGGAAATGAACAAGAAGGAAAAGGAGAAAAAGGCAGCCTAGGATGCTGTCAGGGTACCCTCTGGGTCCGCTGCTTGCAAGTACTTAGTGTACTTTTCGAAAACTTCTCTCTCGTAGATCGAGGTGCCTGTCAATTGGTTTCCGATCGCTTTAGGTTAGTATCAACTTGTATGAATATGATGTGAAACACATACTGAACCATCCTGATCTGATGTTGTGATCTCTACCGAAAATTTCTAACTTTCGAGCATGCTTGCCCACAAGCCTTTCGACTATATCGTAGAGTTCGTCAGGCTTCCTCGAGGTCTCTCGGGTGCCACTGACAATGGAGTCCAAGTCTATCTTCCTGTTGAGCCACTTTGGATTCCCTTTCACACCCACAATGAGGTTTTCCTTAGAGTGATTGAGCCAATGACCGGTTCTTCCGGTAACGATTGTACGTCTGAGTTGATTAAGCTTTACCCAGATCATTTCATCTGATATGGTGTATCCCCATTGAGCGAGAGCCTTGCGACCGATTTCGATAGATCTGCCGGTGACCCACAACAATAAAATACCCTCATCCTGTAGTTCATGCATTGGTAACGACAAAAGCTCGCCATCTTTGCAAGTGCCGTAAGGGAGGGACATATGGATGTCCCACGCGGGATCCGAGATAATGGCTGCAAATTTGCCCAAGATGGGGAAAGGAATCTGCCGCACATCACAATTGATCCATTGCGGAGGCAACTCGGGTAAAATGATGCCAGGCTCCCCAATGGTGTAGTCGATCGCAAGTTCAGCAAGTTTTCCGGGCGCTACATCGTTCTCCAGCTGCTGAGAGTTTAAAGTATAGTAGTGGAGATAGCGGCAGCTCTTGAGTTTATGGCATGTATCCAAATAGGAGCAGTTACCCAAGCTGACGTCTGTTGAGCTTGATATTAACGGTAAATAGTGAACTTTCTGTCTCTGGCAGTTGTAGACTGTCTTCGAAAGCTGCGCCCGGTTAGTATTAACGATCTTGCGGATCTTGGTATTCGAGGGCAAGTCCAGCACTCTCAGACCAAAGTTACGAGTATTGAAGCATAATTGAGCAAGGATCTCGCCATGAGACTCATCATCGCAAGCCTCATAGAACGCTTTCTTAACGGTCAACTGCTTAGCCCGCTCGGTAGCCAAAACCTCACACGCAGTTGGTTTACTGAGAAGGCGCCGAAGCTCCAGAGCACCTCCATCAATAAGCAGGCGACCCCTTACAGTAGCACCCAGACCTGTCAAAACTCTTTTCAATCTCTCTTCAAGTTTGCGTGGTTTAGAGGGCACAAAATCAACGGATGGCTGGAGCGCATGGTCACTCACCTGTTCGTGGAACATCTCGATCTTCAATCTGTTGATATACGTGAGCTCGATCCCGGGGTGTCTGTAAGTTTTTCTAAATTCCAAAGCATTATTAACTATACCATTGAATTCGTGGAGGCGAGTTAGAAACCCTTCCTTGCTTTCGAAACACACATGGCCCTTTTTTCGACAATAAGAATTATACACAAAGAAGATGCTGTCCGGGTTTCCCACCCATGGGCGCTCGATGAGCCCTTCGCCATAAAGAAGAAAGAACTCAGCAAATTGATGATAAGTGGACATGAAGGCTAAATAAATTGGGGATACGGCCAACTTTATAATTTCCAGGATTCTTTTTTGCAGCCGCTTACACAGGTGAAACGAGACGCACCCCTTCGCTTCAATAACCCTCGAATATGCAAGAAGGGTCCTCAGGCTCATTTCAAACTTTTATTATTACATTTCTAGACTCAGAATCCGAACGGATTGTCGGCAGTGGCCGCTTGTAAATTAGCTCTTCTGCCGGTCTGTTGCGACTGCAATGGAGCATTGCCGAATCCAAGTCCTGTGGGTTGTGATTGCAAAGGCTGATCACCAAATCCTTCGAACTGGTTCTGGCCAAATCTCGTTGGAGGCTGCTGTTGTTGCTGATAAGGGCCTCCAATTGAAGTGTTTTGGAACATGTTGGTCATCTGGTTCATACTCTGCTGAGGCTGCTGACCAAACTGACCAAATGACTGCTGCTGCTGTTGCTGTTGAGGAGCACCAAACAGCGTCTGTGGCATTCCAGAAGGTTGACCAAAAGAAGTCTGGGGGAACCCGCCAGTCGCCTGGTTTCCAAATGACGTTTGAGGAAATCCGCCTGTAGCTTGACCTCCAAACGAAGGATTGGCCATTCCTCCCGTAGGCTGGTTGCCAAATGACGTTTGAGGCATGACTCCCCCCGTTATCTGCCTACCAAAGGAGGATTGTGGCACGAACTTGTTCAAGCCACCGGTGCTCTGACTGCCCAATTGGCCTCCAGTCTGGCCGAACGAAGTTTGTGGCTGTTGGCCATAACCACCCGTGACCTGTTGACCGAAAGACGTTTGGGGTTGGCCGAAGGAAGTCTGTGGTTGATTATAACCGCCCGTTGGCTGCTGGCTGAATGTGGTAGGGGGTTGCTGATTAAAACCACCAGTCAATTGTTGACTAAAAGAGGTTGGTGGCTGTTGGCCAAAACCTCCCGTTTGCTGACCAAATGTCGTTTGTGGCTGCTGAGAGAAGCCGCCCGTTGTCTGCTGACCGAAGGTGGTCTGTGGCTGTTGAGGGAAACCACCGGTTGTTTGCTGACCAAATGTGGTAGGTGGCTGTTGACTCTGACCGGTAGGCTGCTGGCCAAAGGTGGTCTGAGGAACCGTCACATTACCAGGCTGCAATGGCACGAAGCTGCTTGTAGGCTGCAAAGGCATCTGGCCAAAAGACGTAGGTGGAGGAGGAGCAGGACGAAGCTGCTGCATTTGGCCCGTCTGGAGAGGAAGCATGCCAGACGTCTGCTGTGGCCCTAGACCAGTAGGCTGAATAGGCATGAAGCCCGTGGGCTGAGCAGTGATGGGCATGAAACCCGTGGGCTGGGCAGCCATATAGCCGCCAGTTGGCATTGGGGCGAAAGTACCACCAGTTCTCACGAGAACAAGAGGAGCCTGGGCACCGGTCTGCTGGAGAGGAACCAAGGCTGGGTTTTGAGTCTTCTGTGCTGCAACTGGAGTTTCTGTCTTTGAGGGAGTCAAAGCAGGCGCCGATGGTAGGCTCAGAGGAGTGTCCTTGGAAGGAGTCTGAGGGGGTTTGTTGGCTTCCAATGGTTTGATGTCCACGAGGTCTTGCAAAGAGCCAGTGTACTGAGGCTTGGAAGGAGTCTGGTTTTGCGTAAAGTCCTCGTTGGAACGAGCAGCGGGCTTGACAGCCCAGGCATCGTCCTCGAACTGGTTGCCTGCTTTATTGCTGATGGGATCATCTCTCTCCTTCTGTGGAGATGGCGCAGGCAAAGCACTTTTGTCAACCTTGGAGATTTCAGTGGAGCTGTTGTTCTTCAACGCGCCGGTGGCTTCCGTGAAAAGACCACCTGAGGCGGGTGGAGCTTCGCCCGTCTTCTGTCTTCCGTATTTGTTGTCCAAGTGCTTCATGACCCTGAGAATGTCTCCCTCTCTCAAGCCAAGAGAGCGCAACAAAGAGGGCGTGATGTCCTCGAGAATCGACTCGTCCATCTGCTCACGAGAGAAGTTGATCGAATAGCGCTGGCAGTTACCAATATCAACACCACAAGTAAGGAAAAAGTCGAACCAGTCGTAATCGGGCTCGCCCAGCGAGGTTGCAGTGGTGGCTTTAGGCCTAGAAGGTTGTGGAGGTGCAACGTCGTTGATAGCAGCGACGGAGGATGTTTTGGCAGGCGAGACGCCAGAAGAGTGAGTGCCCTTACTTCTCTTCGCCATGTTCTTGGCGACCTCATCCTTGAAGTGCTGAAGCGAGGTGCCGGTGATCTTCTCGACGTACTCCAAGTCCTCAATGCACAATTTGGTGGCAGCAACGGCGATCTTGACTCCGTTTGTCTTGTGCAAATGCACTTTGCCTTCCATACAGCCCAAGAACTCGGCCTCGACCTTGAATGAGCCGGTGCTATCGATCCATGTTCTGACACGATGGTAGTTGGGCATGTTCTTGTCTTCTCCACCAGAACTAGACCTCTTGTCTCTGCGAGCCCTGTCGCTTTCTCTGATCCTATCTCTCTCGTCACGGTTGTGGTACCTCTGTTTCTTGTCAACCACACGGCCTTTGCTGGAGGATTTTTGAGACTTGCGTCGAGATGGACCATCGGTCAATTTGTCCAAGTTAGTGGTGCCGAGGATTTCAATGTAGCTGGAAGGAACCACACCTCTCTTGCCGTTTGAAACACGCTCACACATCCACCACTCCCTGGACTTGGTGTCGTCCAAAATGTGGACCTCGTCACCCTCTCTACAGCCCAATTCGTCGCTGCCCTGTGACTCAAAGTCGAACATGAGGACACCCACCTTCTTGTTGGACGAGGACGTCTTTGTCAGAGCCGCTCTGGCCACTTCACGCAACCCTCTCTGGTTTTCAGCGCCCTTCAAGTCGCCCAAAACGGCCATAATGGCCTCGGCAACATCCTTGCTGCCGGCGTGCAATTCAATTTCAGCGTCCGGGTTCTGGAACTTCAAGAATACGTGCTTTTTCTCGTGTGAAAACAGCTCCAAGTCTCTGATTCTCCAGTTATTGTCGAGGCTCAGCGCCGACCGAAGACGCAACTTCTTGGGGTTCTGCGTGTTGGGTTTAAGAATAATCAACCCATTGCCCACTGACACCACCACGGGACGCTTCTTTCTGCCGTCAACCTCGTCAATGTACCAGCGGAAGTACTCACCATCGAAATTGTGCTCCTTGGTAGTTGGCAGGCCCACGTCTTCCTGAGTTGCTTGACGTGACGGAGTAGTAGGTTCCAGAGGAGCACGTTCTCTACGGGGTTCGGCGCTGGCACCGCCAGTAGGACGGGAGGGCATGGGAGGGGGAAGGGCGTCCTCGAATTCGTCGTCGTCGTTGTCGTCGAACTCAGGCTCTCTGGATGCAGAAGGTCTATCAGGCTGTCTCGGTTGCTCAGGCTGTTTGGGCTCTTCTGGCTCCGCCAGCGGTGCTGGGGTTCTATCTTTGTGCATGGGAGGAGGCGCAAATGCCGTCAAGGGGAGTTGTTTCATGCCATTTGCCGAATCGGCAGTTGATGCCTGGCCTGCTGCTGAAGTTTGAGGCTGCGCCAGAGCAGCATCGCCGTACTCAATGTAATTGGCAGGAATAAAGCCAAAATTGCTTCCGGACGCGTCGCTGACGAGGAGCCAGTCGGGATCATTCAAATCATAGACGTTGAAGCGGTCTCCCTCCTTGAAACTGAGTTCCTCCTCTGTCTGCTTGTCGTAGTCGTAGAGACCCCGGCACTGCTTGACAACGGGAGCCTGCTCAATGTAGTTGGCAGGCACAAGTCCCACAGGCTCCTCGACCTCTTCGTCGCCCACAGGGAGAACCCGTTTCTTGGCCTTCCACCAATCGTCAATGTCCAGCTTTTCAAGCAAATATAGCAAATCATCCTGCTGCACAGTTAGCTCCTCCTCGGCCTGCGCTGCGTAGTCGTACAAGGCCTTGTACACACCGATGTAGAGCGAGACCATGTTGCTCTAACGATTGTGAGTAGGTGTAACTATCAACGTTGAAATTGAGAAATGGTTGAGTTGCGCACACTACGTTGCGCTGGAGGTTTTTGAATGTGGGGGTGGAAGGAAAGATGGGGAAAAATAAACAGTTAGGAGTTATGGGATTTGGGCTGTTTTGTGTTGGTGTCAAAGCGCAGGGATTTTTGGTTGGAGGTTTGGCGTTTTCGGCTTTTATTCGCCGGTGCTCGGTGAGAGTTATAGAGGGATAGGGGTTTGCGGAGACATACTCGATTTGTTTAGAAGAAGATTTTGGGATTGGCGATGTCAAGGCGGAAGTTTTTTAAATCGGTGGAAACAAAAGTTTCTTTCTTGCAATTGGCCAATGGAAAGGTCACCGAAGTGCTGCGCTTGATCTACTACTGAACGAAGCCAGTGAACAGAAGGGAAGAGAAAGTTAAGCAGCCTTGGAGAGTATGACAAATGGCTGCCATTGAGAGCAACCAAATCCTCTTTAGGTCAAATATAACACTGCCTCACACCCCTTTTCTGGGCGACAAGGAGGGGGTGAGTTCGTTTGAAAGGGACCCATACAATATACACAAAACATCTGTTTTCACGCAATTGACACGTAATCAGCCTACTTAATCTAGAGATCGGTGATTTTGAATAGCGATCTTCTTCTCTGGTACTTTGGCACCCAGGCCTCGAGGTGGCTGCAAAAATGTCGTCGCTGCCTCAGGCCAACTAGTCACATGGAGATCCACCGATCTCCAATGAAATCGTCCAAAAATCATAGCTTAACCCATTTACTACTAAGTAAACCAGGATATTTAAAGTTTAGCACAAAAAGGTGCAAAGTGGCCCAAATCACTCGAGGTCTGCTGATGCAGCCACGACATTGTCGTCCCTAATGTATTAGGCCTGTGCTGATTCTTTGTGTCACCATCGACTGGGCCTACAAATAATTTTTGAAGAGTAATGGCTGCCTGAGAGATTCTAGCTCCCCTCAGCTCCAAGAGGCTACATTCCTGGAGACTCACCAAAACAAAGGGCTCCAAACGGACGCGATTCTCAGTTCCCCTAGTAACCTAACCTGAGTCTGGGATTAAAGTGAAAACAAAAAGAGAAAGAAAAGAAAAAAAAAAATAATTGAATAGAACTTGGGAATAAGCACGATAAACAATGCCTCTACGTAAACTTACTGTTCTGTCCTTTTATTGACGATGTGTGCTGGTTTGCAGCCATTATTTATCTATTACATCAGCCAGAGGTACCCTCGAGAACCACAAACCAAGTCTCTCCAATTAAAGTTTTCTCTAGTTCACCCTGCTGATACCGTTTCCACCGTCAAGCAACACATTTTCGATGTTCTTCATCGCCATCACCGCAGTGTAGTCGTAGTTTTCCTTGGTGGAGGCACCAATATGGGGCGTCAACACCACATCATGACGGTTGTAGAGCTCTGGATGCACCTGGGGCTCGCCTTCAAAAACATCAAGACCAGCAAACAAAACCTTGCCTCTCTTCAAACCATCCACCAAGGCCTGTTCATCGACGACGGGCCCTCTTCCAATATTAATAAGCCTCAATGGCTTCTCCATGCCCTCAATTACCTCGGCGTTGACCAAGTGGTGCGTTTCTGGCGTGCCAGGACAGGCAATGACTACAAGATCAGCCACTGCTTTGGCATCCAAGAGCGTCTTGTGGTACTGAACAGGGAACCCCAACGCAGCCTCCTGCTCCTTGCTCAATGGAGAACGCTTCACGTAGTGGATGTTCATGCCCACATTCAGCAAGTACTGGGCAATTGTCTGGCCGATGTTGCCAAAACCCACAATCACAGCATTGTGCCCGTTGGGACTCAAACATGGTCTTCCGCCCGCGTAGTGGCCAAATGAGTAGCCGTGGACGGCATCGAGGTGGCATCTTCCCTTTTCAGAGTCAAACTTGTTGGAGTCGAGGAGTTTTCTCAACTGCACCGTGTGGTTGATGTCGGAGGTGAAGGATGAGGTGAAGGCTGGGAAGTTTCTGAACGCACACAAGGTGTTGTATAAGACAAGCTCGGCTACGGGCTTAGAGGCGCCGTCCGAGGGCACGTTAGTCAAAATGATGTCTTTCTCTGCCATTCTGGCGCCGTTGTATGGCTCATACCCAACAGAGCAGATAGAAACGACTCTCAAAGACTTGGGAGCGTTCTCGAGGATGTCGCCTGTGAAACCGCCAAGGGGAACAAACCCCAACCATGCTCCGTAAATAGCCTGTACGTCGTTTAGCTTGGTTCTGAAGTCTTGGATCAACTGCTCTTTGGACTCAGGCAAGTCGTAGAAGACAGGCTCGAACTTTTTGATGAACTGGGCGTATTCGGGCAAGTCTTTGTTCAAGTCGCCAATCAAAAGCACCTTTGGTTTGGTCATGGTGGAAATCGTGGTGAGATTTTCGAGCACGGAATCCATCTACTTATAACAAGCAGTGCAGACTGATGCGGCACTATCTCACTGATACACTGATACGGAGCACAACCACGCT
The DNA here is from genome assembly GCA_003708405.2 of Candidozyma heveicola. Lineage (NCBI taxonomy): Eukaryota > Fungi > Ascomycota > Pichiomycetes > Serinales > Metschnikowiaceae > Candidozyma > Candidozyma heveicola. The sequence goes on from PPOB02000008.1 coordinate 366,415, forward strand.
AGAAATGTGGAAATTTTAGAGTCGGAACGAAATTAGAGAGATTCGGAGGTTTCCGATCTTTGTTTTTGTGTCCTCTTCTTTCTTAGCTGGTCTAGTGTGGATGTAGACCCAGAAACGTCAAATCGCCGTATCCAAGGCCACCATGGTGGAAGATTAGGTGGAGATGATCAGCGGAAAATCTTTCAAATTCCGGTAATCTAGAGGTTTCGATTTTCACAGTAATGGGGTTTTGGAAGGTAAGAAGGGCCAATTTACCCTGAAAATGGGGCGTTTTCGATGGCCTCTGTGGATATACCGCAATAGACCGATTGTGCTAAAGGAAAGAACATGCGAGAGTGAATTTCAACTGGGTCAATGTGGATTGGGTCATTTTCGTATGCGGCTTAAACCGAAAGTGTGAATTAATGAAATCTGGATTCTTCTTAGGTTTTGTGGGAAGTTCCTAGGTCGGTCTTGTGGTTGGGGTTTGGCAGAAATGGGTGTGGACGTCAGACACGGAATGCGATAAAGCTTATTACTAAATTCCGGTGGTGGTTGCTTTCTGGGCTTGGTTGATTTAGAGGCTTAAGAGTGAATGACGTGATTCCAGAAGCTTCAGGCGGGGCAGGCTGGCATGGTATATTGGCTCGGTAAAAGGCTGTAGAGTAAAAGTGACGAAATATGCAATTTGTAGCGAGTCTCAGATCGTTAGATTTTGAACAAGTTAGTAGGTGGAAGTCTGCCCGGGTTTCAAGGTTTCTATTGTAGTTGGATCCTACTAGAAAGGCTTGCAGTGGTTTGCAGCCGTTGGTGCTGCTTATTGTAAAGGTAAGAATCTGGAGCTGGTATGAAAGAGAACCCATAATGTCGTGTATGAGGGCTTTTCAGTAGATGAGTTAAGAATGATAATGAATGTATTGTTACGAGCTTAGGTAGACAGCAGAATGTGCCCACAAGGGTCATCACTTGTTGCAGCACAAATCTGAGAGTAGACTCACTGATTATATAAGTTGGATAATCAATTCGGGGTGATAAGCTCTTGTCACTTAGAATTATTCCTGTAACAGCTCAATCAACCAATTTCACTCTAAAAGCGAACCAGCTAGCATGAAGAGCCAAAAAGTGTATTGTTTTGGATCAATACAATGTTTCAGAGAGTCGATTTAAGGAGAGTCGCTAATGACTGTCTTAAGAGTATTTTGTGGTTGAACATCCATCGAACACTTCTCATTTGCAGCGATATGGAGCTGACATTTATGCTTTGCATGATGATTTGCAGCCATTCACAATATCAAGCTGGAGTCAATATAACCCTGTTTTATCAAACAGCTGCCTCGTCTGTTTTTCTAAACGGCCTCTTTCAAACTAATTTCGGAATGGCTGCTCTGAATCAATTTCGCCTGTGCTAACTTCATCTGTAACAGTACTTCCACTTTGTGCCAAACTTTCTTTTTGTTATTCGTAAATTATAAAACCAAGAGCAAATCTAAAATTAACAAAATCTAATGAGATTCAATCCACGCCATTTATGTGTTCCCTTTACAAAGAGAGCTTCTATGCATCGAGAGCGGTCACCACCAGTCAACTCTACACCATGGTTAACATCTCCACTCTACCTCCAATGTCTACAAGGTTATCATCTTTTCGTTTATGCCGGCGGATGCGAGCCGGGTGTATGCTTAATTACCAATGGCAGAGCCTGAATATATATGCCATGTCGTCTGTCTAGCAGTCTGTATCGAGGTTTAGTGGTGGTGGTGACCGGGCTCACCCAAGTACTTGGCAGCGTACACCGTGCCACAGTGCCAGCATCTAGCAGGCTCACCTTCCTCGACCTTCATCCAGTAGGCCTTGTGGTCTTCACCACCCTTACCTCTGCAGCCAACATAACGGTAGCCAATGTAGGTAGGCACCAAGAATGGGTCGGCCATGGTACCGGCACCCTCCTTGATGGGCTTCTCCATGTCGAAAACATCGATACCCTCACGCTTACCCAAGATTTCGTATCTCTCCAAACCAGTGGCCTGGTCCATGTCAGTGGGTATAGTACCTGGGGTGGCACCTGGACCAATCAACGACGAGTCTGGACCGGTGACCTCGTGGATGGTCTCAGCGGTGATGTGCTTTTCGTTGGTCTTCTCTTGGACTTTGGTCTGGAGGAGTATTCTAGAATTTGAGAGAGCTCTAACCAGTCTGATTGGCTGGACAGCCATTCTGCTGGGCTGGGAAAGTGAGCGAGTAAACGTGCGAGAGAGCCTGTTGGTTAGTATTGTGTTTTGTGGGGCCCTTACTGATATGGCAATTGGCTTGAGTAATTTGCTCGTTGTCTGAGATTGGATGGTGGGCCGAAGAAGGGGGGCCTTCGTGGGGCCTTTCACAGGCAAATTTGGCGGTGTGTGGAGTAAACATACATTTTTATGGGAATATCGTGGTAAGGAGAAGGGTTTCTCTAGCGCTTAAACCCAGGTGAGGTGGTGATGTTTTCGAAAAAATCAGCTAACTTGCGAGGCATAGAAAGGAAGACGCTTCATTGGCTCCTGGTCACGTGAAAAATGAGCACGTGCTATATATTAATGCTATGATCTCTGGCGACTGGGGGGTTCTTCAGAAAGCAGAGATGTGTGGGGAGGGATAAGGGGCCCAAAAGAGTATACTGGTAGGTTTTTATGGACTGGTTATTGCTGCATGAGTGTTTTGATTGGACAGCTTCTATTGGCTGCGAAAGATGTTCAAGATAAGGCCAGGAAGGTTATTTTCACCATGGGGTGTTTAACCAGCAGTTGTGTTATTCTGTCTTTTTCGATAAGGCCAACTTGTTCAACAGCATAAACAGAAAATTGAGCATTTCCATTCTGAGCTTCTTTGCAGTTATGGTATCTTGTGGCTCCAGATTGGCTGCGAAATGCAGTAGCCAATTAAAGCCTATCATCGAATCCATGAGGGTCAGCTCCATGAACAGTGGGTCCACAAACTACGTTTACTAGAATTATCGATTCTAAAGAGCTCAAATTCAAAGAGTTCATCGATTGGAAATAGAAAAATTATTTTATCTTCAATCAACGCCTCTGGACAAAGACAAACTTTGGTAAACAGCCGACCCCAGGCCATAAGCGGGCTATTTATTCTCAATATAATACCAATTAAGGAAACTCCCCCAACCTCATCCCTTCTATCAACTCTCCTGGACAGACAAGTTAAGGTGGCTGTATTCCCAGGGCTCTAGCCCTGTGCACGTGCTCTACTCGCTCTCTCCGCGTCCAACACACCCGTGCATCCCCTCTGTCAGGCCTGCACTCCGTTGCTCGCACAGAGTCTCTAAAAATTTTCCAATTCTGTTATTCCTATCTTTCTTAACAAACACAAGGTATGTTTCGGTCGACCTAAAACTGAGGATCCAGACGAATTCCAAGCACATACGCAGCAACTATCCATGGGAATGCTTTAAAAAAGCAATTAAAGTCAGCGATGCATGTACAGCGGTGCCCAAATCCGAACACCGAATGATATATAATCCTTCAGTTCCCATCATCTCCCAACTCATTACTAACATTAAGATGCCAAAGAAGAGAGCTTCCAACGGTAGAAACAAGAAGGGTAGAGGTCACGTCAAGCCCGTCAGATGTTTGAACTGCGCTAGATGCGTTCCTAAGGACAAGGCCATCAAGAGAGTCACCATCAGAAACATGGTTGAGGCTGCTGCCGTGAGAGACTTGTCTGAGGCCTCCGTCTACCAGGAGTACGCCTTGCCAAAGTTGTACAACAAGTTGCACTACTGTGTCTCTTGTGCCATTCACGCCAGAATCGTCAGAGTCAGATCTAGATCCGACAGAAGAATCAGAACTCCTCCTCAGAGAAAGAGATTCTCCGCCGACAGAAAGGTCTCTCCTGCCGACGCTGCCAAGAAGGCCGCCTAAACATCATGAATAGCAGTAATCATACATAAATATCAACCGAACCCGGATGTAGTCTGACGAGAGATGAACGTATTCTTAGAAACGTAATGGACCTAGAGGCTCGAAGAGGGTGTTAGCATATTATCCAATGGCTTTGTTGCATCCCCTTCAATAGTTGCAAGGTTTCTTCCAAGGACCTATCACAAGGGGTTGTAATGGACGAAGACTACAGAACAGATGTAGTGTGAATCAAAAGATGAGAACACTTAGCTGAGCAGAACAACTAGAAACTATCAAACATATTAAAACTTTGTAGTTTTGAGAAGCTTGCGTTTCGTTGGCTCATCTGTTGAAACGGTGTTCCCATCGAGGTTCTAGCCAGCTCTGCAAGTATGAACCATGAACCCCAATAAATCAAGCGATTGGAACCTTGTCGTATTGAAAACAGAGTTGATGAAATTGCAAGACTTGACAGAATTGAATAATGTCGAACAAATCACAACATCTTACACCCACTTGACTATATCTGGTCTGCCTTGTCATTGTAGTACAACTTTTGCCGATGTTCAGTGAGATGCTGTCGATATCAGTGGTCCACACGAGGTTTCGAATGAGCTTTTAATCATGTTCGTCATAAGTCGTTGGTATCGGAGACCCATTTCTCATACGGTCCTGATGCCCCAATCACCAATTCTTGAAAATTTTGATATCATCGAAAGGGATTTGAGCTGAAGACAGTTGAATTTGTAAGAACATGCACAAAATACATTACTTTCATTAATAGCTATGGCAATCATCTCAGCTGCAAAATGTTAAGGGAAGATCTCGCTTATCTGACCCTATCTCACCAATTCGTCAAAATGCTCAACCGAGAAAAAGAACGTATGAACGTTTCTATGGATATCTCGAACGAATCTCGACTACATTAAATGAAATAACCAATTCAGTTAACCCTAGTCATTGTCCTTGTCGCCTCGGTTTTCTCATCGATGATGTCATGAAAATGGTCCGGACGAAAATCGCAAATCCCGGAATCAACAGTTATCATAAATATCCAAATTCCTATATCACAGCAATTCAAGCCACCTTCGGCCTTGTTTCCCTAAATCACGAATCATTAGAGCACTCGATCTGGGCAAGATGAATTCTTCCCTAAATCCCGCCAAACTCACCCGATTTCGAATCCAACTACACTGGTCTGCTCCCCACATCTCCCCGTAAGCTCTCAAGCTCTCAAAAAGCTAAAATTCCGAAATTCTACCGTTTTGGCGGAGGGCTTATGGAGATTGACCTAGCCTGGTGTATGGGTTTTTGTCCACTCCACAGCGTAGCGTTGCAATTTTTTTATCCTGTCTTCGCTGTCTCGCTGCTAATATAGCGGCATCAGTTTCGTTTGCGAACACCACCCTTTTTTCCTTGAACTCCCCACACCCGAGCCAATTGAAGCCACCATATTCAAAAAACAGCGCCAATTTCCGAAGTATTCTGGTGTTTTCGAAGATAAAACACATCTTTTGACAGACGGCCCGATCAAGAATTCCCACTTAATACTTGACCGATCTGCCGCAATCCCCATACAACCATTAGAGGGACCCCCCAGAGCCAATTGCCAAAACGACTAATAGAGAAAAAGGCAGCAATGGACCACAATTGGAAGTTTTCCCAATGCTTCGGCGATAAGGGAGACATTGAGAACATCACCGAAGCGGACATAATCTCAACGGTAGAGTTCGATAGCACCGGCACGTTTTTGGCCACCGGTGATAAGGGCGGCCGTGTGGTGTTGTTTGAACGTAATGCCAGCAAGAAGAACAGCTGTGAGTACAAGTTCTTTACTGAGTTTCAGAGTCACGACGCGGAATTCGACTACCTCAAGTCGTTGGAGGTGGAGGAGAAGATCAACAAGATCCAGTGGTTGCGTTCGCTGAACAACCTGTTGTATCTCTTGTCGACCAACGACAAGACGATCAAGTTGTGGAAGATTATGGAGAGACAGGTGCGTCTTGTGAGCGAAAACAACTTGAACGGAATGAGCCACTTACCGTCGAGCAAGACCAATTTGGGTGACTTGCGCTTGCCCAAAATGACCTTCCACGACAAGTTGATCCTGGCGCAGCCTAAAAAAATATATTCCAATGCCCACGCTTACCACATCAACTCCATCTCGGTCAACCTGGACCAGGAGACATACCTATCGCTGGACGACTTGCGCATCAACTTGTGGAACTTGGACATCTCCGACCAATCGTTTAATATTGTCGACATCAAGCCCACGAACATGGAGGAGCTCACGGAGGTGATCACCTCGGCCGAATTCCACCCTCAGCATTGTAACTTATTCATGTACTCGCTGTCGAAGGGCACCATCAAATTGCTGGACATGAGGTCCAACTCATTGTGTGATACGCATGCGAAGATCTTTGAGGAATACTTGGACCCGGCGTCCCACAATTTCTTCACCGAGATCACTTCCTCCATCCTGGACGTCAAATTCTCCCAGGACGGCCGTTACATTGTTAGCAGAGACTACATGACGGTCAAGCTCTGGGATTTGGCCATGGAGCGGAAACCTGTGGCCACCATCAATGTTCATGAGCACTTGCGGGATCGTTTGTGCGATACATACGAGAACGATGCTATCTTTGATAAGTTCGAAGTGCAGTTTGGCGGTGACAACCGTTCGGTCATGACCGGTTCCTACAACAACAACTTCATGATATATCCTAACGCTGTCAACTCCAGCGCTCCGCTTGGCTCTGGCCAACAAGGTTTGGACATGTCGCTGTTCTCCCTCAAAAAAGCACAAAGAGGCACCGACGACGACGAGAAGAATGGAGCTCAGAACAACGACGACGAGGACGACGAGGACGACGATTCAGAGGAAGACGCTAAGCTTTTCGCCCCACCAGGCCAGGGGTTCCCGCAATCGCCAAAACCTGGCGACGGAGAGCAAGAAGAGATTATCTTGCAGGCCGACAAGTCTGCGTTCAAATCCAAGAAGTCAGGACAAGACGGCACCACCCGCCGCAGAATGATGAGTGGAGTCGGGAGCGGCAGCGTGGACAACGACTACATTGACTTCAAAAAGAGCATTTTACATTTGTCGTGGCACCCCCAAGAAAACCTGGTCGCCATTGCCGCCACGAATAATCTTTACATTTTCTCGACGTTGTGAGCAGGCGGAGAGAGAGTTACGACATGAACATGATGACTATTTTGTACATTCGGGTAGCTAAAGTAGAAACGAATAACATGCATGCAGAAGGATCTACTCCTCGATGTGTCTGTTGACGTCCGAGTTCCAGAACAAGGTCTTGTCGCCGTCACCCCAGAAGAACTTCTTGCTTCTCAAGTTCTGGTATTCGTACTGGGTGGGCCATTCCTCGTCAGACATGTGTCTCAAGTGGTCTCTGTGGCTGCTGTGCTTCAATTCAATACGAACAACAGGGATAGCAGTCAAGATAATGGCAGGCACAGCCACAAAGTAGGTGATCTTGGTCCACAACTTGGTGACACTTTCAGAGTGGTGGACCTTCTCAGCGTAGTCCTTCTTGAAGGCATCGCCAGCGGCCTTGTTGACCTTGTAGGCATTGTCCTTGATGTACTTGGACACGTGGCCGTGGCCGTGGGAGTTGAATCTTGCAAACGTACGGTTAGCGACGTTTCTAAACATTGTTCTAGTTGTAGCTGTGAGTTCTGGGTTGAGAATTTTAGTATGTTCGCGAACTGTTTGATTGGTGGGAATTGGTGTGTCCGGCGTGCAGGTCCTCCAAATCAGCCCACCCAACTGGCATTATCTAGTGGGCAGGTGAAGTGGAGCAATGGGCAATAAGGGGGATTATGTGGGGACTCTTTGTAAGGGTAATGAGTTATAGGCTTCTTTTGGTGTTAGATGAATCTGTGGTCAATGGCTTGCTGAGAACGGTATCATGATAGTTAGATCTCCAAAAGTTGCCGCTTGGGACCTTTCTTTTTTTTTCTTGTTTGGATAAAAGCGTATTGAAAGCGTATTTTCTAACATTTCAAGGTCACTTCAGTCTCTATCTCATTTTAGTTGGATCAGCTTCAGGTGTGTCTTGCGAAATGGCTGCGAAATTGCGAAATGGCTCCAACTATCTACACCATTATCCCTACGCATTTTGAATACCTCAAATGGATATTTCTAATCTGAACTAGTTTAGAGGACAATATCGAAAAATAATGAGCTCAACAACGCACAGTATCCTGTGATGGCGCATCTGTCCTCACTAACACTCCTGACGCACTCTCTTCTATCGTAATCATCTATTTTGTCTCTAACTATCATCAATACATGCAATTGCCTAAACCTCTTGTGGCCTTGGCCTCACTGGGGCAGCCCCAATGGGCTGGAACATCACCGGTGGGTTTGGTCCGTTTTTGTTAGTGTTGACAGGAGCCGAAACCGGGGCTGGTTCCTCCCCTCCAACGTCTTCAACTTCAACATCTCTTGGTACTCCTTTCCGGAATGACATCATCTCCTGTGTTAGCTCTTCGACCTTCAGTTCGAAGACAAAGTCCTCTTTAGCTCGCGCAAACTTGAGGAAATCTCTCCTCATAGATGGGAAATGATACTTCAATTTGTCGTTCTCGAACAAGAGATCCTTGGTCAGCTTATTCTTGAGTAGCTTCTCCATCTCTTTTTGGTGGAGCGCAGTGACATTCCGTGTGGTAATGTACTCCATCAAAATCAGCCTCTCCCTTACCATGAGCTCAAGGTAGTCCTCGTCCGACATTGTGTACACCGCCATTTTGTCGATCTTGGTCAGCGCCTTAGACTTGTCTGGACCAAGTTCCAATACAGGTTTGAAATGTTTGCCCTTTCCGAGCACAAATTGGGACACCTTGTCAAATGGATGCCAGATCCTCAACCTAGGAAGAAACACATGCCGATCAAACTTTTGATACACCAATCCACCCTCATTGTACTCACGCTGCAATATCAGCAAAAAGTTGTTGGGGATATAGGCTGGGACGCCTTCCACATAGGTCAACTTCATGGGCGAGAGGTCCTTGAGCGATGAAAAATGCTTGTTTCTGCAATTGTAAACCTGGAGGTATGTATTTCTTTCCACTTCCAAATCGTCCATGGAGCGATCCTTGTTGGTTCTTCTGAGTCCCCAAGGCAACTCTCTATCATATTCCTTGGGTGCAATCATGTCGGTGATGGCGAGACCAGTAATGTCAATATAAAGACCAGTATCCATGTCGATAAATCTTGCGTCAATGTTATTGCGTCCATTGCCAAAACCCCTCAGTGAGATCCATGTGCCAATGTCGAGGAAGTAACGTCCAGTGTTGATTTCTCCTTCGACATCATTGCCAAAGTCAACAATTACCGACTGGTTGAAATCACGCGCCAACTTGTGGAGGTCGCTGATCGGCATCTGAACGTCTACATCAGCATCCCACGGGAAGTTGATTCCGTTCCAGTACCACGAAAGAAGGGTTCCGTGTGCCACCCAGCTGTTCAACCGTTGGGAGTCGATAAAGCGAAGCCAGGCCCGGGTGAGACTGTGCAAAGCGAGTGCCTGAAGGTCGCTGAAATTGATTATGCTTTTGTAGAACCTCCAGTCATAGTGACTGCCCCAGGCCCAATTAGGAGTTGATTTGTGGAGTTGAGCCTCATATAGATATTTGGTTGGTTCAACTCCGCTCACCGAGAGGGCCAAACTTTCGGCATAGTTGCGCTCATGTGGCGTTAAAGACTCCTTTTCGGACAACTCCTTGAGTCGGACCTCCAGGTCCTCGATGAAATCTTCGTGCTGAAGTTCCAAGGTGGGCTTATAAGCATCAGCTCCCTCGTCCTCGTAGAACATCGCCAAGTAGCGTAATTCATCTCTCACGTCGACTTTATCCACTCTGTTAGAGACTGATTTCGCCAAGTCGGAATGCAGAAGACGGGCTCGGCTGCCGACTTCTTGGTTGACGTTGAGTCTGATCGATCTCAGGCGGCCGCTAGGGGTGGGCATTAAAAGAACAACCGATAAAGGCTTATCCATGAAATCATTTAAGAAAGACGCTGACTCGATCCGTTTCTGTGCATGGGGGGTCCGGCCCCCGTACTGGTCGATGTGAAATCCTGTTCTAAGTGGAGATTGCAAGATTTCCTTTAATTTGCCACGTTTCTTCTCATCGGTGACAATGTTTTCATGGTAAAGATAGGCGATTTTGGAATCCTCAATGCACCATTCAGGGGCAGAAGCTTTTGGGTTGGGGTTCTTTTTCGTCTTCCGAGGTTTTCGGCCGAACATCTCACATGTCTGTCTATTCTCTCCAGCAGACATAAAATGGGGATATAGAGCCGACAAATCTGTCCAGTCAGCCCAGTGGAAAACGGGAAGAGTGAAGTCGAAATTCGACGGGTTTGGTCCTCCGCTTGCCCTGAGATGCTCGTTGTACTCATTGAGAATCATACCCAAAGTCAAGCGAGGTTCGAACGGAAGAATGATCGGGTTGTCTGTGTCATCCTTGAAGAAGGACGGAAGCTGAACTGCGGTTTCATCGGCTCCGTACGCGGAGCTGTTGACTGAAAGCACTGCGATCTTGATTTCTTTGTTATCTATTGTCTGATCTTCCAAGTAGCTGCGGAAGATCTTGTCTGTCCATGCATCGAAGGGGAACTTGTTTCGTTCCTGAAGTAAAACAGCATAGTCTCGTAGGCTGTTCGTGAGGTCCTTCAACGGTAGAAGTTTGTCACTGTTTTGTGTCCCTATGAGGGAGATAACCACAAGCTGGAGAGCAATAACAGCTAGGACCAAGTACTGGCAGCGACGTCTTCTAATCATGTAATTTTCCGAGGAATTTGCCCTTTCTTGTGGATTTCAAGGTATAAATAACGATGAAGATTGTGGCTGTGTTGCACAAGACCGCTTTTGTCAGACACGGAAGTATATGTCTGCTTCACCGAAGCGTTCGGCATGGAGAAGGACTCAAGCCGTCAAGCATGCTGCATGGCGCATAAATCAAACACTCTGGAGAGGCTAGAAGAAGGCTAGTTCCAAGGAATGCTGATAAATCTGCCGAGAAAACGAGAGCAGTTTCGGTGTCGCTGAATCGACACCGAGTATTTGAATCAGTTCTCATACTCATGGTGGCTTTTTACGAGAAAAAGTCAGGCACAATGTCGATACCGAGAGTTGAGACAGGTCTTCTAGACAGCTGGTGCCCAGGTAGACCGATATGCGCTTAAAGAAGCACGACTACAGTGGTCGACATACCAACAGGTTTCAAGTGTCACTACTTCTAAGCGAAGTGTAACTTGTCAGACAGCCACTCGCACCCACCCAAAGCCGCGTCTCCCGAAGGAGCATGTGGCAAAGGGTCAAGATCATCGCTCCTTTCAGCACTGTTGACAAGGTCGCTAGTGGCTGGCGAAAGGCAAACAAATTGTAGATGACCAGACCGCAAGGGATCGTGGACAAGCTAAATGAGTTCTCACTTTGAGGGCACGAGGGTATCTTACTCATCAACCAAGTTGGATTCAGTGGCTCTTTAGAAGAGTCATTGTGGGACGTGACCTATAGAAATGATCCTATGAAGTACGTCGACAGAGAAAAAAAAAAAAAAAAACTGAAAGGGAGCGAGACATGGACCGTTTATATAGTGCGATCCGATGCGCCTGCCGGGTAACTCATCGCCTAGGGTTTTTGAGATGCACACCACGCATTGTAGATGCTGGAAATGCAGTAAAACATACAAATAAAGATAAAAAAATTCCGTCTTTCTTGTACTTTATTGATGATCTATACTTAAAAGATTTGATGCACTTAAAGTGTTTCTGAGGTTCTCGTTCTGTGTGACATTCTTTGTAAGGCTTCTTTTGGCTGCAAATGAGGCGAGAACGCATCATTCTTCTATCTTAGCTCAAAGTGAACCTGCTTCAAATTAGTGCCTCTTCTAATCATAAAACCCTCTTTTTCTATGGCCGCAAAAACGAACTTCGCTGTTTGCACGGACCTTCTTCACATAATGATGATGGTCTCCTTGAGCCGTTCAGGACCGAAAAGCCTCACGAAGTCGAGAACGTACGTTCTGTTCACAGGTGGAATGTCATCCAATTCAAACGTTCCCCATTTTCCTAACCTGACAAAAAAGATTGTGGCCTCAAAATCTGGCTCAGATTCAAGTATATCCTGTAAAGCCCACATCGGTAAAGCGCCAGGCAAAACGTCGGGTAGTTCGAATCCATCGAGTTTGTACTTCTTAACAAGAGCCTTCAGGATCTTTTCTGCAGCTTTGTATGTTTTTTCGTTGCCGTAAAGGGCCTCGCTGATATCGATTATGGGCCCCAGCCAGCGAACCCCCTTCTCCTTGTGGGATACAAGGGGCTCCTTGAGCTCTCCACTCTGCACACCCAAGGTAAAAAATTTATCATTCTCTATCAAAGGTCTCATTTCCTTTAGGTCGATCCATGCGTTGTTGACCACGTCAAGGGCTTCTCCTCCAAACTTGGCTTTGTATCTCATCTTCGGACAGTCATCGAGGTAATACCCCAAATAATAATAGCCTAGTTTAAGCTCACGGCACATCTGGATTTCTCTAAGCCCAGAAAGCGTTCCTAGAGACAAGTGTGCATAGTCAGGATCCCAGATGAAGTAGATGGAAGAAAGACCAGAAGGAAGAAAGTCTAACACAGATATTGCTATGAGCTTATCGTCGAGGTAGTAGCATTCGTGAGTAGGGCCGATGCGTTTGCCGCCGTGACTGGGTTCTTGCTTCCAGTTTTTGACCCAATTGTTTAGTCTATCCCACTCAGCCTTGGTGCCCTCAACCTGGGACTCTGGAAACGGCGTGTTACACAAAAAATTCTTGAACTGGCTCTCGTTGACTTCCGATGGATCATCGTTGTGCACTCTGACCTGGTATTTCTTGTATAGCTCGAACTTCTCCCTTGAAAAGCCCGATGGCTCGAAACGAGTGTGAAATCTAGTGGACGCTTTTTCTGCCTCTATGAGGGAAGACAATTGGAAGTGTCCCTTTGTTTTCAGCTCGTCACCAATTGCCCTCTTAAACCGGTTGATTACCTGCCTGTGCTCCTTGGTGATCTTCAAATGATCCATGTCTGTCCTTATCGTATAAGATCGGCAGCATCCTCGGAGCATGTCTCCCGTGTACAAGAAAGTGCCTGACCTTCTAAATCCTCTATTGATGAAGTCATCGTATTGTTGGCAGGTCATCTGCTGGGCCTGGCAACCAATGGTGACATGAGTGGGTTCTTCTGGTACATCAGCGATGTCTGGAAAGGAGGGGAGTCCGCCATTTTTATCTTTCTTCAAATCACAATATCCGCAAGAGCCGTCGTCGAGATATAGTAGCTTCGACACTATAAAAGCTGTGCTTGGATCCACTGAAGAAGAAGCCATAGTAGATCTAACTGTGAAACGAGCACAGTCTGGGGAAGCAATATACAGATAGTATGAACATGGTGTGAGCAAACACCAAAAATACGACTCTAATCAAATTGAGCAACGATCAAACTACGAAAGTAAAGAATAAATCAAAGTTCCATCTCCATTATGTGGGAGTTGTATGGACATGGAAGCTGTTCTGGTACATCCGTGCACCACCTATACCTAGCATCAACTCCTCACTAAGCATATAACCTTGCCTCTCCTTCGGCCTTCTTTTCACTCATAAACCAACATAGATCTTAATATGAGCACCACAAGCCCAATCAAAAAGATAGTGAAGGATGAACAGTCTGCATCGCAAAATAGGGCCAACGTGGGCCAGAAAAACGAGGGTATGAAAATCAAGAACGAACCCTCAGAAGAACCCGATCACACGCTCCTCTCGGATCCAGAGGACTACTTGGAAGAAAATGAATCTCTAGATATGAATCTCGCGCGTGGCGGCCAAAAGGTTTGGTTGGTTAAACTACCCAGATACTTGGCAGAGAAATGGACCAAGAAAGAGTCTTTACATGGACAACAATTGGGGCAGGTTAAGATTAGACAGAACTCCGGGGAAAGCTCGGGCAGCACCTCAAGCGGAGGAAACGACCTGAAGAAGAAACTAGAGGTGAAGCTTGTCCTCAACGAACTGGAACATAATAAAGACATTCCACAAGAATACGACCTATCGATTTTAAACACACAGGTGCACAATTCATATGTTTTCAGCGAAGAGAACCTCAAAAGATTCAGACAAGAGGTCACTGAGATGGGAGAGATGCCTGACCAGCCGCAGCTCAAGGATCTCGATCCAGACGACAATCTGAGACCTGCCAAGTTCTACAAGGTGGAGAAGAATGGGCCTGACGGGGAAGTGCTGCAACAGGCAGTGCCTTTTGTAAAGACTATCCCTAAGAAAACCAACCTTGTCGGTAAAATCGTGCATGATTGCCAGATTGTTCCATCTAAATCGGACTCGAAATATGCACAGATGTTGATGAAACGTCAAAACATGCCATTGACAAAAGAAAGGCCCAAAGTCACATTCCTCAACGAGATCCCCGGTGTGGTGCAATCTCTGGCTGGACCTTCCCTCACGGGTAAGTCTACCTCTATGTTCTTGAAGTCGAACCCACACAAATCGAAGAACGAGGGTCGTGCCATCAGAATGCCCAAGAAAGATTTATTGGACTTGCTTTTCCGCTTGTTTGAGGAATACGAGTACTGGTCCATCAAAGGTCTCAAAGAGAGAACCAAGCAGCCCGAGACTTACCTCAAGGAGTCCTTGGAGTCGATCGCCAATCTCATCAAGAAGGGCCCTTACACGTCGAAGTATCACTTGAAACCCGAATATAGAAGATTGAGAGATGCTGAGAGAGCTGCAAAGCTTGGGAATGATGAAGACAAGAAAGACGATGATGACGACGACGACATGGAAGACGTCATCTAGAATCATCAAGAATTGGGATTTGTATAGATAATGAATGTTGTACAAGGTCTATGGTGATGTTCTTGCATGCTTGATCAACATCATTTTCATCATCTTCATTTTCATCATCTTCATCTTCATCTTCCTCATAGTCAGACGCCATCGTATCATACGCCATCATACACCCCATCATATGCCATCATAAAGCACCATAATATATCATATAACCTCATATGAAGTCATCCTAAAGTAGAACATTGCACATGGTTAATGGCGTCATTTCCTTTAATCGTCTTTCACCATCTCATTAAACTACATCAAGTAAACCGATTGTCTTTTATTCTATGCTTTCACTTAGTCGTTTATTAGGAGCGTAACTTACAAAGACTGGATCTTCAAAGAAGGAGGCAAAGACTGCTGCAACTTCTTGGCCTTGGAAACGTCGTCAACGACCAAGGTGTACTGGTATCTCTTACCTCTGACCTTGAACTTGGTCTGTCTGAAAGACTTACCGTTAGCCTTGGTCTTCTTGTTGACCTTGACGACGGCAGACTTGATGTCAGCTCTTCTAGCCAATTCGACGAACTCCTTGATGTCCTTGATCTCTTTCTGGAAATGTTAGTATGGTGATGGGATGCGTAGGGTGTGGTGAAAAATCTAGTTCCAAGGGTAAATGCCCTTCAATATAACGCCTCATTTGTGAGCTTTAAGACTAGACCATTCACAGCACCGCAAGATTGAAACATACAGCCATGGTTGATAATGCAAAGGTTGAGGAAGTGAAAATGGAAAACGATTTTCGAAGTAGGAAAATTTCGCATCCTGGTACACCCGTACCTCCATGTGCGGCGGCTGAGGGCTGTGCCCTGACTTCGTGCACGTGACAAAGATAGCATCAATCACCATATGCTTGGAAGCATCGGTATTAGATCTTTCTTTTTTCCAGATGGTTCCTAGGTAACTGGCGTATCCCGTTGTGCGGTGTTCTTTCTTGTCTCGCTGTATGAGATCAATCGCTTCACACCGAGAATCCACTTTCTGGTGGACTCGCTTTTCATGACATTGGCAATTGTAGACTTGTCTTCACCTGTTATCTTCAGGAGAGCGTGTCTGGCGTGTATTCCCACGTCTCGGATACCTATAGGGTATGCAACATTGCCGATACTGAGCTTCATGTAGCTTTCATTGGCCTTGACGAAATCCTGAAGCTGGATGTAGTAAATGATCGTTGCTAGGGATAATATAATGCTCTCTTCAAGCTTTCCCGCTCGGAGTTTGTACAAAAGCTTGACCAAGTCTCTTTTGACCTCTCGAAGCATTCCAACAGTGTACGGTTCTGGAGGTTGTTGAGGCATTGCCTCCCATAGGCTCAATATGCCTTTCAACGAGAGTCTCACTTGCATTTCCAATTGTCTTTTGTTTGTTTCCACGTCTGCAATGCCCTCTAATGTTATTATGGGCGATACTGAACTCTCTTCGTCTAGGTACGCCTTGTAGGCTTCATTGCGTTTTTCCGTCTTCACGAGGAGATTTAGTTTCCGTAGCTGGTCCTCCTTATTCGAAGAGGAGTCGGTTCCATCGAACTTTTCTAGCGATTGCTCGAGCTTTTCGTCAGGAACGGTGTTGAGAAGCTCCTGCTCTTTCGACAACGGTAAGGTTGCATTTTCGTCTTGAGCTTCTATGGATTCATTAGCCGAAGAAGAATCAACTCTAGGTTTTTTCTGTGTACTCTTCTCCTTGGCCGCTTTTCGCTTCCGGGCAATCTCGTCTGCTAGGCCCATCACAATGTGGTCTAATCTGGGGAAATACGCTAGTATGTTATAGACACCCGTACACCGCGGATCTCTAATTTGGCAGGACCCTTAGCCGGATAAATCTCTAGTTTAAGGGTTTTTCGGTGAGCTTTTGTCCGGGGCACTTACTTGAATTTAAGACAATTTCGTGAGGGTGGATTTTCAAACAAACAGGCCCGAATAACGTGTTTGTTGTTACTTCGGTCAATGCTCTGACGGCTGCCGCACGATGGCCAGGGAGTATTTGAGTAAAATCCCGAGCAGCACTCGAAGCTTACTGCTACCTCCGTAAAGACTAGCATTCACTAATCTGAAGGGCTGACTAAAGATCCCATTGTTCGAGCTTCCGCAATTCTTGTTCTCGGTCGCTTAGGACCGGTAGATCCGAAGCGCGTGTCTAGCCGAGCTCCGAGCGAAATTTTTTAATCGCTAGAAAATCTTCGAATTTCCTATAGCCTTCGATCCGGAAGACGTATTTTTTGACCTTCCTTGCTTCTTCTGTAGAAAAATTGTGTGCCATTGCACAGGACCTAAAATCACATTACGCTCGAGGGGAAAAAAGGACACCCCAAAAATCAAGCATTAACTATCTCAGTGCACACTACTACTCAATGGCGAATTCGGATGCTCCCCGGCTGGAGAACTCCAAAACGCCTCGGAACCATGGGGAACTGGAATTACGAGCGCTGTTTGCTACCACTGCTAGTTCGGTAAAACCCCGGTCCTCCCCCCTCCTTTCATCGACTCCTCCTACAGTAGCAAAAGCTTTGGTGAAGGCGTACCCTTACTTGTTGATTGTCAACAAGCTGTTGGCGGTTATTACATGGACCAACGATGACTACTGGATTAACATCGTGTTGATGTGTATCTATGCTTTTGCCGTGCTATACTTTGAGACCCTCGTTACGTGGCTGGGCCACTTGATCTTGGTGGGTGCTGTGATTGTGTATGCGGTGCTTAACAATCGAATCTTGGAGGAAACAAACCTCAGGCCTACGTTGGACGACGTGGTGCAGGCTTTGACCACAACGTGTATCAAAGCGGATATTCTTTTGAGTCCAGTCACCGCTTTAGCTTTGACTCCCTACGATATCAAGCGTCTTTTGTTCACTACCGTCTTTTTGACCCCCTTGTACTTGGTGGCTACTTCTTTGCTTATCAAACCTCGAACCATCTTGTTACACGCCGGCTTGTTTCTTCTATCGTACCATCTGGGCTACTCTCGCGTCACCAGGCGTTTGGTATGGAAGCTCAAACTCACTAGAGTCGTGTGTTTCTACTTGACCGGTCTTGACTTCTCCCAGGCCCGTAACAGCTCCTTGTTTGCTGCCGCTTTTGCCAAAGTTCAGAAGACTGCTTCCTCGACATCGACTGTCGCTGACCCTTCAAAGCCAGTTCGCTTCACCTATGTTATCTACGAGAACCAGCGCCGCTGGTTGGGAATTGGCTGGACTTCCAATTTGCTCTCGTATGAGCGTGCGCCCTGGACAGATGAGTTTTTGAACGAGTCGTCTTCGGTTGAGACCTTTGAATTGCCCAACCCAGACTCGGCAACTTCCGAAGGCCAGCAGTCTTATCTTCTGCACCCAACCATTGCTGGAGCCCACTGGAGATGGGTCGACAAGGCCTGGAGGCTTGATGTGACCAACGATGGTTCAATCACGCTTCCATCTGGTAAAAGGTCTAAAACGACAGCAAACCCCACCGCCGATGAAGGGTTCCTCTACTTCGACAATGTTTGGAAGAAACCCTCTACGGAAGATTCTTACTCCAAATACACCCGTAGACGTCGCTGGGTGAGAACGGCAGAGTTGGTGTTCAGCAACTCCACTGAAGTGAGCGGCGACCTGACTCCATATTCTCTGGGGGCTGCGGAACACTCCTTGGAAGACTCTACGACCAAGAACAGAAAAAACTTGCGCTTTGTAGAGGAGCCTGAGCCATTGTCTGATGCCACCGTCGAGGCAGACATCTCCCTGGATGGCGCTGACAAGAAGCACGAGTGATTCGTTTTGTCTTCTCTGATATATTTATATATAGTGACCTATAAGTAATACTCACATGGTGTAGACCATCGACGTACCGTCCTGGAACCTTGTTCTGAAAACCCTGTTGGCATTGGTGAACATTCCCTCTTTCAATGACACGATGATAAACTGTGAGCCCTTGAAACGAGTCTTGATCAAATGGCCAATATTTTGTGTGTGTGACATATCGAGAGCGGCATCAACCTCATCCAAAATATACATTGGGGCTGGCTTGAACTGCAAGAGAGCCATGATGAGCGAAAGTGCAATCAAGGATCTCTGACCACCCGATAATTCGGTTAAACTCTCCTTCCAGACTTGACCGAGCTTCACTTTGACTTCCAAACCCTTCGTGACATCAAACATGTTGACTGGCACTAGCTTAGCAAACGATCCAGGTAAAAGATCAGCAAAGATATTACCAAAGTCGTCAGAGACCTTCTGGTACGTTGTGTTCAATGTGTCTCTTTTGTAGCCATTCAATTTCTCAATCGTGTTCTCGATTTTCGTCTTGTCTCTGGTGATGGTTCTGATCATATGTCTGAGTGAAGCCTCCTTCTTTTCCACGTTATCGATTTGACTCATAATGTTGGCGTTGACCTTCTTCTTCATGCTATCGAAGCGCTCTTTCAATGTTGCAAGTCGCTGGATGCATTCTTTCACGTTTTCATCTTGGTGCTGCTGAAGAATGTTATTCACTACCGACTCCTCAATCAACCACTCATTCTCCTTGAGCAAATTATCAAGCTCGTCTCTCAAACGATTTGTGATCCCAACGGCATTTTCCAAGTCATGATTTAGCTTTTGAATAGCCAACTTCACCTCATTAAGTTCTTCGTTTTTCGCCGTGAGAGTATCAGTAAGCTCTCGGATCTCATCATTGAAACCGAGAAGTTTGGCTCTTTCATCTTCTAGTTGGGCACGCTTGGTATTCAATGTATCTTGCAATTTCTCCATGGTTTTGGTCATGAGAGAAAGATCTCTCTCACTTTCCTCTGTCGTAGTCTGTGATACTTTTGCAGACTCTTTTGTAGCTTCCAACTCCTGAAGCTGTTGCTCCATCTCGACCTCGAATTTCTGAAATCTCTCAGATGAACTCTTCACGTCTTGATTTTGCGCATTTATTTTGGCAAGCAATTCCTTGACGGTCCGGTCGAGCTCTTTTAATTTCGAGCCCTTGTCATTATTAAAGTCGTCAATATCTTTCTGAATAGACTTGATTTTGTCTTGAAAAAGCTCACAATTTTTCTTCTCTGTTTCAATCTGTGTCATCAATTCCTTTGTCTGAACTTCATTCTGTTCGAATTCTTTGATGATCCTGGAAGCAGGGTTATTTTCGAGCTTCTTTTGCAACAACGAGAACTCGTGCTGACTCAACATTAACTCGCTTTGCAAAGACTTGGTCTGTTCGCCCAACTTATCGAGACGTGCTAGCTCATGTTTCACATGAGAATATTCAGTTTCGGCTTGCTTTAGCTTTTGAGCAACAGCGTTGTATTTCTGCATCATGAGCAAAGTTGAAGAATTATTCTTTCTGGATCCTCCTGATAAATTGCCCTCGGGATCATAAACATCTCCTTCCAAGGTAATAGAACGTGCACGAATCTTGGGATCGAAGGTGATCGCTTTAGCTGTCTGGGGATCTTGACAGATGAAAGTTTTGCCGAAGATATAAGACATCGCTTTATAAAGCTCCTTCTCGAAGTCAATGATATTAAGTGAAAGCTCGACCTTGCCTGGGCACAATTCTTTGGCGTATTGAACTGTTTTGTCGGGGATAGAGCTCGCCGAAATCTTGTCAAGGGGAATGATCGTCACTCGTCTTTTCAACTGGCCCTTTTCTAGAAGTGCAGATGCCGTATTAGCATTGTCCACGACAACATTGTAAAGCCTTCCACCTGCGCAGACTTGAAGAGCCAATGCTTTGTCGTGGTGGTCTTCTTCTAGTTTGAAAAGTTGAACTGCCACACCCTTCACGGATTGGGGGTTGAAGTCGGGAGAAGGGCGAGCGTAGTGAAAATCTATGTTGCCCACTTCACGTCTCAAATAGCTGAGCTGGTTTTGATAATCAGCCACGCATTGGCGTATAACCTTCTCCTGTTGTCTCAAGTCTTCGTAGGCTTTAACATCGAAACCAAAGCTTGAAAGTTTTTTCTCCTTGGTCTCAATTTCTTGCTCATAGCTCTTCGTCTCTTGCAGGAGAGCTTCGTACTCCTGCTTTGCACTTTCTAGTCTCGCCTGATCACTTCGGCTCTTTTCGCTGAGATGGCTTATTTTGAGCTCGGCCTGCTTTATGAGACCTTGACTGTGACTTAACTCTTCCTTAGCCTTCCTGAGCTGAGCCATGTAGCCGCTATCTGTACCTTTGGCTGAGACACCAGTGGATAAAGCGGTAAGGAGCTCTTCCTTTTTGGAGTGCTCTTCCTTCAACTTGTTGAGCTCTTCTTTGGACTTGGTATTTTCGTCGCGGGCATTCTGGTAGTTTTCACTGCTGTTAGAAATCAGCTCCTCTATTAATGCAGCTTGCTGTTGTAGCCTTGTGTATTTGGCACCCTCTTCCTTGATATTCTCCTGTAGCAAATCACGGGATGTGGTGAGTCTGGTGAGTTTATCTGAAAGTTGTGTCTCCTCTGCCTCAAGTTGTTCTATGGTGCTTCCCTTGACAAGCTCAGATTGACGCTGCTTTTTAACCTCTTCGAGGTCGTGAGTCAAGTTCTCTATCTCGGTTTTGAGACGTTCAATCTGTGCGTTGTGTTCAACCATGATGGACTCGTGCTCTGACCGCAAAGTAGAGTAGCGATCATACTTCTGGGAGCACTCTCTGTATTGGCAGCAGCTCACAAAACGTGAGAGCCTTTCTAGATCCGTTTGCACTTGCTGAAACTCCAAGAATGTCCTCTTGTCTTTGCGAAACTTTTCCAATTTCGGCTCCACCTCCTCTGTCAATAGACTTTTGATCTCACTGAGTCTAACGTCCTTCTTTGTCATAGTTTTCTGGGCTTTTTCTTTCCTGTCCTCGAATGTTTTCGTGCCGGCTGCCTCCTCTATTAGAGACAAGATTTCAGACGGCTTCATGTTGAGAACTTTGGTGATCTTACCTTGCATGATCAAAAAGTTGGGGTTGTTGATGTTAAGCTGCACGGATTGGAATAGATTAAGCACATTTTGCTGTTGAGCTTTATGGCCGTTGACCAAGTATTTGGATGTTCCGCCAAGGATAATTTGCCTGGTGACACTGATCTTAGCATAACCTTCAAACCCGATGGGGGACTTTTCTGTCTCTGAGTTATCGAACACTATAGTAACACTTGCTTTGGTGACACCAGCCTGCCCACGCTTATAGATCAAGTCTTGCAAGTTGGATGCTCTAACAGTAGACATACTGGCGATACCCAAGACAAAACATATCGCGTCAAGGATGTTTGATTTACCTGAACCATTAAGCCCTGTGATGGCATTAAATTGAGGATCCCAGTTACTGATCACGGTACGAGTCGCATAGGACTTAAATCCGTCGATGATCAACTCCTCGACCTTCATCTATCTGTCTGAATGAGTTTGTTAGCGGTGGGTTGGATTTGTTGATGGCAGCCTGCAGAAACACATAAACAACGCGAGGAAAGTCTCTCAGATAACGCAGAAGACGAGGGTGTGTGAGTGCGTTGTGGAGGTGCAAGGAAGATTTTGGCCGTGTAAAGGGAATTTATCTATTTTAGGTTACTGGATCTAAAGCTTTTTTGCTTTTTTTTGAAGTCTGTGTTTTTTAGGAGAAATTGAAATTTTGCTCAAACTGGGGATGGGTGCAAAATGCGCATAATACTTGCAAACCGTTTCCAGTCCTCTAGTAATATTGAAGGGATGAGTTTTTTTTATTGCATATGTAGAAAACGATATTTACAAAACCAGGTTCAATGTTGTGAAAACGATTTATCTCTTCGAATCTAATACAACGTCTAATCAGCTAGGGCGGTTTTAAGACTATACAACATCAAGCTGATCGATACTTGGCAGAAATTGTACCGATTAGACAATAAACTAATTCAGAGTATAAAATTTTGCGACCAAAAGAGTGATTGAAAGGCTTTCTAGAGAACAATTACGGCTCCTCAGTTTTGCTTGGTTAAACACCCTGTAGCTTGTTTGGCGGTGGTGACTTCTGGAAGAGCAGACGGGACTTTGAGCTTCCTGAATCTCCATTTATTCATGATCCAAAACAGAAACATACAATTCAAGTAGAAATCGAGAACCAAGTTCACCTAGCCAATTCGAGGAACTGAGTATTCTCACTCCCAGAACCACCCAAAGCCAATCGGCCCATGAAAGCCCGATAAGGAAAATGTTCTTCTCAAATAACCGAGAACCCTAAGACTAAAAGCACCACTATGTCGGGAATCCCTGCAATGGGAGAGTCGGTATACTGACGATCTATAAGAGTTTATGGTATCTCACTGAAGGCACACCATTACCTACAACAAATTGCTGATTTGGCCAATTGAGACAAAGACCTTACAGCTCATGTCCCAAATCAAACTCTAATTTTCGCCATACCCTAAAGATCCGTTTTTTTGTCAAAAACAACCAGTCTCAATCTACGCATTGCTCCTCCCCTGTGCCCTCCCACAGATAAACACTGATAGATCCCCGCAGATAAAGACTTGCAAAATTCGTTAAAATGACTAAGTTTCTCAAGATAAGATACCTCATGTAAGATAGGAGGCTTGATGTAAGATTGGAGGCTTGAGCGGCACCTCAGGTGTGACTCCGGGAATTTCTTATTGTTCCTTTGGCGTGGCTCATAACGTGTCCCATGCTTCAGCAGAGAATTCTACATGAAAAAGCCAAGCCTGTTGAAGTAGTCCAGATTAAAAATTCAATCTTCAGAGAATCCCCGGCAGATTTCCTAAAACCATACTTTTAGCCCCCTTGCACCCTCCCTGAGTTATTCCCAAGGCCACTTTGTTTGTGTTAGTACTGCACCGCTCCCTCGACAAGCTAAAAAAATACCACTCACATC
Organism: Candidozyma heveicola; assembly: GCA_003708405.2. NCBI lineage: Eukaryota > Fungi > Ascomycota > Pichiomycetes > Serinales > Metschnikowiaceae > Candidozyma > Candidozyma heveicola. The sequence goes on from PPOB02000008.1 coordinate 389,963, forward strand.
GCATAGACGAACAATCTACCGATTCAACCCAGGAAGCGACGTTCCGGAGCCTTAGAAGATCGGCTTCTTTTCGTTGAAATTAATTCATCAACCCACAGTCGCTAGAAAGTTACGCGCCCACACACCCGGGGCCAAAACACGCTTTTCATGGCCCAGATAATCCAAATGTCTCCGTCAGACTCCGCTAGACTGTCTTTCTACGACAAGCTGTCGGGATTACCCAGTCTTCTTCCCGCACGAACGCTGCGACTAGACTTGAAGCAGGCGTTTGCAAAACACAAGGTCAAGGCCGCTCTATTAGCGCTTGGGCTATGTTTCTTTGCTTTGATCAACATGTTCGTGGCATCTAGAGGATCGCTTTACGCTCCAGATTTCTCCAGCACGCCGGGAGCGCAATATTTTGATTTGGCCAACTACCAAGGCTCTGCTAATGGCTGGCAAAGAGATGAAAGAGTGTTATTCTGTGTCCCCTTGAGAGACGCCGCAACCCACTTGCCCATGTTCTTCAACCACATGAAGAACCTCAAATACGACCACAACCTCATAGATTTGGCATTTTTGGTGAGCGACTCGAAAGACGACACCATGGGCGAGTTGAAGAGAAACTTGCTTGAGATCCAACGCGATCCCAACGAGAAAATGAGATTTGGAGAAATCGAAATCTTCGAAAAGGACTTTGGCCAGATCATTGGCCAGTCCTTCAGTGATAGACACGGCTTTGCCGCCCAGGGCCCTCGGAGAAAGTTGATGGCTCGTGCAAGAAACTGGCTTTTATCGGTGGCATTAAAGCCCTACCATTCGCATGTCTACTGGAGAGATGCTGATGTCGAGACGGTGCCGCCTACGATTTTAGAAGACTTGATGCATCACGACAAGGACGTCATCGTGCCTAATGTATGGAGACCATTGCCTGACTGGTTAGGCAACCAGCAGCCATACGATCTTAACTCGTGGCAAGAATCCGAGGGCGGACTACAGCTCGCCGACACCCTAGACGAGGATGCCTGTATTGTGGAAGGCTATCCAGAATACCAGACATGGAGACCCCACTTGGCATACTTGAGAGACCCCTATGGGGACCCCGAGGTGGAGATGGAGCTTGATGGCATTGGAGGAGTCTCCATCTTGACCAAAGCCAAAGTCTTTAGACGCGGCGCCCACTTCCCAGCGTTCTCATTCCAAAAACACGCCGAAACAGAAGCTTTTGGCAAATTGAGCAAGAGAATGGGCTTCTCGGTGGTCGGATTACCGCACTACGTGATCTGGCACATTTATGAACCTTCGCTGGACGATTTGAAGCACATGGAGTGGATGGATCTCGAAGAGAAGAGACAGCAGGAACAAGCCAAGATCCAGAAGGTCTACGACAAGGTCTGGGGCGAAGGGTTCCTGGACATGCAACTGGACTGGGAGAAGGAGAAGAACGATATTCTCAAGAACACAGACATGAACCGCAAGATCCAGGTAGACTGGTCCGGTCAAGATGACTTGTTCATTGAGAAAGGGGATGACAAACAATTGGCTGATTTCCATCCCTAAGCCCCAGTAGATGTCTTTCTCAAAGAATCAGAAAAACGTCAGATGACTTTAAAAGCAACTACTTCCTTGGGCGAGTAACGCCGCACGGAGGCATTTGAGGAGCTTCTGTCTGATCTAGATTAACGGCTTGTGCGTACTGCAGCACTTTGGCGCCAGTTTTAAGTTGCAATGTTGCAAGGTCTAGCGGGAGCGTTGTGCACATAAGCCCCACCTAACGTGGTAGCCCAACTAGGGTGAGATCGAGGGAGCGACAAAAGCCTTCTCGATTAGGAATTATCTCAAAAAAGGCCCTCGATCCTCCGGACATCTACCTTCTAGTTGCACAAACTCCACCAAACACCCACCTAATTCTTTCCTTTACAGAGCATAAACATATAATAGCACATTCCCGCATGCCCGACTCGACATACCCCGACACTCAGGTGTGCAAAAAATGTAGCCTCTACATCTCAGAGGGACACGCGTACGAGTTAGGAGACGACCGTTGGCACATCCACTGCTTCAAATGTTCCAAGTGTGACAATTCCTTGGGCTGTAACTCCAACTTCCTTATATTGGGCGACGGAAACTTGATCTGCCTGTCCTGTTCCTACAACTGCAAGCAGTGTGGGAAGAAAATCGATGATTTGGCCATTTTGACTGGTGACCAGGCCTACTGCTCCTCGTGCTTCAAATGTCGGGTTTGCAAGCTGAAAATCGAGGATTTACGTTACGCCCGGACGTCTAAGGGCCTATTTTGCATGTCTTGTCACGAAAAGTTGATTGCCAAAAAGCGGAAGTACGACATGAAACGGAAACAGATGGCCCACTTGGAGCTGCTGCTGAAGCCACCACCAGGACTGCCGGGCAGCGTTGACAGCCTGCAACCCGCCACCACACATACCAACTACCTGGACATCTATCTCAACTACCATAATTCCTCGCTGGCGTCGGTTTTCAAGGATAAAGCCCTTCCCAACCCTAATGCACCTAGAGGCACGCCTCAGAGACAGAACGATCAAGGCAGTAAGGATGGGATTGAAGAGGTGAACGACTCGGACGATGAGCTCAATATCCGAAGAGCTGCCAAGGATCCTGACCATAGGAAAACGCATTTACAAGATAACATTTTGGAGCTCATTGACTCCTTCAGCGGGCCTAACACTCCATTGACTGAGGAAACAGAATTGCATAGGGCACCAGCAGAATCGAAACAACCTACCATATCCACCCCTGATGAACCCAACAAACTAAACGCTCTGCCTATGAACGATACACTGAACTATGCTACGCCTAGAACTGAAACACTTCCTTCGTCCCAGCTCAGTCTTGGCTCTGCTCCAAAGCTCGAGCCATCACTGAGATCCCCTCAGAAGGAGTTGCTCTTGTTGTCGCCTTCGCAATACAACGACCAGAAATTCCACAATACCACGGCTCCTTCCCTGGAGAGCCTAGGGGTGAACAATGAGGATTTTGCAAGACGCTCTGCTGCCTCCTCGCCAATGGCAAGAGTAAACAGACAAGCGAGGGTCGTGGAGACAAACGACGATATTGTGGCATCCGACCTCGGCCTGCTGTACAATACATATGACAACCCTGTCAACACTACACCCAAAAAGCAAACAATGCTGAACAAGGCGATGGCGTCTCCTCCCCCTCGCTCCGCCTTGCCCAATGTTCCTGCTACTCCTAACCGCCAGGGTCCCTACACGGACCCATTCGAACCTCGTGGCTTGGGGCTCGAAAACGTCGAGCTTCTGAAACCAAACAAAGTTTTGCAGCCAACTACTCCTGCAGTGACTAACTTGGAAGAAACAATCGACGAGCAGGAAAACATTGATAGCACACCACAATCGTTTGGCCGCCGTAACACGTTCAAGGGACCCAAAAACTTCTTGAAGCACAAGCGCTCCACATCCAATGGACTGAGCAGCGGAAAGTTTGGTAGCTTGTTCAAGAGCAAAGATAACCAGTCGCCAGGACACACTCGTCACGTATCTGATGGATCCATTAGTCACCATCTGGCGTTCGCTACACCTCCTTTGCCATTGAGCTCTCCCTCGAAACATGGTGTCTTTGGCAACGGTCACAACCGTTCGAGCTCCGATACCCACTACATTGCTGGCGGCGACCTTCAAGGAGAGCGCCAGAGACTCGATACAGAGATGCGTAATTTGAGATTGGAGATTAGTCTGCTTGAGGGCCGGAAACTGACCGTGTTATCCGAGATCGTCAAGCTCGGATCAGAGAAGAGTCAACTCAATGACGCTATTGCTGTCTTGAAACAAAAGGTTGCTGACGAGTCGGACAATCACGAGCTGATTCTTCAGACCATCCATGAACTCGTCGCTGAGAAGAAAAGGTTGGTGGAGGAGAATCAAAAGTTGAGGGATTCCAATTCTCGCTTGAGCAGGGAGAGCAGACGCACTGGATCAGAGTCCCACTCTACCGCAATACCAATCGCTAGTGAGCGTGACGGTTCTTCATCATCTTTACCATACGAAGCCCAAGTTGAAGAACCTGGAGAGACCCAAAAGGCCACCAGACTTCGTTTCTGGCGGAAGCCAAAGGTGGTGGCTTCTTCCAATCCACCAGCAGCTCAAGGCCTGCCACAAATACAACAGGGAACCCCAATGCAGAAGAGTTCCTCTTCAAATTCGCCTGCGACACAGTCCAATTCGAACGATTCAGGTCTGCAACACAAGTTGAGCCAGGCTTACTCATCTAATGCCATTCAACACCCCAGTCAGTTCCTTAACCTTGACAACTCTCAGCAGCAGCAACCACAACAACATCAACAACAAAATCAACTGCAACTTCAGCCACCGCCACAGCAGCAACAACAGCAGCAGCAAACAGAGTCAGGCCCCAGAAAGGCTTTCAACTCTTTCATAAGCAGATCACGTTCAACCAACATTCTTGACAGTTTTGTCAGTCAACCACAGCAGAAGTCAGAAGAGACTGGAGAAGCTCCTTTGCTTTCAACTTCGATCCAGCTGCGTGCAAATTATGAGAATGAGTTGGAGCCCTTGATTATCACCAAGTGCATTGAAGAAGTAGAGAAGAGGGGTCTTGATATGGAAGGCATTTACCGGATCTCTGGAGGAAACTCCGCCATCATTGCAATCTTGAATGCATTTCTGGCACTTCCAGCCAATCCCAAGAGCGATAAAAAACACATGAACAAATTGGCAGAGGTGATGGACGGAGACATCCATGCTGTGACAAGTGCATTAAAACGATACTTGAGGAAGCTTCCTGAGCCCTTGATACCATTCGCATGCTACGACGACTACGTGAAGGTATGCAAGAACGACAACGACACGCAGACGAGATGCGACGAGCTTGTGAACAAGGTTGTAAACAAGCTCCCAGCAGCAAACAGGCACACGTTATACTTGCTCTCCAAACACTTGGACTTAGTGGGTTACTACAACAATGTGAACCGAATGACGATGAAGAATCTCTCGGTGGTGCTTGCACCCACGATAGCATGGGACCCCACAGGAGAGAGGGAGATGGCGGATATGGGTCCTCGGAACGACACGACAGAGTTGCTCTTGCTGAACTTCTCGAAGGTCTTTGCCAACTACGAGGTTTGAAAAGGATGATCATGTACGCATTATAGAAGAGCAACCGCTTCTTCTGATTATATACAGTTAATTAATGAATGTCTTTGATATTTGGATTCGAGTACATTTCATAGCGGCGGTGGCCTGTTCGAATCAAGTGTTCTATGACTGAGAAGGACTTCTTGGGGAGATGACGATACTTTCCAAACTCTTCACGAACATACAAACGCCAATGTTCCTGATTTTCAACAGGCTTGGTCCTGACGGCTCTCATGCAACATCTGTATAGTTTGAGCACCTCTCGCTGTAGTCCGGATAATCTGGCCATGATGAATGAGGAGCTAGATAGTGAGTCCTCGAGAAGAACCGTTAAATAAGTGAGCGCGCGTGACACAGATCACGTGACCACATGGCCTTGCGAGAATCCGGGGTAGTCTGGAGATTGACCTCGACTTTAA
>PPOB02000008.1:395610-690991 GCA_003708405.2 Candidozyma heveicola
AAAAAAAAAAAAAAAAAAAAAAAAAAAAAAAAAAAAAAAAAATAATGCAAGGCGGCTTTCATAATATCAAGAAAAGAGTCAGCTCGGCCCTCCAAAAGAGTCATCCCATGATCAACAAAATTTACATGAAAGTGAGATGAACATCTCCGTCCACTTAAACATTCCTGTACGGATTCGGAGTTTTGTGACTCCGAGGTACACGTGAAGAAGCTACAATCAATCCCAACCGTCTTAAATTACCTATTAATGACCTAATACCCATCAAGCTTACATAGTACCAGTGAAGTCGGTCTCACCGTCTCTGTAGCATGCGTTGTCAGAAACACCACAGTTACACAGGGTCTTCAATCTCTTACCACAAGGGCAAGCAGAATCACTAGGGGGAACAGCATTTTCAACAGGGGCCTTGTCACAATTGCAGTGGAGAGCAGCCTGCTTTCCGCAGGAGCAGGTAGATTTCTTAGCACAGACACAGTCAGCAGCAGCACAAGCCATTTTTGTTGTTTTGTATTTCTTGTAGATGTGGTTTTTCCAAGGACCTTGGGTCGCTTTAAGTAGTTTTTCTATTTTGCACCCACGTCTTTCGGGTGTGCATATAACCGCAATGACCTGATCAAAGAGAACTCAGAGACACTCTGATCACGTGTGAGAGTGAGAATGAGCCAATGAGAGCCTCCTCAAATGTCAGCTTATGCAAGTTGAGACGCATCTTGTCAGCTTGACACCAAAGCTTATCTTGCATTTGGTCCGATTAGGAAGATTACAAACAGCTGGCTTGTGATTCGCTGTTTGTATATCCCATTACAAATTAAACATAAACATCAGCATGACTTCTTACGAATGAGGGGGTATTGTTGGCGTAAGGCGATTGGATTTCCGTGGGGAAATCACCCAGGTCAGGGTAAAATCACTGGTCAGGATCTACTGTCAGTGCTCTAAAGTGCATTTTGCTGCATGATGTTCATTAAATTAAGGATCGTTTTCAGTTCAGCTCGACTTTCGTAGTGTTCGAGTAAGAGCTTTCCATCTTTCACCAAGGATGGAGCCAAGCTCAGAGCTGTTCACCGTGCTTTCGTTGGCCTGATCAAGGCTCTTCAGAAGGTTTTGGGTAACGTTTGCAGTGACATCAGGAACATTCTCTTCGGCCACAGCCTCCTGTTGATGTTTTTCCGGAGATGGTGGTAACACATCCTCGAATATCTGCGAGACTGATTTTGACTTTTGTTCTCCGCTCTGGTTCTCCTCTTGTTCTGCAGCCTGCTGCTCACTCTGACCCCTGATGGTGTTGTAGACAATGGAATGGCTCCTGCTATTGTTGTTTGTATCATCTTTATAATTAGCATCGAGAAAAACGTTTTCCGACTCGTCGCCCTCGGTTCTTCGGCGCTTTGAAGGGCCCTCACCGCTTTCAGCAGGTGAATGCTGACCAGAGCCTCCGACCAGTATTGTTTGAAGGTGAGGAAGTGGCACCTGGTCGCTGTCATCCCCACGGTGAATGGAAGTCATCCTTGGCACTGGCAAAGCCTGGTCCAGATCCTCGTTGCCTCTTTGCAAAGAGGGGATATTTTTCATTGGCGAACGGCCCGGCCTATCGGAGCCAGTGCCAAACGTGGGTGTACGGGGGAATCTTTGGCGACCTTTAGGGGTAACTTCAGCAGGCAGCAAGAGCCTGACAGCGGCATTTGGCGCAGAATCCGAGTCACCGGCTTTAGGAGCACTTGAGCTGGAGGGAAGATGTTGATTAACTTCACTGGTGAGTTTTGGTGGTTCCGGAAGAGTAGGAGACGAATTGAGGAAGTTCTGAAGAATCGACAGTCTTCTTGGGTCAGAAGGCTCGTAGCGGCCCGAACCCCGTTTTCGAGGAGATATCAGCACTCTAGGGTAGTTCTTGTTAGCAGATCTTTGTGGAGAGGTGCTGGGTTGAAGCAGGTGTCTGGACTTGAGTTGAGGCGTGGAAGCTTCCATCTGAAAGTCTGAAGTCAATGTGTTTTGTTGCAGGTCTAGTTCATTGAGCACATCGGTTTTCTCTGAAGCGCTCTTGGTCGGCTGAAGCTGTCTAGCGCCTCCGGTCTGCGCAGTATCTCCATCCACGTTGGACTCTTCTGGACAGACCTTGGTTTCTGAGGCCTCCTCCACGAAGCGTTTCCAAAAAGACACATTATTCCAAACACTGCTCAGGGCGGAGTGATACCGCGTCAAAACAGGGAATATCTTGTCCGAAATCACGGCATTAGCCTGGGAGAGGTTTCTGTCTATCTCCTGAAGAACCAATGTAGTTTCCTGTTCTAGCCGCTCTAGCTCTATGTGGGCCGAAACATCACCTCCTTTTTCTCTTATGGACGAGCTGACGTGTACTGTGGACTTTCTTCTCGAATCCATGGTGTGTGGTTCGATGTACTGATTGTTTTGATATGTTGATGTCTCAGCGCGTATGGAGTCGCTATATACCGCGATGTAGGATCTGGAGAGAGTGTTTGATAATTGAAGTTGAAGAGGAAAATGGGACGATTGGATTTATTTGAACTATGAATACCGGCAAAAACTTTTCACCAAATAGATTATTTGACTAGATAAGTTCAGGGGACTGAAGTCCATATGGTCGCTCACTTTTGGCTGGTAGAAGATTGGTATTTTGGCTGCTTAGCTCTATAGAATGAATTTACTGAAGCTGCAGATCAGTTTGGCTTATCAGAGAAAGATTTTAGTTTTGTCCATTAAATCGTGATATGGGTGGTTTGCTCGAGCTACTGGTCCAACCTCGTTGCGACAATGTCGTTGCTACCTCAGTAGACCTCGAGTGTTTCGGGACAAAACAGCCACAAATCGGTCCAAAACTTGATATAACGGTATTTAAGAGTAAAAGCTATAGAGTACTTTTTTTGGAAGATTTCACTGAGTACTGATGGTGATACATAGAGCCTGTTCGACTGAGGCAGCCACGACATTTTTGCAACCACCGCAGATCCCATATTGTTATTGGGCCATTCTCCAGCTCATGTAGGGCCTCTCGAATGAATGTGAAAGAGCGGTATACGTGATATACTTGGGATTGTTCAAAAACATATTTTAGAATTTGTCTTCTGACTAAAGTTGTCCTCTTTGTTCGACGACACACTGGCCCAACACAGTAGATAGTCTCTGATGGTTCATGATTTCCAGCCAAGTTGTGCAAGACAACAGCCCGATAAACATATTCTGCAGCTCACAAGAGTCCATCTTTTATTTTTTCCAAAACCTTCTAACCTCCCTTCTGTGCTGGATACTTTGGTTTTCCAGTATTTCGCAGCCATTGCCCATTTCAAGGGTTCCCACCGCAAAACCTCAGAAGAGCCCAAAAATAGGCCCAGCCAGCCCTCCATATATAATAAATTCTCCACACCTCATCTTCTCTTCAAGTTTCCTGGATGACCGTGTCACTGGAAATACCTGGATCACATCCTCACACCCAGACCTCTTAGCCGCAGGCCTCCGATTACCGTTTTCTGCTCCAGCTTTTCCACCAACCTAGAGGAATGGGCAATATTATGTCGGTCTCCTTTGCCCCCGAGTGTACGGACGCAAAAACAAAGTACGATGACTGCTTCAATAAGTGGTACACGGAAAAGTTCTTGCAGGGGAAGTCGCTCCACAACGAATGCACTGAACTCTGGGATGAGTACATCACTTGCGTGAACACCGCCTTGGCTCAGCATAAAATAAAGCCAATGTTGGACAAGGCACGCGAAGATCAGCCATTTGGCGAAGACTTACTGAAAAAGGACAAATAAGGCTTGTAAATAAGATACGACCGAGCGGTGAGACGGTCATAATAAAGGGACCATTTTCCAAGTTTTCGTAGCCATGAATTTTTGCCCACTATGTTCAGCCAATTCATTCTTCTATTTACAGCTGTGCTAGCTATCCCGTTCAACGTCACGTCGATGGGTACCAAGTCTCATGGCGGTACTTCCGGCTACGACTTTGAAGAACTCCATAAGTATGCACATCTTTCAGCAGTAGCTTACTGCATCAAAAAGGGCCTTCACCCGGGCGAGTTAGGTGACCAAGAAGACTCATGCCCATCTCACTCGTGTAATTACCCAGGAATCAAACACATGAAGGTGTACAAGGTCTTCAACTTCTCCGACTGGTTAGTGGTTGGCTCTGGCTTCATTGCGATTGAGCCGGAGTCAGAGCGGATATACGTGGTTTTTCGTGGCACGTCTTCCACCCAGGACTGGATCAGCAACTTCGAGTTCTTACACTCTCACTACGAGCCAATGGTTCATATGAGGGAGGGCTTCGATGTGGAGTCTGACGAGTTCTGTGAAGACTGTACCATTCACAAGGGCTTCAATACCTTTATCAAAACCAACGGTGAAGAGATTGTGCGTGAAGTGGTCAAGTTGAAGAAGAAGCTTCCGGACTACTCCATCGTGGTCACAGGCCATTCGCTTGGTGCTGCTCTTGCAACCATCACTGGCGCCGAATTCAGACTTTTGGGCTTTGAAACATTGGTGGTGACCTTAGGGGGCCCCAAGGTGGGAAATAGCCAGTTTGTCAACTTCATCGATACTCTTTTCGACACAGACTATGTCGAGCGGTACATCAACAAGCACCACTCTTTCGACACCCTCTCAAGTGGTCTTATTAGAGCCACACACAAGCATGACCTTATACCCATGCTTCCACCTACCTCTCGTTATAAGCAGTGCGGTTACCAGTACTATCTTAGTGCCAAAGGTGCCCGCCAGTCTCCAGAGACGATGATTAGAAGAGGCACGGATTATGTTGAAGAAGACCAGTTGCTTGACTATCAGTCAATGATGCCCAGCTCTTTCAGCCGAGGCGACCATGTCAACTACTTCTTCAAGATAACAGGCTGCCAGGACCTCTAGTCGGCTATTCAGCTATACGAAGCATTTCGCTCACAGTGGGCACCTTCACGCGTGTCTTGTGGAGTTTCTCGCCCTCTGAAAGCTCATATTTCTCTATCTTTGTCCAGCCCTCCCAGGTAACGGCATGACTTGGGATTTCCACATCCAGGTCTTCCTTCAACGGAGTGTTGAATATGCCGTTGTTTAGGTCCTCCAATATATTGTTTGCTGTATCGAAAGACTCCATCATGGTAGTTGCGATGACGCCTTTGGGCCCGTTCTTGATCCAACCAGAGGTATACCAGCCCTTGTCGTAACTGTAGTTATAGTCTAAGCCTTTGTCGAGACTTTCCTTAAGCATAAGTCTACCCTCCTTGTGGACAAGACAGTTCTTTTTGGTGTCGAATGCCAATCCGACTTCATCAAATCCCTCAAGTGGTGAGCCCTTGTATCCGATTGACAAAATGACCAATTCATTAGGGATTGTAACCGTGCGGCCGGTGCCCTTCACACTCACTCTCTTGGTAAGACTGTCCTCAACCAAGTCATTAATTTCAAAGACTGTCTCCTTTAGCAAGGAAGGATCATTGGGGTCCGCTACAAACTCCTTGGGGCCTTTCTGGAACTCCAATGCCCACTTTTTACCGCCTGGGGTTTGCTCCTTGGCAGCCTCGTTTGAAGCCTTTTCGAGAATGGAAAATTTACGTTTCTCAACTCGTGGCAACAGCTTTGCTTTTGGTTTGATGTTGTCCATGACTTCAGAATCAATTGGAACAAGCTGCACATTCAGCTTCTTGAGCTCCACCAACTCTCTGATCTCCTTGTTTGTAAATGCAGACTCGAGAAGGCCCCTTCTAGCGACAATGTTCACCCTTTCCACAGCACTCTTCTTGAGCAATTCGGTAGCCTCTATGCTGATATCAGTAGGAGCCCAGTGACTAGCTGGATCCGCAAGAAGAACCCTAGCGACATCAAGGGCAACGTTACCATTTCCAATTATCGTCACATTTTTGATCTTCTCGAGTGGCGGTGGAATAGCGGTGTCAGTGAATTCACTGTCAGGATGACTATTGTACCAATTGACAAACTGACGAGCCAGAATGACCGCTGGCGAGTCTGCACCGGGAATGTTAAGCTGATTATCAGAGCTGGTGCAGCCATACGATAAGACAATAGAATGGTATACGTCCTGAAGACTCTTGAGAGGGATATCAGTGCCCACATTGACGTTACCAAAGAACCTCACCTTATCGCCATGATCCTTCATGATATTGTCCATGTACTCCTCGCAGTTCTTCACTTCTGGGTGATCCGGAGCCACTCCATACCGACTCAAGCCATGTGGAGCAGGTAGTCTATCGAAAAAGTCGATATTGATGGACTTTCCATTTGACTTATTTAGTAAGTGGTGAGCAGTGTAGAAGCCAGCGGGGCCAGTTCCAACGATAGCAACTCTGAACTGGCTTAGCTGCTTGGTTATGCTAAACTTTCGAATTCCTACCCTGCTTATCAGTATTCTGATGGGCGTATATGGGAGCATGAGGTTTGATGAGACTAGTCTTTAGTTACGTCTCTGAAAGTAGTATCGCGCATTTTGCACCCACTAGTGTCAGTCACCCTAGACCCCGGAAAATGGGAAAAGTTAGGCTTTTAAGAGCTCAATGGATCAAGATTTGGATGTAGTCTTCAATGGTACGGTTTTTGATAAGTAAAGGGCTCCGAGAGACTGAAAAGTAGTCTTTTTGGCCTCAATTCGGGTTAAAAGGCTGTTTTGAGCATCGGAACGAAAAGATAACCTAAGAAAAACAAGGAAAAGCTCTTTTTTATATTAAATTTCCAGATGTGAAGTTTGGCTGGCTATTTCCTATTGTACCAGCTTTTTCAGTCTTCCAGATCATCCGAGATAGTTTAGTGGCTAGAATTACCGCTTGTCGCGTGGTAGACCGGGGTTCAATTCCCCGTCTCGGAGCATTTCTAGCGCAAGTGGTTTAGTGGTAAAATCCAACGTTGCCATCGTTGGGCCCCCGGTTCGATTCCGGGCTTGCGCATTTTTTTTGCTTTTACTTGGTTGAAAGCTACTTTTTTTAGATTAGGCTTGTAGGGGTGGGAATGAGACATTTTTGTATGTTCATACCAGGAACTCTACAGTGCGAAGATATCCACTTTTACTTGATCCGAAATGCATCAAAAATCAGCAACCTGTCAGCCACATTCACCTGATACAGAAATACAAAGAAGGAAGAGAAAAATAAAACCCCATATCATAGAAACACTATCTGCTTCGTTCCTTATTGCGGCTGTGATACGGCACATAACCACAGACGAGACACCACACCTGCAGTCCCCACAGCTGCCTTCCTAAAGAGGTTTTCGCAGCCAGCCATTCTGATCCAATAAGTCACCCTGATGATTTCTGATCCTCATCTCAATTGTACCTGATTACCCCTTCTGTTTCTTCCAACTCCAACTGATGATCATATCCTCGCCCCAGTGGCCGGATCCGGAACATTTGAACGTGGCCCGGTCAAGGGCCTCGGAATTATCCAGGCTGTTCTCTTATGGAAGCACAGCATCCCAAATCAATACTCCGGCTCGTACGCCATTGCTAGGGCAAAATGCTCTGATCTCACACAAAAGACAACAAAGCAACCCGTTCAGTATTTTGTACGACCCCAAAGCACCTCCAGCACACCAGCCTTCTCCAGAAAAGTCCTCAACATACATCAACATCGAAAATGGGATCAAGAACGGGAATCTGAATGCTTTCACCACGGCTCATAACCAAATCCCTACGGTGACGGTGATCGATGATTCACAGCTTCGACGGGGCAATTCCGTGGTCTCGAAGCTGGCCTCATTGAGGCATAGAAATGGCATAAGAAAGAGGAACAAGATTATCCGGAAGGAGGATTTGCCTGATGGACTCATTGTGGACGAGCTGACTACTTCAGGCACGGAGTCCAAGGGACGCAAGAAGAAGCAGCCGAAAGTGTCGTTCTTGTTTCCAGTCCGCCGGAGAAGATCCTTCAACTACTATCCCATAAAGGCAGCACCAAAATTCTCCTCCGAAGACGAATTTGACAAGTTCATGAAAGCCAACGGTGGAGACCAAGCAATGCGTGAGCTTTTCCCCCAGTCCATGGCAGCATACAAGTTCACCAATATCATCAGTCTCATTCCTACAATCAACATCTACCCACAATTGATGCAAATGCCCCCACCACAGCCCATATTTCATGATAGCGAAAAGCCTCTCGTGGATACTCAGGCTCAAAAGCAAGCACATCACGCACATGGCAGATCACTAGCTCCTCCCAGACTCCAGCGGCCCCAACAGCTCACCTACAGCGATAACGTCGAGTATAAAGAAAGAATTTTTAAGAGCTACAGACAAGCGGTATTTGCAGGCAAATACGGCCGTCCTCCTCAACTTCATGAGGTTCTTCCGCTCGAACTGCTGTATGTTACCGCCCGTGAGAAGGAACAGCTCGAGACCAGACTCCTCTTCGAGGTCCTCTTGCGAAGAACAATTGCTGCCAAAATAGACTTTAGACTCAAGCAGCAAGGTTTCAAGAAACACGACAAAAAGCCAAAGGAGAAACCCAGCCAGAACTTTCTGTCTTCATCTTCCTCTGGCCCGTCAGACCGTCCAGATAAGCATCTTGGGAGAAGAAATCGCCGTGAACCCAGAACACCCAGAAACACCAAACCAGGCAAAGACTCAGACAATCAAAATGCATCGCTTTTGTCCGATCCACTCCCCTCGCCACAGATCAGCTTCAACGCTAATATGTTCGATCCAGTTTACAATAGTTCTCCAGTAAGCGTCGAGCACTGGAAGCAAAAGTATGTGTCGAATTTTGAAAGATCACCACGGAAGTTCTCAGAAAAGTCAGTCACGGCTTCTAAACCCTCCGAACACCTCAGAGATCCTTCGCAGACCTATGTCTACAACTTTGATAATGTGGACTTGGTTTCGAAGAAGGACCGCTCAACTCCGAACTTGTCAAATGTCAACCTCTACTCAATGCAACCAGTGACTAGATCGGAAGCAACATTCACGTCATCCGAAGAGGAGTCTGTGGTGCACGACTTTTCAAATGACAACATCCACAGAGTGTCTGACTCGACGGCTGAAACCAAAAGCAACTCTCGTGACTCTAGATCGACAGAACACCATGACAACGAGCGAAAAAGAGCCTCTGCATCAACTACCAACACCTCCGTTCTTCAAAGCTTGGATGACCTTTCCGATTCCGTGGTCCATTACTTACGCTCAGAGGGTGCCTTGGTCCATAACAGGTACTCACTAGACAGGGATCTGGGGAGTGGTATTGAGTCTTTGGCGTTTAAATCCACATTTGGCCAGTCGTCACGGGAAATCCCTCGAAGAGAAAGACCCAATCAGCCCAGAAACTTATTAAACGAAAAGCCTTAACACAGGCTCTCATATCAGCATTTAAGAACCACATTGCATTTTATTCATAATATAGTCTTTTTGATTAAAGGTATATCCTGCCTGATCCAAAGTTTAGCGTAAACTTGACCTCTTGTTGTCCTTCGATTGTCCGCCCTTGTGTTCAATGCTCGTGATAGAAGAATCCGTAGCCTGTCTTTGAGTTTCCCTGCCAGAATCCATCACCACAATCGAATCTGGGAAACGATTTCCGGATCTGTATGCTTGGTGCAAATCGTTAACCTTGCTGAACTTGTCGGCCAATTCATGAATTCTCTTTCTTCTAGTATTAAGCTGTGCGCCGGTAGAAGATGCAACTGCACCAGGAGTCGAGGTGGGCGTGCTCAACGGGAACGTAGAATTGTTGGTGTGACCATGGAAAGGCGCCACGGTTGACAATCTGTTCTTCAACATGGTGAATGTCGTAGATTGAGGCATGATCATGAGTATACCATAAAGCGTTTTGTACAAGTGTGGATGCTTGTCAGGCTCCAACAACTGGAGCCTTAACTTCAAGAAAATTGGTGTTTCAAGAAGCTGGATGAGAATGTCAAGTTGCGTGAGAAGTTGGAAGGTGACTTCCAGTTCTCCAAGACATTTGATGATAAGGAAGGCTAGCTCGTAGTTGGATGTAAGCAAGCAAATTGACAATGCACTAACAGGGCTATGGCACCAGCTTTTGAAAAGCGTTGAGAAGAACTCCCAGTCATCGTTCTTCTGAAAGTCGAGATTCTTGAGCCTAGTACGAAGGCCCAGGAGCTCCAGTGTCGTCAACAAGATATTGTTGAATGTAACGACGATATTGCCCACAAACTCTAAATTCAATTTCTCAAAGGAAACTAACACTTCAGATAGCGTTTGGAAAATTTTCTCTGCGCTAATTGAAACGCAGAGTCTCCTGATCATGAACTCAACCTTACCTCTAGAAATAGTGTTTTGGCCTGAAGGCTGGTCATCCGACTGGCTTAACCTTCCATTATGTTCCACGCCGTCTGTCTCAAAGAAGGATATCAACTTCACCATGAACTCCTTGAAAAATTCTTGATTATCCTCAGAAATTTTGGATGCCAACAGTAAAACTTTTGAGATGACCTCGTTACTGGAATCTGTAGATGACCTCAAGAGAGCTGTTAAATCAAAGAGATATCTGTCTTGACTGTCACCTTTCTTGCTTTCATCAACCTCGAAGAAACTTTCTGGGTAGCTTGAGTAAAGAAAAGTAAGCCAATCCATCAGCGTCAAGCGGGAAAGCTCGTTCACATTGTGAAGACATTCACTCATAACAACCTGCAACGCTTTATTGAGGTACAATTCCTTAAACTCATCCAAAACGTCCTTGTTGAGGCCCTCGATCAATCTTTCAGAAAACTCCGATGGATCAGTATCATTTTCCTTCAGATCTGGCTCCAAGGCACTTTCATTGAGTTTGACAAGGTATGATTGCAAGGATTGATTGAACTTCAAGAATTGAGATCTGAGCTCATGATCCCTGTTGTCGTCTGTCAACGAAATGTTGTGCATGTTAATGGCAATACAGTCAGGAAGGAATTTCGAGAAGCTTGTTGGCGTTATGACGACAAGCTCTTGTAGCCACTTGAGAACTGTAGTTTGGATCTCTAAATAGATATCATGCGGTTCCGCCGAGAGGTCATTGAGTTTGACATCGGTTGGGGAATTAGACAGGCTCGATCTGAGAAACGAAAGCAAGATGTCGATGATACTTGGACAATCAATGAAGATGTCTTGGCCATCGACAAATAGAGAATCCTCATATTGAGAAGCGTCATTTTTTACTCCTTCTTCAGAGTTTCTCCTAGTAGGTCTTCTAATAACCGTGGTCGAACTGGACTTTATAGATGCGTTGTCCTCGTCGGTGACCTGTTTTGACTCTAAGGTCAAGCCATTGATGTCTTCTTCAACATCAGAGCCTTTTTGTTTATCGGCCACGAGCAGCCTCTTCTTCAATTCATACTTGACCTTGTAAATGTTTCGTATTTCCTTCAAAAAGATATTGAGAAG
Source organism: Candidozyma heveicola (assembly GCA_003708405.2). Lineage (NCBI taxonomy): Eukaryota > Fungi > Ascomycota > Pichiomycetes > Serinales > Metschnikowiaceae > Candidozyma > Candidozyma heveicola. Next base: position 406,942 of record PPOB02000008.1, read on the forward strand.
GTTATGGGTTTCAACACGTACATCAGAAGGGCAATTGTTCATGAGGAAGCGGAGAAGCGGTTCCAAGAAGTTTGGTAAAAATGTGAGGAGCTCCAATGAGGGGATGTCGTCGAACAACTCCAACCAGCTCAACAAAAACTTCTTTGCAAACGGGTCGATGGTATACATACGTTCCAAAAGCGTTGGAATGAACTTGGGCAACGAGAAAGCTTTCAGAGCATCCTGGGGGTTGTTAATCTGAATAGAACGGCCGTTTGGGCCCGTGACATTAGACTCAATCTCAAGATTCTCGTCGGGCTTCTGGTTCAAAATGGAGATATAGTTTGTCGACTTGGCGCTGACAATGTCCTTGATCAACCTATCGAGAATATCAGCAGCATTCTTCACCGAGGACTCCGTGTCTGTGACCAAGATACACAAGATGTCGAAGATTTCGTTGAAGTATAAAAGTATCTCGCCCCTGGCGATCTTGGATATGTTGTAGAGAGACTCACACGCATAGTAGCGCACCCTGGCGTCCGTGTCTCTGAAAGTACGGAAAATGGGTCTGACAATATCGTCTAGAAAGTAAGCAATGGCAAAGGATCCAAGCGCTACTGAAACACTACCCAATGCGGTAATGGCACCCATAGTTGCTGAGGCAGAAATACCATCGAGTAGCTCGGTGAGCTCACTTATGATCTTGGAGATAGTAGGGGAATCATTTCTGGCAAGTGCTTGTTTAGTGAATCCCTCAATCTGATAGGCTGTTGCTTTTCTTCTCTCGTAGATGTGATTGGAGAGATCCTTGATAGTAGCAGGCTCCAAAACGCGTGGTTCACTCATGCGTTGTTTTAGTGCTTATCGTTTCTTGGTGATAGTTGATCCATATTATAGCGCGCACAGGAATGCCAGGTACTACACCTTCTCTAATGTTCACCGTTTCCTATAAAATAATACATGATTTCAAATGCTTCCATTGAGCTCAGACAAATGTCGAGCTGGCGCCCCTATCGAATTGTTGGGTGTTGACTTTGCGCTTCTTCTTCCTCTCGGCCTCCTTCGACCACTCACCCATGTAGAAGATGTCATCTTGATCTTCTTCTTTCAGATCCTGGCTGTCAACCTCAATGTGGTCGTAATCGTACTCGTCTGGGGACTGTTCACTCTTGGGCTCAGCCCCAGGCAAGTTCGAAAGATGCTGCTCGTGCTTCACTGATTTTCCAGGCTGCTCTGCAGGCATACTTGGGAGAATCTTAGAAAGCTGGGCGATATCCTCAATGCCGGAGAATTGGTCCAATGTAGGTATTTGCACATTGAAACGAATGTATAGGTCGCCACGCTCGATGTTCGAGGAGTCAGTCTCCAAGGCATCACTCTGGTAGTACCTGCCGTGGCGAACAGACCGGTTTATTGGCATGCCCATGCCTTTTATGACCTTCGGCGTATTCTGGTTAATGGATCCCACAACCTCTCCGCGCTTGATAGCTGCGTCCACCGAATCGTTCATGTCGTTGTTGCCATGGACATTCACGTAAACCTTGAGGTCCTCGCCGGCATTGATGAAATCGTGAATGAGCACCGTTCCGCCGAGAAGAGCCGTCCTTAAGTCGATGTCTTTTTCCATAAAAAGATCGTTGTTTTGTCTTGTGAGAAAAGGATGCGCAACCTCTTGAAGATGAATCACCACGTCTCCAGGCACGATGTTTCTACCTTCATCAGCCATATCTCGAATAATACAGCGGTCGCCGTGCTTCAGGCCGGGGAGAATCTTCACATTGAGAATCTTCTTCTCCATCTTGTACCCCCCGTCACATTCAAGACACCTTTCCAGAGACGAAAAGTACGTTCCCGTACCACGGCACGGCTGACAGGCACCGATCTCCTGGATTCTAGAGAATCTGTCCGACATCATGACAATCACCCGGCCCAGCCCTTTACACTGGCGACAAGTGCGGGGATTTAGTCCACCGATGCCTTTACAGACACCACACTTGGCTTTCCTAGGTAGTTGGAACTTCGCCAGGCGTCCATAGTACATGTCAGCTAGCGACACCTTGAACGTATGTTGAATATCTGGGCCTTGATGAACCTTCTGCGACTGTGGATCGGAAGGAGCAGGGCGTACGACGCGTTTACCATTTCCGCCCATGTTCATGTTCATATTGAAGCCCATACTGCTGCCTGCAGCGTTCATGGGTCCGCCAAAGAAACCAAAGTGGTGGTCGAAAGCCGACCCTTGAAATGCAGAATTCATGTCGTTGAACATCTGTGTGAAAAGGTCCTGTTGGAATGGGAATCCAGAAGGAGGTCTTCTTGACTGTTGTTCCTGTTTGGCTGCAACCAGCCCGTCTAGACCTCCAGGGCCGTAGATGTCATAAACTTTTCTAGTACGGGGCTCCTTCAAAATCTCGTAAGCTCGAGTCGCCTCCTTGAACTTCTCTGTTAGCTCTGGATCATGGTTGGTCTTGTCTGGATGGTATTTGAGAGCGAGCTTCTTGTAGGCCTTGCCTATTTCGTCCACCAGCGCCCCAGGGGCCACTGCTAGAATGTCATATAAATACGTCTCACACACCATAAAGCATATAAGGGAATGAATGGATAAAAAGGTGTTTAAATGGTGCTTACGCTCTTCTATATGGGTAAGTATTTCTGGAAGTTCGATCGCCTTCTGTGAGGCGCGTGGAGTGTACAGAGGGGAGGACCTTGCAGCACCACTTAAGAGGACTGAAGGGTTTCTCGGATTCCTTCTGGGTATTAAGGGTAAATTATAAGAAATTTTAGTAGAGCTATTTGGTTTTGTTGATATGACTCGTTTTTTCTATACTAAATAACCGTTTTTGGGGCCTTTTAGCTAGGCATATAGACGGACCAAATGCTTATCTTTGGCTGCGAAAAGCTGCACGACCGCTGATGGCTTGCTAATGAGCAATGAACGGTGGCAGGGAGAAAACGTCTCAGCAATCGAAAAAAGGTCCAAAAGGGGTTTTTGGATGATTTTCTCCGAGAAGCTTTAAAAATAGAAAATGGTGCTTTGTTTTGCTCTATTTGTTCTAAAGTGAGGCTTTCGATGCATGATGAAGTGGATGTGGATTGAGTGATCTACAATATCTTTGAATGCGGTCATGGTTTGTTCGTTAGCGGCAAACTTAGTATTGACCCTTGAACATGCTATTTCTAGTTATCGGCTTACACTACATTGATGGGTGCCTCCATGATATAACGATTGTTCCATGATTCGAATAAGTATCCATACTCGCCGCCATATGTAGATTGTTCCGTTAAACCAGAAACGTGCCTGAGAAATCAGAGACAAGCCTTCCTTCCAATGTCATTCATGGTGATAACCAATTGACCAAACCAAGGCGATTATGTGCTCTTTTTATCCCAAGTACAGTCCTCTAAATGCCACTAACAGCTAAATATTCCCAATTCTCCTTTCCTCTATTAATATCTCTCCATATATCCTCTCGTTAATAGAGCTACTGAAGAAGCTCGTCTCTGAAGTGGGCCTGGTAGTTGACCTTCTTCCGCAACCTCTCGTGCTTGTTTCTGGCCCTGAGCTCTTGGCGCCTGACAGCCTTCTCCTGTGCGGTAATCTCGTTCAGTGTGATACCAGGCGCAAATCTTCTGTCCACAAGTGCAACTGTCCTGGTCAGCTCGGGGGTTTCCCGAAGCACCAAGCTTGAAGACAGACGAGGCTGCCTAACGTCTCTATGTAGAACGCGGGATCCAGATGGAAGCGTGAGCTCACGGGAGTCTGCTGTGTATTCTGGCAAATCCCCAATCTCCACATGGTCGACGTTATCCGAGAATGCTACTCTCTTGGAAGTGTTGGCAGAGTTTGGCAGCGTTGATGCTAACGAGAAGTCGTAGAACTCGTCAAAAATAGCCTTTTCGCCCTTGGTCTCGTAGGGCATGCGGCAGTGGCCCTTGGACGTCAAGTGCTGCCTGATGCTCTCGAGAGACTTTCCTTCAAAACCACAGATGAGGCACTCCTTGTCGATGTAGACGACCTCGTTAAGGAAAGTGAGCAAGCCATCCAAGTCCTTCAAATACGTTCTCTCTGGAATGTAGAGACCGTGCGTATTCAGCATGTGTTTCAAGTTATTCTCCACCAGAGAGTTATTCTTGCCACAGTAGAAGCAGTAGTAGTTTGGCAACTCGTCGAGCAGCTCCTCTGGCTCTGACTCAGAGCCACTAGCGTACAGCTCTTCGGTGTCGGAACCCCTCTCAGAATAAACATCTGGCTCAGAGTAATTGAGTTCAGAGCCAGTATCGAAGTCGCCCTCAGACAAGAACTGTTCTGAGTCGCCCAATGAGAATGTAGAGTCGTGAGAAGGAGCAGGACTAGCATCTCTGTCCAGAGGCAAAGGAAACTCGAGCTCTCTGCCCCTTTCGGCCCTGGCCATCTGCTTCAAGTCTTTCTTTGTAATCTGCCTCTCACCCTTACCGGATCTTCTTCTGTGGTTAAGGTGGAATCCAAACTCGTCCTCGTCTTGTTCAGCATGGCTTTTCATGTTCTGAGAGGCCAAAACCTTCTCAGCAAAGATATCAGACGAAATCAGCGGAAGACCAGACACTCTTCTCTTTAAGTTGTACCTGTGCCATTCTGTTTTCATGTGCTGTCTCTGCAAATCAGCACTGGTAAAACGCACCGAGCACGAATTACAAGTAAATCCAGCAGTGGCTGGAGTGAATCCTAGTGGTAATGTGGTTGCACTCATAATGAGGTAGTAGTTGAAGATGAGCAAATGCGATACTGGAAATGTGGAGGTGCGAATAGTGGAGCGATAAGGCAGATCCCAAAAGTGTCTAGACCGGTTTTCGCTATTAGAGTTGACCAATGACTAATCGGTGTTGTGGAATCAAAAATTTATCAGACGATTTCTCTTAATTGGGTGTGGTTTGAACTCATCGCAATTGCGCTCTTCGCAAGGGTCCGGAGTCCAGCGGTCATGCTTTACTGAGTTCCGCTGGATCCTCGAAAATTCTCGAAATCCATAAAATTAGAGTTTTCTTGGTGATACATCGACAATAGAATCCGATGCCCAATATAAAAAAACCGTCCCCTCCCAAACTCGGAAGCGCCAGTTTGCAGCCATTTCTGCGTCTCTCCATACCCTACATCTCTACCGCATAAACCCGAAAATAGACCCCATTATTATACAATTAAGAATTCCACTGGTGGGACAAACTGGGCCACACACGCTTGTAAAGAGCCATGGCCACAACGTCTTGGGCAGAAAGACGCCCGTCAAACGTACTTTTGAAGTAACCGTGCGTTCCCAAGCTCTCCTTGATGAAACCAGTTCTGCCAGATTTGGTGAACAAAGGCACAGCCTTGAACCAGTTGATGTCCTCGGTGTTGAAGAACATGAATCTCACCGTGACGAGACGTCTGTGGATCTTGACTGGGTGGCCTGTCAACACCAATCTCTCTGCCATCACTCTGGTGTGGTCGCAGTTCAAGAAGGTACCCTGGCCCACAAGCTCCAAACCGCCTTCAGAAGTAGTTTTGAAGAAAATGGCTGGGGCATTGTGGAAGATGGGTGGGGCGATCGTAGTAGCAATGCTGAGTTCCCCCTGGTGGGCAAACCTCTCGCTCTTGTGCACATTGCTGGAGTTGTTGGAAGCCTGGTTGAATCTGGGGTTGATAACCTGTCTCCTGAAACCATATTGCACAATGAGCTGCTCGCCAGAAGGAACTGGCTTCTCGTAGTCTTCCCACGTGGAGAAGGAGAAGTTGGCCACAGCCAACTTGTGTTCGTGCTGGAGCAACGAGTAGACAGCAAATGGAGTGACACTGACGTCCACATTCTCCACAACTGAAGGAGGAGCACGAATGTAGAGACGGTACTTCTGACCAACTGCAGTTTGTGCTTCTCTGGCGGCGTCCTTCTGCAACTTTTTTCTGGTCGCTTTGAAGTGGTTGATCCTGAGCAACCGGCTGTACACCGAGGGTCTTTCAGAGTCCTGCTCATCCCAGTGCCAATCGCAATTTCCTAGCGATTTGATACCTCTGTAGTCGCCCAATTTCTCCTTGGCTGATTCCTCGGGTGCCAACTCGATTTCGTCTGGGAATTCACGGTCCTCTTTCTCCAAGGCTCTGTATTGCCTGAGCTGCTCCTCCTCTTCCTCTGGGGACAACTCAACAAACATCTCCAGCTGGTTGTCGCCGAATTGCGATTTGCTATCATCATCTTCCATATCGTTGTCGCCATCCTCTTCAATTCCATCGTCGCCTACCTCCTCCATCTCGTCGATGCTCTCGGCATCTGATGCATTTTCAAGAACGTCATCGAGCAACCACTTGCTCTGGTATTCGGAGGTGCCCTTGGGCACCCTGTACTTTTTGTTGCCATCCGCTGAGCCACCATCGAAGTAGTTCTTTCCCTCCATTCTGACACCATAGTCGTCCTCGTCGTAGTCATCGAAGTCCTCCATGTCGGCTTCTTCAGGGTTGAGCTCCTCAAGAGTCTCTTGGTTGATGTCTGCGTCGTATGCAATTGTCTCCTCGTCTTCCATTGGGTTTCTGTGCTTAGATATCTTCTCGATGCGCTGGACCTGGAAATCACCATGACCAGGGATATGTACAAGTCTGTTAGCATTGAAGCCCACGCCTCTCACGGTACCTTCCACGATGGCAAAACCACCCTGTTCCGAATCAGCAACCCAGTTCAAACTGTCAGCAAGGAGATAGGCTCTGGAGTCTCTCCAGCTGATGGATTTAGGGAACTTCTGTGCAATGGTACGAATACAATTGAGGCACTCGGACTCGGATTCAAGAGCGTAGAGCTTCTCCTCTGCTGGGAAGAAATGCGTGAAAAATGACTGCAATGACTGGCGGATATCCTGTTGTAGGTTCTTCTTGGGATAAGCCGAGATGACATTAGGCAAAACACCAACAACGGAAGCCACACCCTGGGCAACAATTGCTCTCAAAATCAGCTCTCCGTAATCCTTGTCGACCTCCTGTTCGGCCGAAAGACCAAAAATAACAAAGTCAGACACCTTGGTTGCATCCAAGATGGAGATCAAGTTCGTCTGATCGGGCATGATGAACTTGACATTGCTCTTGAAACGAGGCAATCTGAGCGAGACCACCGAGGGACTACTGAGCTCCACATCGGGATCTTCTGGACTTGCCTTTATGCTGTTCACTAATTGAGATGCTATGCCTGCTGGAGAGATATCTGGTGTAAGGGCAATAACGGTGATGATCTTCTCTGCTCCCGAGGCTCCTTCAAAGAGACGTCTGGCAAGTTTTGTCTCCTGGATTTTGTGCTCTTTTTGCTGCTTGCTCTGGTTCTTCCTCTGCAATTTGGACACCACTTTCTGGGTCTTTCCAGCTCCAGGGCCGGCTTTCTCAACCTTTCCCTTGTACTGGTTCTTCAACAGACCTTTGGAAGCATGCCTGGATTTGAACGGCTTGTGGTCTTTTTTAAGCGTGCTTCTATGCGAGTGACCACTTCTTCCCATGCTGCTAATCGAAGTCTGGCGTTATCTCTAGATGAGATCTATAGCTCATCGCAGTCGCGATGGCCTTAGGGCACAAGCCCTCGCGGTACAGGTCCCCCAGTTAGTATGGTGGTGTATGGGTGTGGGAGCGGCCTCACTTTTCGGTACCCGCACGTAGCAAATTTTTCTCAATCTACCGGACTGACGCTCGATACTAAGGAAATTTTCAATATCTACTTCAAACGCTACACCACAGTCAAGTAATTCGTATGTGAAAAACGCACCAATACGGACAGATGATAGATTGAAATGACCCTCACAATGATGATTATAATGCCCGATTCCCGAAACTGCTTCCCGTCCACTACACAGATGTTGTTGAAGATTAGACGTCCATGAATACCCCGTCCACCCCAAAACACGATCCCAGAACATCCAATTCAAATTCATCGGGCTCCCGTTCATGGGATTCACACGTTATATCCATTTTATCAATGTCCGACCCCCAGACTTATACTAACAAACAGAATATGGCTCACGAAAACGTTTGGTTCTCCCACCCAAGACACTACGGTAAGGGCTCTAGAAAGTGCAGAGTTTGCGGTACCCACTCTGGTTTGATCAGAAAGTACGGTTTGGACGTCTGCCGTCAGTGCTTCAGAGAGAAGGCTAAGGACATCGGTTTCAACAAGTACCGTTAAAACCCTGTCCCTAATCTGGTCATAGGCCCTAGGGCCGTTGCGGTTTAACTGTATAAATACATCAACACAAGATAAGTTATTTGAGTTGTAGGGACTGGTAAGCCTGGTGGTTTACTAGTGATATAGGGGACTTATGAGGACGATGAAGGGATCTAAGGCAGATCGAAAGGATGAATTCGAATCTTTCGGAGAAATAATGGTGACTTGATCATTATTATTGTCATGCTGTGAACTAAGACATCCCTTCAGCTGTGATTGTGTCCCAACTTTGATGCCCTCTATCAAGAGTCGACCTCTACCTTCACTTCTCTTCATAAACAACCTACCTTTCGATTCTCTTCATCTTCGGAAATACCTCTTCGAGTATCATCAGTCAATAAAACTTACCCATCGAGAGGCCAGTTTCTTAGAGAATAGGCTTGAGTAATGAGAAAATCCCATCTTACAGACATAGTCCGACGCTGTTAGAGATAGCTGGAAGCTCGAATCAACAACAAAATTGGAACCCAGACTCATTCGAATCGCAGAAACAAAGAATAGTATGAAGAGGATCTAAAGATGTAACCCGTCAAATCGACATTCAAAATCCATCGCCTCACTGAAGAGACCCATCGGATAACAAACTTCCTAGCGGGTTTTAGCTACTCTGGGGAATGAGATATTATGATAATATGGCAACGATGATAACTTGACAATTTGCATTATCTCGTCGTGGCAAATATTCCCGTTTACTTTTTGATTAGAGAAGAAAAGATTCGATGGGGAAAACGAGACCTTATATACTGCTGTGGGCAGCGCACGACCCGGAGGACAGTAGGGCTCCCATATTCAGCCACGTTTCCTGAAGAAAAAAAAAGTTTTTAGTCCGATTTCTCTAAATATGTTCGTAAGTCAGCCCCACTTGTTCAACTTTCGGCTTTAGAATATTCTTACCTCGAAATTTTGTCATATACCGTTGGCTGCAAATCGCACTTCCATCGATTCTCTTCCCCAGCTACCACCTAAATCCTGCTCTTTGTATGACAGATAAGAAAGGGTCGTTATAAAACTCATCACTATAATACTACCATCTTGTTGGAGACTAGAACTCGGGTATGGCATTTTCTGCACGTGACTACAGTAGTAAAGTGCTCAGTAGTATTGAATTCTCAATTGCTGATCTGAACCATCTAAATGTCAGGAAGAGCCGGTAAAGCCATCACGATTCTCGCCGTAGGTACCATTGGCTGGTACACTGGCGTCAAGTTCTGGCAGCCCTTGATTGTGTAAGTGAGTTTATATCGGTATTACCCAATTTAACTAACATCAGTGAACAACTCAAGAAAGACGGTAATCTTCGGGATGATGTTTACGTTAGTGATTACGACGACCAGCCCAGCTCATGGCAGGATGTTAAAGATACATTGAATAGGACCTTGGATTCTTCGCTTAAAGATGTTCCCAAAGAAGAGCTACAAAAGGATCTTCAGCATGCTGAGATCAGAAGTGACCCTGTCGATACAACCGGCAAACCTAATTAAGTTCAGTTGAAGAATTTTATGAAGAGACGAATTAGGCAAACTGATCAGCATATCATATATTCATCAGAGCATCTTCACATTGAACAGAGTATCCTTGTGTTGCGCAGATCTCTATATTGAAGAGGAAGCCACTGAAACTAGAAAGGTTTCCAATTGCGTCAATGCTCAGAAGTATGGAATTTCGTCAGCAATGGGAATTATATCCCTTATTGGCTTTTGGCTTCTTGGTTAAAGTGCTTCCAGGGTGTGAACAAAAGATTGGCACGCCCCTTAAAAATAGACCAAACGATTTACGATTCTTTCATTTGTAGAAAGTAAAATCAGAAAGTCAACCAGATTTCATAAAACTAAATTTCATGGTTGCCATGGCACCTCATTAAATGGTCTCGATATCGAATTCCCTGTATATGGTACCAGGCCCATCTCATCGATGCGTTTTCAACTACAAGTACAGACAATAAACCATGGGTAAATTAAGAAAAGGCAGAAGGTCTCAAAAATCAAGAACGAATCCAGTGGCTCGTAAAGATGGCACTTCAAAGCAAGACGCCAAGGATGAGTCCACCAGACAAAGGAAAATCGTTCCATTGATCTCCAAATTGACATCTTCAACTCCAAATGACAGATCGGTAGCACTCAGTGCTATCATGGTACTTGCGGAGGATAGTAAAATGAGGAGACTTTTACTCAAAGAGCGTCTCGTGACAACTATCATGGAGCAGACACTCAATGATCTGAACGATGAGATCGTGGTTGAGCTGTTTGGCCTATTGAGAAACTTGACTATAGAAGAGGGACACGAGGTGGCTAAGCATTTGTGGAGATCTGACATCTGGGCTGCGATCGAGAAGGGCCTCGAGAAAATTGAAAAGTCGTTTGAGATCATCAGCGGAAACCTGGAGAAGAAAATGGAGAAGAAGAGAGCCCTCTTGTTATACGACTTTGCTGAAAACATCTTGTCGCTCATTGTGAGTATTGCATCCAGCTCTGAAGAGCTTTACGAACACATTTACAGCAAGATGGACCGGGTGCTTCCACTTGTTGTCTCTTTGATTGCTTTCAACATTCCAAAGCTCAAGACATCGCTCAAGCTCTTCAATGCACTTTTGGATCTTGTTTATGAATTTGCATCTGACTCCACCGACTTCATTGTGGAGTTAATAAACAACACGAACTTTTCATTGCTTGGGTTAGAGGAGGCTTTGCAAGATCCAAGCCATGAGAAAAACCATTTGGGTAAAATTTATGTGGAGGGACTCAAATTTCATGTTTACGAGGTGGACCCTCAGGCCAGAACAGAGACAAGCAAAGAAGCAGCTTGTAGTTCTATTCTTCAGAACATTTTCAAGATCATTTCAGGCACGAACCTTGATGAGATTTACCAACAATTGAACGCAAGCAACACCGAGCCAATCCAAAAGCGTGAACAGGAAGAGGAGGAAAAGCCTAAAGACATCGATGTGCCTTTTGGTGGAGACAGTCCTGAGAAGGTTCAGGCTGCAGCTGATCTACAGGCCATCGACGTGACGATTGATCTTTTCTCGACTTTGTGTGAGTTTCTCGCGACCGACGAAAACTCTATTGGCGCCCCAGTTGTTTTGGGAGGGGACATCACTTCGCTCCTTCTAGAAACCGCGTTCCCATCTTGTTTACAGTTGCTCAAATTTGACTTCGAGCATGCCAATGGTTTGGGTCTAACAGAAAAGGTGTTGGTCGCACTTAACAACCTAAGCTGGCTCTTTGTTTCCAACAAGGAAACTCCAGTGGCTTGGTATCAATCTTCTTTGGATCTTTGGGACGCCATAGAAGGTATTTCAGGCAGTGCTGACACGGAAGTCCAGAGACTTTGCCTCAGTGTTTTCTGGGCTCTCAGCAAGTCTCTCGGGCCCGACGTGCAGAGAAAGGTGACTCCCGAAATAGTCGACAACTTGGTAAACAAATGCCAAGATGTTATCAAGAACGCTGTTCAGCAAGATGATCCTGCATTGGATTTGGAGTTTGTATTGTCAAGCATTGGTTTTGTGGGAACATTGGCACAAAATATCGACAATATTGCGACCACGAGGCGTATCGGAGAATTTCTCCTTGCGGCAATTGAACACTTTTCGCAGGAGTCGGGTCAGAGGCAGGCTGTTGATATCGTCGTGGAAAGTTTAAATCAAATTTTTGATATCTTTGGCGACGCGGAGTACGAATATGATCTTCCTGTGTTCGTGGAGGGTGGATACCTTGCACGGTTGGAAAACTTCGAACCTGCGGTGCGCACTTGTTACAAGAGAATTGATAAAAACCGGGATCCCGAGCTTCGGGCCCGTGCAGAGGAAGCATGGAGCAATTTGGGCCGCTTCGTTGAATACAAAAGGCAGGAAAGACTGTGAGGGGCTCGGGGCTTGCCGTCAATCCCCACGACGAGTTCTTTAAATTAACTTTCTAACACCATCTCCTGGTATACCTCGTATTGGGCAATGGGCTAAAAAAGAAAGAACGAAAATGGTTTCAATGTTCAGGGGACGACATATGGAGAAGTACACAATAGATGTTCGCAAAACATGCTTCAAAGTAGCAAGAATTTTTACATTTTGGGAGCCTGTGGCACGAAACACAAAAGGGGAGAAGACAACAACGGAGTAGACAACCCAAAAATACTTTTCCTCCGCTGGGTATCTTTGCTGGCAATGACGAAGGCAGCCTTTTCTAGAATGCCTCCTGCCTCGCTTATTTAGCTGCATGCGCGGAATCAGCATCTTGTAACCGAGATTCGAAAGCAACTCAGCCTCCTAACCGCGGGTGTTAACCGAGTAGCTGGGTCATATTTACCGAATACTGCGTTAGATTGCCCCCCAGAGTCGCCAAGAGATGCGTCTATTGTCGCCATGTGAAGGCACTCGCTGAAACAAGAAGGTGCTGGCTTGGATTAAGCGAAGATAAGGCTGTGGCACTGCATAGAAGAGCCATTCGCGGCTCAATTGGGATGCGAAAACGCAGCTAAAGAGCGCGAATGGTAAGGACCCTGACGCACAGTGGTTTGTCCAAGCCATTATTTATAGTTTTCTTTGTCAGTCTAATGGCTGCAACACCAAGAGCGGTTGTGAGTTGGGAATGCCAACAAATATTTTTTGGCTATTTAAATGGCCCTGGGCTCGCTCTTGTTCTTTTCTTCGTAACAGCTGTTTTTTAATCTAATATGAAATACTCCACTCTCGCTTTATTCGCTACCGCTGTCGTTGCTGCTGATGAGGCCTTCAACCTCAGAGTCGTTTCCGACAACACCGACATCGACGGTGCTGGCCTCACTCCTGTCGGTGAGGGCGCCGGAATCAACTACTTCCTCCTCGGCGAGGAGACTGGTCCTGAGTTCCACTACAACGCCGAGGATGCCAGACTCTACCAGGTCCAGGACGACGAGCCTGCCCATGTTGGTGCCCACGATGGTTTCCTCCAGGTTGGTCTCGCTGTCGAGCCATCCGAGATCACCTTCGACGATGGCGGTGTTCTCAAGATCTCCGAGCCACTCTGGGCCTGCAAGGGTCTCGAAGACCCATCGGAGCACTTCGTGGAGGACTACGGTATTGCTGCTGCTGCCGAGGCTCCAAACGACTCTTGCCACGCTATTGCTTTGTGCAAAGAGGGCGTCAAGAAACCAGCTCCTTCGCAGGACGGCTGGAACCAGACCACCGTCACCAAGGACATCACCGTGACTGGCTACACCACCTACTGCCCTGAGCCAACCACCTTCACCGTGACCACGTGTTACGAGAAGGTCTGCGCTCCTTCCACCGTGGTGGTCGAGGAGCCAAAGACCGTGACTATCACCGAGGAGTGTATCATTGAGAAGACCACCACCAAGCCAGTCAAGCCTACCACCAAGCCAGAGGAGACGAAGCCACCTAAGGAAACCAAGCCAGAGGAGACTAAGCCTCCTAAGGAGACCAAGCCAGAGGAGACGAAGCCAGCTGAGACGAAGCCAGCTGAGACGAAGCCAGCTGAGACGAAGCCAGCTGAGACGAAGCCAATCGAGACTGAGCCAGCTGAGGAGACCACACCCACCACGGTTGCTGCTCCATCCAGCGTTGCTAACGTCACCTCCACCTTCGAAGGTGTTGGTATGAAAAACGCTGCTGGCTTCGCTGCCGGTGCTGTTGGCGTTGCCGCTTTGTTGATCTAATCTCCTGTTTACGTTTAGACGCAAGACCCCGGTCCATTTTACTTTCAAAAAACCACTTTCGTTCTGTTTTTGTTTTGAGGAAATACTTTAAATAGCTTTCATTGAAGTAATATTTACTGCACCGCGTGCATCAGCCAAGCTACGAGACCCCGCTCACACCAGCAAAGCTTATTTTTAGATCCCCTCTGAAATCTGGCCAAACCACTATTCCAACCATTTGCCTTTGTTTGTCAAAAAAAAAGGTCGAGCACTTTTGTCCTATTTACTCTAAGTCATGACACCTTTAGGAGACCTTGCTGATGACGCTAATCCTTGCGCACGGGGCCCTGCGTCTTCTCGCAAAATGCAACTTCCCCTGACTCAGCCGCACGATTTGCAGCCGGCCAACTCCCCCAGTATGTAGAACGGCCATGAGCCCAGTGGGAGGAATCTACGTATTTGGCTATTTTTGGCCAAAGCTGGTCTAATTTGGGGTTCAGAGGCTTTGGCACCTCGAGCTCGTAAAGCTGACCCCGTAGTTGGCAAAGCCTGGCCTCGTACTGAAGAGCCAAATATAGCCCGGTCACGAAAACAGACTCTCGAGTATATAATCTCATGGTCTGCACTGGTCCAAGGTCCACACCAAAAATGAAATACCTTTCCCTCGCTTTGTTAGCCGCTACTGTCGCCGCCGACCGTTACCAGTTTGTCGCAGAGTCCTCCAACGAGGAGTACAATGGCAAGTACCTCTACGCTGAAAAAGGGTCCCCACCTGGAAACGACTATGTCTACCTCAACGACGAAGGCGTCGGCTTGGAGTATGAAGACAATACCCTCGAGGGCTGGGACCTGAAATTGGCTCGTTTGGGCCAATACGTGGTGTTGACTTCTCATGACGACGGAGACACTGCGGTTGAGATTAAAGATGACTATCTTGAGTTGGGCCAGCAGCTTTGGGCTTGTCCCGCTGAACAAGACCCCAACGGTAACGAACGGGACAACTTGGTCTATGCCAATGACACCCAGCCTCTCGACGACTGTGCGGAATTGAAGTTTAAGGCTGAGAAGCTTGATGATGATGACGACGACGACGATTCTTCTTCGTCTGTTCCTCCAATCAGTCTTCCAAGCCCCTCCTCGTCCATTCCTCCTATCAGTCTTCCTAGTCCTATTTCGCCCACTGGCGGCTGGAACAACACCTTCACCGTTACCCTCCCAACTCTCAGCACAACCCTCACCCACATTACAACTTACTGTCCAACCGAGACGACTATCACCATCACTACTTGCGGTCCACACACCTGTAACCCAACCACTATTACGGTGTCTGAACCTACTACAGTGACCGTTTCGTCCTGCTTGCCTTCGGACCACCCACCTCCAGACCACTCGTCTGTTCTTCCTACCAGCGTCAGCTCCTGGGAAAACAACGGTGCTAAGGTGGTTCCAATTATGGCTGGATTCGTTGGATTTGTTGCAATGCTTGTTTGATTAAATGTCTTCACTGGTGAACTTAAAATTTTCAATTCTTCTCAGATTCTTTGTATTCGTTCAATATATGCCCTTACTATTTTTAGTCTCAATCGATTGCAAGCGCTCTAGTCTGCTCCTCAAGGCCATCCTCGTACTCGCTGTCATTGTCCGAATCGCTGTCGAGCTCGGAGCCGCTCTCGCTTTCGTTCGAGACAGACTCCTCGCCTTTCTCCTGGACTCCAACAACACCCCACTTGATCTTGGTCACCTCTTGCAAGCGATGCAATATCTCTGTCATCGGTGTGAAAAGACCAAACTGCCTAAACTCGCCATCGTATGAGTGAAGCATACCACAAACACCTAAACCATCTTTCTTGTTCAGGCCCTTCACATCTCCTAGTTTGGTTAAAATCCACGACCCGCTATCACCGCCAGCAGCGAAAGCGCTCGTGTTTTCACCCGAATTCACAACAAACTCAGAAGAGTGGATGGCTCCGTCCAACCAGTAGACAAGCTTGATTCCATTCAAGGACCCCTTCGTGAACTTGGTGGTTGAGCCGTATTTGAACACGGGGAGACCCTTGTGTGTAATGTTACCGTCAGAATCCATGGAGTGGGTGGACGCCATGGAATCAACCTCGTTGACATTTTCCGTAATGTCCCTTGCCAGACGACCAAGCTGGATAATCTTTCGCACGTATAGATTCTCAAGAATCAAAGATGGGTCGTATTCGTTGAACGCAATGTCATCTCCTAGGAAATTCTGGTCGCACTTGAGCAACTTGTTTACCTTAATCACCGCTAAGTCGCTGAGCCTCTTCTCTTTTAATTGGTGCCCATCCTTTGTACGCTTCGCCTGAATCAAAGTTCTCTCACCCCAAATGATCTGGCCAAATCTATGCTGTGGAAAGTTCCTGACTTCAGATCTCTCTTGCTTGCTTTTAGGGTCATAGACCTTGACCTTTCGGGCAGGGAACATTTCATCGACTTGACCCAACACTGAGGAGTATGCAACCCTGGATTCTAACATCGAGTTGTCCTCATTCTCGTAGCATTTCCGCTGCTGTTCCTGAAGGGCCTGTTTGTAAAGACCAATAAGAACCGACGAAGGTGAAGACACGTGCGGGTAGTCCACACTCTCCTCTCTCTTATCGAGACATACATGCCCGCATGTCATTGCAAACTTTGACTTGGCATAAGAAGAAAGATGCGGCTGCTTCTTTGTGTCGATCATGGGGTAAATGAATCCACCTATAGTTCCCGAAACACGTTTGGCGCTTTCTGTGGAGACAGAGAGAGATATTGGCGGGCTGGTAGAGTCGCTTGGTATTCTAAAAGGAAGCTTAAAGCGGGTGGGATTTTGTGGCGTAGTGAGTGGAACATGCATCTCGTGGAGTGGATTATTAGATGATGGAACCGCTGTAGAAGCAGCTTCAATCCTGTTTTTGTTCACCAAAACGTGAATGTCGTCATAGAGCTCATGAATAGCGGTGATGACATTGTTGTGATACTCAGACGGATTAGGGTATCCGAAATACAAGCACAACACATTCATGTCCTCCGAGGGCCCACGTGCGATGGGAGCGATAAAAGATCCGTTTTGTTCTTGAATTGGGGTCGAACTGCTGGCGATCCTCCTGATAATACGGGTGATGGCCTCCTCACGAGGTAGGGATTTACCCTCATTAGCGCCAATAGCAAAATTTCGTGGCTTCGTGACTGGGCTCAACCCGATACTCCTTCTGGTTTCACTCTTTAAGGAGGCGGTGAAATCATTGAAGTTTTTGCACAAGAGAAGCTTAAGTCTGATGTAAGCCTCGTCCTTCAAGAGATTGTCGTACAAGTGGAGGTATGTTTTGAGCACTCTTCTGACATCGGCATTATCATAAGCAGAGAAGCTCCATTCCTGGTTATCATCAAATTTCTCGATGTAAGCAACGAAGTCCTTGAGGCAGTCGATGATCTGGACCACACAAGTAGAAAGGGTAAGCAGGGAGTTGAGGTATTCGGTCTGGATGTACGATATGTCTTGCCAAAGAACATGAATCACCTCTGCAATAGCGTCCTGTGTCGTACCTTCGTCAAGTCTGTCTTCAGCGATATCGAAGACCTGAAGAGCGGGCCCTACTTCCCCAGCTGAGTTTTTCTTGAATCTGGAATATCTGGAAGACATGTAAGACAGCTGCCTTGTCGAGTAAGATTGTCTACTTGAAAAAACAGATCTTTCCATAGTTTCTGTCTCTGCCGTTCGAGACGAGTGGGCAATTATGCTAGGGTTTGTATTGAGCTGGAGATCATTTGTGTCTTCTTCACCATCATGCTGGAACATGGGTCGAAGATCGTGGAGGGAGTCATTTTCTGAACATGCAGATGCGTTTGCGGAGCCTGCTTGGGTATCTGGTACCTCTCGTTGAGAGTCTTTTTTTTGTTTCAGGAGAAACCGTTTCATGGTTAATAGGGAAACTGTTGGTCTGAGTGTAAGAAGGGTATCGCCCGGTTGGTCACGTGTACGAAGTTTAAAACAAGGGTTCCGTAAACGGAGATTTTCAGGGGAATCGGTGATTACGAGAGTAGATTTTGAATATTTGGCAGATTTTGTGTTGATCAGTGGCTGGTGGTGGCTAGGTTGTCGGTTGGAAAGCCTTCTTAGTTGGGCTATTGAGAAGTAGGCGTGCGCTCAGCCACGCAAATAGATACCACAAGGTGAACGTTGGCATTATTCGAGGTAGGGAAAAATTGAATTTTTGAATGAATGTCGGCAGAAGAGGAAAAAAATAGTCATTTATTCCCGCGTGAAAGTATGGGTTCTTCTGTTTTGAGTCCTGGTGGAGCTGAATGTTTTGGGCTCATGAATAGCATAGCCCACTGCAACTCCAACGGTGCAAAAATTAACGGTAGGTGTTGTTTTGGTTGGTAGATAACTTCAGCCAATTGAAAGCTTCCTGATTAAATTAGTTTAATTGGAAAGTTCTCGAGTAGGCTCGAAGTCCGTTAGAGCATTAGTTTTGACTGGTTTGCAGTCAGGGTTTCTTCATGTGTTCAGCTATGTGCTTTACTTGGAATTTAATTTCTCTAGAGGTGACATTTAGTTCACAAACCTCGAATAAAATATTCACCTGTCGAAAATCATTAAGGTGAAAAGGACCATGACAGACTTGGTTTCGCAGCCATTTATATGAGCACCTCCGATTGTGATTACCTCGGACTCCGCAATAACGCTTCAAAAAATGGAGGATTTTAGGTACTCGTTGTTAAGCAAGTAACTACGTCCAAATCAGGGATAGAATGAAGCATGGAAGTTAACTCACGGTGAAAGAGACCCAACAGTGTTGGGGTGTAGGGCTTACAAACGTGGCATCCCCTGGAGCTCCCGAGGATTCATCATCTTTCAATTATCACCTCAGTAGATAAAGCTACACTGTTAAATTTGAGCAAAATCCACTCACTAAGTCCTTCTCAGTCACCAGTCGAGGCCAGCCCAATGTGGTAATCGACCAGACGACTCGCACCCCAGACAATTTACAAACTGTAGACCAATCCATTGCATTCTCAAATATTCAAACCCTTCAAACTCTCGATTTTCTCCAAACCCCCTTAATCCTTTTTCCCCGACTTCTCGTCTCCAGTTTAATTGGGGTGCACGAGGCACAAGCGAGCAAGAGGGAAAAATCTGGGGAATCGCACCATTCGACTCCCTGCCATTTTCACTTCCACCTCTTTCTCGGCTTCTTTCCACAATGCCAGTTTACTCGGTTTCACACGTGGAAAATGTCCGCATTTGCGTTATTATGGTAGGCTTGCCTGCCCGAGGAAAGTCCTTGATTGCGCAAAAGATTGTGCGGTATCTTCTGTGGTTATCGATCAAGAGCAAGTGTTTCAATGTTGGATCGTACCGCCGTCTCTTAACGCTGCGGGAAGAAACAACCTACGATTTTTTTGACTTCCTGAACGAAGCAGGTCTCAAGGTCAGAGCAGAGGCCGTCAACCAGGCTGTGAGAGACATGATGAAGTGGTTTGCTGAGGAGAACGGAGTGGTAGGTATTCTCGATGCCACCAACTCTACCAGAGAAAGAAGGTCCCAGCTTCTCAAGGTGTGTAGAGAGAACTTGATCGAGCCCATTTTTTTGGAGCTGTGGTGTGACGATAAGGAGTTGATCTTGCAGAATATCGCCGACGTGAAAACAACATCCCCAGACTACGTGGACCTCGACTCGGAGTATGCCACCAACGACTTCTTGGGCAGAATCAAGCAATACGAAAAGTACTACGAAACCATGGACCTGGCCGCTGACGCGGACTTGACCTTCATCAAACTCGTCAATGTCTCTTCCCAGATTATCGTCAACAGAATCGAGAGCTACTTGGAGCTGAGAATCGTGTACTACGTGATGAACTTGCACATCAAACCCCGCAGTATCTGGCTATCGAGACACGGAGAGTCTCAGTACAACTTGACGGGCCAAATTGGCGGTGACCTGGATCTCTCGGAACGCGGTTGGAGATACGCCAAGAAGCTCCCCGAAATCGTTCTTAAATCTCTCGGCGAAGAGCATGAGCACACGAATCTTACAGTATGGACGTCGACGTTGAAGAGAACGCAACAGACGGCCTCCTTCTTGCCCTACCAGAAAAAGCTAGAGTGGAAAGCCTTGGACGAGTTGGATGCTGGTGAGTGTGACGGCATGACATACGAGGAGATCGAGACAGAGTTCCCAGACGACTTCAAGGCCCGTGATGACAACAAATACGAATACCGTTACCGTGGAGGTGAATCATACAGAGATATCGTCATCCGCTTGGAGCCTATCATCATGGAGTTGGAGCGTCAGGAGAATATCTTAATCATCACACATCAGGCCGTGTTGCGTTGTCTCTACGCCTACTTCATGAACGTGCCTCAGGAGGAAAGTCCATGGATGCTGATACCCTTGCATACGCTATTCAAGTTGGAGCCCCGGGCATACCTGACACTTGTGCTGCGAATCAAGGCCGACATCCCAGCCGTGAGCACATATAAAGAAAAGGGTACTTCGCAGTTGGGTGAGGGCTCTGTCAACGAAGGCTCTGTCAAGAGCCGTGACTTGATCTCTAACTCGGCTACGTAGGGCCAATGAAAGTCCCATAGTTATCTAATCCTTCATTCCGGGCGAGCTAGACTCTTATACAATATAATTACATACATCTGTCACGATGTGGTGAAACGTTCTGTTTCTACGAGGCGTTGGCGTACTTCTTGGCCTGCTCCTTGACCTTCTTCTCGTAAGTGGTTCTATCCTTGCTGAACGCCTTCCATGCTGGCTCCTGAGCTGGCGAGTCAGGGTTTGGGTTGGTTAAAAGCTCCTGGATCCCCAAGAGAATTTGCTTTAAGGTGATGGCGGGTCTCCAGTCCTGAGACTCGTTCAAAATAGATAAGCACACAGTACCACTAGGGTACACATTTGGATGGTAGAAGGCCGGTGGAAACATGACCTTGGGTGGTTTCGAGGGGTACTCTTCTGAAAAGTATATCGTCACCGGAAAAGTGGCGTCTGCCCAAAGGGTGTTTGGTTTACCAGGAATTCCAGCGTCCCAGTGGGTCAAGTCTAGCGACCCATCTGAGGTTTTCTTGGGCCGTGCGTAGAAGCCAAAGGGGTGATCCCTTCTCCATTGCTTTCTTTCTTCTTGTAATCGGGTCTTGCAAAGAGACATGCTGATTTATGTATGGGGTGTTTTGAGAAACACAAACGATTGAGGCTCCAATTTTTTCAAACCGTTTGGGGCTGACCTGCAGAGAGGCTCTGGTGACATATTCCTGGTTGTACTACAATTGAGTCTGTCGACGAGACAGTGACAAATAATTTTAATGTTACTCTGTCTTTATCGGTACTTCTGCTTCAGTAGCTTATCTATCTCAAAAAGAAATTCCAAACTCCCATTGGCGCAAAGCTACAGTAGTCCCGGACTACACTCTCACTCCAGGAATCTTTGTGCATAAGAAGCCACTAACTGAAGCGAACATCTTTATTTAAACGGTGAAACTTTCGGCCTAATTGCTGAATAAACGAAATCCCAGAAGTCTTATTATTTCTCTAGACTCAACGCTAGGTTCTGGTACAGTTAGTTTAGCTTTCCTCGTGATTGAAATACCACAAAAGCACTCGACAGTTTATCAATAAAATCAGAAAAGCCAAGAAGCAACGATATTCAAAAGCCCGGGAATTAACTCTTTACTCTTGCTATCTCATAAAATAACCGTAACATTCGTGTATATTTTTTCTGGATTTCACTCTTCACTCGGCTTTCACATTTTGCAACCAACTACATCATATCACTTACTCAAAAGCAGCACAACAAAAACGACCCTGGATTCTCAGTCCTGCCTTTCCCAACTGCACTTTCTGCTTAAATAAGTCCAAGTCGTCAGATCCGAAAAAATAAGACTCGTTTACATGGATGAATCAAACTAAACAACGCATAGTCTCGTTACCTTCGCGGAGTACTATGTACCCTGACTTCGACATTATCTGTCAATACTTCAATAGAAACGCCTAGGAAAGAGGATAAAAACCATCTTGTGTGGCATCACCTACTTCTATTTACATTTCTAAAATTTTTGCTATTGTCATGGGATTATTCTAGCTGTGTGCTTGCACTAGCTGTTGTCTTCAGCTTCCGGTTTCAACTTTCTTATCTATCCAGATGATCCCTCCTATCATGGCTTGATGCAATTGAGCAACTCATCAAGACATTTTGAGGCTTCTCCAATTCATCACTGTTTTGCAAATGATTGAAACACAAATGCGATTCATAGTTTGTAGGCAATTACTATTGTAGAACCCACAATTGTTAACTAAAATTCCAATAACATGAAAAAACAAAAACTATCCCAAAAAACACATAAATCTTATACACCAAAAAAAATTCTAATGTCATCACAAAAACCGTTTTGGGAACAGGAATCCGTCTTCAATGGTAGGCTGGATGTCACACGATTCGCAGCCGTTGAGATCTGGAGTCTCGCTAATATGACTTCCCATTTAGATGATCACCGATTTAATAAATGGACAGACGCCGCAGAAGCATGCAGATCATCATTAAAGAACGTCTACAGTTTAGTGGAAAATTGGACGATGACTCAATCTTTTGATATTAGACTAAATAAATCAAACCCCGGAAAGTCTCTGGAGAATCCCGTTCGATCAGGGCCACTCAGTTTCTCAGTTAGTGATATTCTATGTTTTGATGTTTTTACAGCCTTATGGTTGAGCTGGGGATCCAAATTTTTTGAAGCGGCGTTAAAGTAACCCTTCATGGAAATAAAAAATGGTCAAGTCCTTTTTTTTCTCACTCACTTGCCAACCCCATTGTCGACCTTCATTATCAGGAGATTCTACAGGTACTTGCAATACCTTTGGTACCCCTATCAATCTCGAGATCTTTCAAGGCAAAGTTTGGTGAAACCGTTACAGTTTACCAACCTGTTCAAATCAAACCGCTTGGAAGAACATTTGTAGTATGCCCTTGACGGCTTTGGCTTTAAATCCTTTTTTGCACCCAACCTCGGCCCGCACTACCCCACATATGAGATCCACACTGGCCCACTGCACTTCACATGAAGGGAAAATACAATAGGGCATATAATAAACATAGAGAACAATAATCCGAGGAACACCCGGGAATGGGCTTCACTTGGGAGATCCAAGTACTTCCTCAAGAGTAAGTGATTGAATGGTCCTGCACACAATCACACTGTCCAGCCTTCCCCCACATGCGTTGACTTTTGAAGAAATCCACCTATAGCATCTTTTCTAATACCACTCATGAGCGTCAACGAAGAAAAGAAGCCCGAGTCTACGACTGAGGCCCAAGCCGAACCAAAGGTCGAGAAGAAAGTTCAAGACGAAGAGGAGGACGATTTGGATGACTTGTTGGACGAGTTTGACGAGCAGGTCTTGAGTAAGCCACCAGGAGCAGCCTCCCAAAGCATCCCAGGTGACAGCCAAGCGACCAGCACGACAAAGAAGCCTTCCGAGGCTCCACAGGAAGATAACTTTCAGTATGACATGGAACAACTAATCAAGGATCTCAACATTGAGGACCCCAAAGCCAAGGGCGAGTTTGAGCACTTGGTGAAACAGTTCGAAACCACTCACAGGGCCGAGGCCAAGAAGGCTGTGGACCCCCAGAACTTCGACAGTGTTATGAAAGACACAATGGAGAGATTGAAGAAGTCTGGCGAGAACATCGATGAACAGTTGAAGAACGATCCCTCCAGCTCCAACCCTGAGGACATGCTCACACAGCTTTTGGCCGGTTTGGGTGGCGGTGCCGGTGATGGTGATTTCGATATGTCCAAGCTCTTGACTGACATGTTGGAGCAGTTGTCCTCGAAGGACGTGCTTTACGAGCCCATTAAGGATCTCAACACCAAATTCCCCGATTTCTTGAAGGAAAACAAGGACAAGCTTCCAGAGGCCGAGTATTCTAGATACACCAAACAGTACGAGGTCACCAACGACATTATGGCTCTTTTCGAAAGCCCTGAGTTCGACAACGAGAGCACCGAGAAGAGAGAGGAGGTGAACAAATTTCTCGAAAACTTGCAAGATCTCGGAAACCCACCAACTGAGTTGGTTGGAGATGTCAAGGACTTCCCTGGTCTTGGCGACTTGGGTTCAATGGGTGGAGACGCTGCCGGCGGACTCGATTTTGACTCCAAGGACTTGCCTAAGGATATCGAGAAGGAGCTAGAGGAAGGATGCAAGCAGCAGTAATTACGAATTGAGATAAAACGATGTATTTATAGATAGTTTTCTTACCATACCTCATTCACACGGAGAGTCCGCCTCTCTTAGAGAACTCTTCGTAATACTCGAGCATATCAGGAGTGATTCCCTTCGAGATAGATTTTAGAGCGTGATCAAAGTGTCTCTCTTCAACCTTGCGTGTATGCTTGTCCTCCATTATAGCAGCAAGGCCAGCTTCCTGACAGAGCAAAGCGACTTCAGCTCCCGAGCATCCATCTGTTGCTTGTGCCAACTTCTCAAAGAGAGTGTCTGAATTCTCCACTTCAAATTTGCTGCACTTGCGGTTCATTATATGGAGCCTTGCTTCCTTATCTGGAGGAGCAACGTAAATGTGTCTGTCCAAACGGCCCGGACGCAAAAGAGCGGCATCGATCTCGCTAGGTCTATTCGTGGCTGCAACAATAACAACACCGTTCAACTCTTCAACACCATCGATTTCATTAAGCAATGATGTGAGGACGTGCTGGGCAGCCAGAGTCAGTGCTTCTTCTCTCGAGGAAGCAAGAGCGTCAATCTCATCGAAAAAGATGATGGAAGGGGCAGCAGCACGAGCTTTTCTGAAAATCTCTCGTATCGTTCTTTCACTCTCTCCAACATACTTGTTGAAGATCTCCGGTCCTTTGACGGCGAGGAAGTTGAGGCCCGATTCGGAGGCCAATGCTTTTGCTGTTAGTGTTTTCGAGCAACCAGGAGGGCCATAAAGGAGAACACCTTTGGGAGCAGAGATGCCCAAACTAGCGAATGTCTCACTAGCTTCAAGTGGAAGCTGGACCACTTCTGTGAGTTTCTGCTTGAGTTCATGCTGCCCACCAATGTCATCCCAAGAAACTTTTGGCATTTCTAAGAATATCTCACGCATTGCCGATGGCCGAACGTCCAATAGAGCAGCCTCAAGATCGGCCTTCTCAACTTTAACATTCGAGTCAAGATGCTGAATATTTGTCAAGTCAAGAGATGCAATAGCGCCAACATTAATAGGTGCCGACAGCCCAGAAAGCCCTCTGGCAATCGTCTTCATGACACCTTCACGACACAATGCCGCCAAATCTGCTCCAACATAGCCGTGTGTCTTGGAGGCAACCTCTTTTATATCTTCTTCCAGGAGGTTGCACTTTTCACTCTTCATGCGAGCGAGTTGTTTAGAGAGAATATCAGCTCTAGCTTCGACGTCTGGGATTCCAATCTCCACTTCCTGATCAAAACGACCGGGCCTTCGAAGAGCAGGGTCAATCAGATTTGGTCTATTAGTTGCGCCGACAACCACCACTCTTCCAGAGTCACCCATGCCATCCATCATGGTGAGCAAGGTAGCCACCACTCTAGACTCTGTTTCGCCGGCATCATCAGAGCCTCTTTTGGGGGCCAATGAGTCAATCTCGTCCATGATAATGATGGAGGGCTGGAATTTGACGGCCTCTGAAAAGAGATCTCTGATAGCATTTTCGGTCTCACCAAGGTATTTAGATACCACAGATGGACCGTTTATCATAAGAACATGGGCGCCTGACTCATGAGCCACACAGCGCAAAAGCAACGTCTTACCCGTGCCAGGGGGACCATGTAGAAGGATACCTCGTGGCGGAGATATACCAAAGTCTGAGAACAAGGTAGGATGATGGAGAGGTAAATTCACCGTTGAACGAAGGAGCGAGATGGGCCTCTCCAAGCCGCCCACATGATCAAGAGAGGCTGCACGAGGAATTCGTGGATAAAGCGAGTAGTCAATTCCCTGTGTGGTGTGAGTAATGGTAGCTGATGGATGGAAAAGGTGAACAGGAGATACCAATGCCATATCTGCAGCGGTATCCAACGTCATTTCCGAAAGTCTGGCGGTAAGGTCCTCAATTGAGCCCTCTTCATCAGACACTTTTGTGATGGTGACAGTCACACCACTGACTGAAAGCTTGAGACCTGGTTGCAAAACACCAGCATCTCCGAGAGCCTTCTTCACGGGGTTGGCGAGCTTGTCCCAGCTTTCGCCTTCAGGTATCTGTACCTCCACTAATTTAGCATAAGCAGGCTGGCCTGCTTTTTTGGTGATTTGCAAGCGGTCACCTAGGAGTATGCCACCAAGTTCCCTGAGGCTCTTCGAGACCTTGAGCACATTGGAATCGTCGAAATCCTCGAGCTCGAGAAGTGCAACAACACCAGGGCCATTTTCTTTAGAAACAGTCACTAGCGATCCCTTGGCAAGATCCATTGCCTCAGCTATTTCGGGTTGCAAATAGACAGTGGCCTGCTTCTTGGTCTCTGTGGGTCTAGCAATGAAGCTCTTGGGGATTTTAATCTTTTTGGTAGGAGGAGCAGCATCACCATGGCTTTTCAGTTCAGCTCCTGACGTCTTTTTTTTTGTTTTGGACGACATTGTAGCCTATCACTTTGGAGTAGTAGCAGAGATGAGATATCGCGATGGACTCCACATACATATCAGGAAGTCATTTTCTCACATAGAATGAGAGGCCTCCACAACATGAAGTCTCTTCAAAAGCTAGCACGACTAAATCAAGCCCGACTAAACCACTGGGCTGTAGTGCTGACTCGAGATGTCTTCTTGGATGACAAAAGCATCGGCAGCCCTATTAGAGAGACCCTCAAGAGCCACAACTTCAACTTCTACCCAAGCTCAAGCACAGACTTTAACTCGATTTACCTAGACGGACATGAGGCAGGAAAGAACTCTCATCTCGAAGAACACATGGAACGGGATCCCCAACTAAAGGCACTGTTGGAAGGCAGAACACAGCATATTAAACGATTCCTTGGAGATGCATTTGAACTACCGTTTGAGGATTTGCTACCGGTGGTCTGTGGACTAGCCAATATGAAACTCAAGCAGTCTTCAAGTCCGACTGGCTCGGTGTTTGACCAAGGGTTTATTCATCAGAACGTTCTTCGTGAGATAGGGAAGCGTCTTTTCCTGACCAGTTTAAACAATAGAACAGTGTTTACAGGTCTATCTTACCTTTCGATGTCTCAGTCTGAGCTAGAGCATAACTTGGCGTATTTCAGAAATCATGATCGGTTGATAATAGAGTTCATGAGACGCCAGCTTCTATATAGCTGCCTACTTCCCTATCGAGGTATTCAAGACTACGGAAAGCTTCTGACCACGGAAGCCGACCTACTAAGGACGAAAATCAAGAATGAAACAGCGGTGGGAAGCTTTCATTCCTTGCTTGGTATCCTTGTGCTTCGCTTTGGCTCAGCAGCAGTGACTACAAACTTTCTCCATGGCAAGGTTTTTGGTGGTCCCAACGGAATATATAGCATTGCGAGCTCGACAGCGAACGGATGATGATATTTATAAATATAACGATGCGCAGAACACGATATCCCTCTTGATCTTCTCCTGAGCCTCGTTCATCTTTGAGTGCAACGTTGAGTCACCAACAATTAATGCAGCGTTCTTCACCTGGCGACAGATTTCATCCAATCTAGTAATGACACGAACGATAGTGCCTTCTGACTCGACAGAAATCTGCATGATCTCACTGAAGGTCAAACCTCGGGCCCACTCGTAGACAACATTAACCAATGCAAATCTCTTGCGCTCAAGGAATTCCTCCTCCTCCGATGTGAGAGACACTTGATGCTCGTTGAAAACCTTAAGTAATTTTTCAGTGATTTTGAGAATCTGAGCCTTACCCTTCTCCAACCTAGGGGTCATTGGAGGCTCCTCTTCTTCGTTCGTCCTTCCTTCGTAGACAAAGCAGGAGAGAAGAGCGACGATCTCTTCTGGCTGAAAGTCTCCCAAGAAATTGTCAAGAATAAGTTCAGTTAACACCAACTCCCATCCTGAATTGATCTCACACGCCACACGGCCCTTGAGAACCACACGCTGTTGATCATCAATGAAGCCAAGAGCTTCAAGCACCTTAAGTCTCTGTTCATAGTCAGGAAGCAATTCCAAGTTTTCATCTGAGATCAAAAGATTCAAGGAGTCAATCTTCCGTGTAATAGAATCTTGCTTGGCGAGCTGTGAGTAAATCTTTGGGAAATCGGGGTTTTTGTAAATATCCATGTTTCGCAATTGATCGACAAGACTATTCTTCTTGTTAACAAGCTCATGCAAAGAAAGTTGTACTGCCTTTTGGAATTCGAGCTCAAACCAATAGAGCTGCAGGTCCATGATCTTCTCTATGATCTCCTCTGCTTCCTCGACATCTTCTTTCTTGTTACTCAAGATCTTTCTCATGTTCACTCTCAATGCAAACGAGCTGACAAATTGAACATTCTCAAAAGGCACACTTGTTGTCCTAAGGCCACCACTGTAACGAATTTTGGGCCTGGTATTCCTGATGTATTGTTTCACAGGAACATAAGGAAGAGAATACTCTTGTTCCTCAAAGCTTCGGCCATGGTCAAATGTGAGGAAAACCATCATGTTAGAATTCAAATCACACTTCACAAGGAAACCTGTCCTCGAAAGCCCCTTTTCGTCGACGAAACACATGAGTTTTCCAATATGCAAAAGTGCACTTCTTGTCAAAGTGACTTTAGAGACTTCTGTGACGATCTGCCCGTATACTTCCTGATACTGGGAAATGACCGAGTATGCATTTTTAAATTTCTCGATCTCTGATGTCGTCTCAATATGAGTGGAACTAAGCTCCTGCTTGAGCTGTTCGACCTTCTTCTGATGCTCAGGAAGCAAGGTCTGGGTTGAGTTCTCACTGAAAGAGTGCTTGATCATTTCTTCAACACGCAAAGCTTCAATACGCAAAAGATTCAAAATCATGTTGTAGGTCAATCTGAATTGAGACAGAAGTTTCGTTGGTGTGCCCATGGTGGATTCTTTGAAGTCAGTGGGGGATATCGGTTGATTGTAAGACATGACTATCACGGTACCAGTAGAGTCGAGACCTCTTCTACCGGCTCTTCCTGCCATTTGTGTGAACTCTCCGGGCAACAAATTCCTGAAGCCTCTTCCATCATGCTTTCGCAATTCGGAAAACACGACGGTTCTTGTTGGCAAGTTCAATCCCATAGCGAATGTCTCCGTGGCGAAAAGGACCTTCACCAACGACTTTGCAAACAAAATTTCGATACATTCCTTAACGATAGGGAGGAGACCACCGTGATGGACAGCAATACCCCTGCTGAGCATATCTCTGACCGCCAAAATCTGGGGTAATTCACGATCCTCCTTCTTCAAACGAGAAACAGCTCTATCAATAAACATGTGGATCTCGGATCTCTCCTTTGCATTGCAGAATTGAACCCCACTCATGGTGTTAGCATACTCCTCACACCTCTTTTTAGAGAAGACGAAAATCACGGCAGGAAGCAACTTGTTCAGATTCAAATACTGAACCAACTCAGTCCACGTTTGCTTATTAGGACTGTCTCTAGCAAAGCGAGCACCGGAACTAGCACCTCCTCTACCGCCGCCTCTTCCACCTCTTGCAGGAGGACCGCCTCTTCCAGCTTGACCGCCACCTCTGTTACCACCTCTAGCAGTTCCACCCGGACCCTTCCTCAGCCCGTAGCTAACAGTAACATTTGGTGGTTGTTCTTTTTGTGATGGTGCCATGACTTCTTTATACTTCTTAAACTCTGATTCGAGGAAAACACCTTGAGCATTGATTGTCTTGTAAAGGTTCTTCTTGCCCCAAATGAAAATTTCCAATGGAACCGGTCTTTTGGGCGTCGAGATCACATACATATCTTTTTGTTTTGTTCTTCCCACCCAATTGGCAAATTCAAAGGTATTAGGCACTGTGGCAGATAAGAGAATGTACTTGACATGATCAGGAAGCATGATGATAACCTCCTCCCAAACGACACCACGATCAATATCGTTGACGTAATGCACTTCGTCGAAGATAACGAACTCAACATCACGAATCAAGTCAGCACCACGGTACAACATGGATCTTAAAATCTCCGTTGTCATAATGAGGCAGTTAGCTTCCGGGTTGATTTGAACATCACCTGTGATCAATCCAATCTCCATATCTTTAAAGGTTTCTTTGAAATCTCTGAACTTTTGATTCGACAAAGCCTTGATAGGGGAGGTATAGATGGTCTTTGTCATGTTTCTAGCAGCCATGGCGATAGCATACTCTGCCACAACGGTTTTACCTGCCGAGGTATGGGCAGCCACGAAAACAGAGTCACCCTGTTCTAAGTGAAAAACGGCTTCTTTTTGGAATGTATCGAGCTCGAAGGGCCATTCTCTAGCCATGTTTGGAACGACTTCTTGAAAGTTTTCAATCTTATGGTCAAGGTCAACAACGTGAGCCCAGTTTTTCTTGACCCTCTGCTCGGACTCCAATTTGGACTTCATTTTCATATAGTCGAGAGGAATCAAGTCATCAATCTCTGAAATGCCTACGTCGTCCTTTAATTCGTTTTCATCCAAGTGACCCATGAGATCAGGTTCCGTGGATTCAGCTTCTTTCTCCTGAACATCCTCTTCTTGCTCTTCGCCTTCCAATTGGTCGATGCCTTCAGAGGAATCCGCTGCACCCGTGATATTAAGTCCACGAGAGAATCCAGGGGGAACATCAAATAAACCAAGGCTGTTCTTGTGCAAAAATTGGAACTCTGAGAAATTCTGTTGAGTGTTTAGGGTTTGATTGGTCAGGGTATTACTGAACAAGCCTCCCGGTTGAAACGGGAGATAATTAGATTTTCCGCTTGTGGCGTCCTGTTTCAGACCATACTTTCTGTTAATTGAAAGCGAATTAGCAGACGTAGCATTGTCCACTTCTGAGATCTTGATCTCTTCTTTGTAACCAACGATCTCACCTTCGAGACCGCTTCTTTTGAAACGGAAGGAGCTTCGACTAACAGGTTCAGGTTGAATTAATAATGATTCAAAAACTCGCTGCTTGTCAACGGTTGGCTTGGACTGAACAAGGTCTTGAACATCCCAAGTCAAACGATTCGATGGTTCTAAGAGCTGCGCGGAAAGAAGATCATTTGAAGTCTTCTCTACTGGCGGTACCTCTAAGAGTTCTCTGGGATCTAAGATCTCACTAGCTCCCATTGTTTCTGGAATTTGGCAATTGGAAGATACGTCTGTTGAGTAGCGCTATTATATTCCTGTCCAAAGAGCGGTGGGTTCACGTGAGCGTTCCAGTGGAGTTTAACTCAATTTAAGAGCAAAACTTCAATTCAATTTTTTTATAAATATTTTTAACGGAGTTGCTTCTGTTAATAGAAGATCTGCGTTTGTGTTGTGGTCAATAGCGATGAAGCGTAATTGATGTTGATCCAATACCTGTGCGATACCTAGAGGCAGTTGCAAGCGCCTTCGAAGAAAATCAGATTAAATCACACTTGTTGTGAGCGAATATATATATCTAGTAAATAGTTTACTGAGACTCCATTACGTGGATCAAGCTGCCACCGTATCCAGGCCTAAAGCTTGGGTTTGGAGGCATCAATGCCACCAGCAGTAGCTCCTGCGTTGGTCTCCAATTTGCCCTCGTTGTTTTCATCAAGGTCCTTGCCGAAGAATACAACTGTCACCGTCAAGTCATCTCTATAACGACGAGATACTGGGCTTGGGATGGAAATAAGCATAGACAACTGCTCCCTTGACCCACCGTTAGAAAGGGCATTTCTGATCAAATGGGTCGAAACATTCTTGTCTTCTAGAAGGAACCCGTTTCCAGCATTGAGCTTGTTCCTACGGAATGGCGGTTTAGAGGTCTTGTCGTTGGTGATATCAGAAACCTCAGGCAAGCCCTTTTCGGAAGTGCCGAAGTAGTTCCAAAAAGACTTATTGGGCTTGACAAGCTTCTCTTTCTCCATCCACTTCACAACAAGACCAACAATTTCCTCATTGGAAAGCATTTCATAGAGACCATCACTGGCCATGACAAGGAAATCATTGTTTTCAGGACTGACCTTTGTGGTCGTGACGACGGGCTCAGCGGTGACATATGGGGGAGAGTTCAAATTGCTGGGGAGCCTCTTACCGAAAAATTGCTTGTAGAGTTTGTCTTGGATTGACCCAGGCAACTTATATCTGCAATCACCAAACGCTCTGCTTGGCTCGAGTGAACCAAGAACACGGCCATTTCTGACCACATTGGGCTCATCAGGGTGTTCTGAAATAATTCTGGCGACCTCACTTGGATTAGACCCAGTTTGGTCAATGCTTAACTGGCGGACAGTCCATTGGTTGTTCTTGAAAGAGCCCAAAAGAGCCCTCGAATCACCCGTGACAGCCACCTTCAACATCTTCAGGTTTGTGTCGTAGAAAGAAAGAAGAGCGCAAGAGCCCGACAAGGCAGGCATCAACAATTCAGCCGCCTTGGCCTTGTTGTTGTCATTAAGGAGTTTTTCGATGTTCTTGTTGACAATCTCATGGTCCAACTTCAAGAAGCCATTTTTGATGGCCTGGTCGATGGTAGCCAGGTTAGGCACGTAACGTAAGTTATCCTGCTTGGACGGCTTGAAAATGGTGCCCAATTCGGTAATGACGTACAGAATCAACTGATCCCTCAATTTCGACGAGGTGGTCCAGCCGCCATGGCCGTCGTAAACTCCGAAAAACATCCAATCTGTAGACGTTCTAACGTTATTGTCCTGCAAGATGGGGACTTGGAAGATCTCTTCAGCTCTGTCATCCTCAATAGGCGAGTTGGAAGGAAGCTGACAAACATCGTATCTGGTGACACCTTTACCACGGTTGACATAGTAGGATTCTTCGAATTGCCTGAGCTTAGCACTCACCTGCTCGTCATTAAGTAGAAATACACCTTCTTTGTGTTGTTGAGCACCCACACTGTTCAGGCGAACCATGGACGAAGTTGTTGAAGAAAAGGAGTCGGTATCAACAATACTCGTGACTGATTTGGCCGGATTGGCTGCGAGTCTGGAGCCGGGTCCAGGTGGAGCAGTATCCAATTTATAGTAATTAGATTGGTTTAAGGTCACATAGGAACCAACAATGATCACCCCAGACACTAGAGCCACGTTACGTCTACGCAACAATTTGCTCTGGGTCTTTCTTGTGGCAGTTGTAGCCAGGGTGTTTAACAAGCGTCTTCCATTCTGTAACTGGCGACCAGCAACATAAAATAGCCTAGGCTTGGGAGCTAGGATATACATGGGACCGGTTAAGAAGGAGTGCTGGAGGGGTAAATTTGAAGCTTTCCTGAGTTGTGTACTTGATCGGCCTCCCAGGAAAATCGGGCGATGTAGATTGACGATATGTGGGATTAAAGGTACTTGATGTATCGGACCAAGGAATAGGAGAGCCACAAATCACCTGGAAACAGTGTCCAATCTACCGTGTGTGCAGGTCACCACAATATGCATACTGGGGGAACAGATAAGGGCCCCGTATTTGATCAGCTGCTAATGGTTATTTTATTTTTTATGGAAAGTGCTGAAAATAGCTGATAGGACTAGGATCAGCTTGGTGCTTTTAGTATTGTTGATTTCGATACGTGGGTGATACTAGGTGCTGCAAGAATCCCAGCAAAGAGTCAGGGTGCAAATAGAGACTGAGTAAAGCTCGAGAGGTACAAGTATTGTCGTTTTAGCGGAGAACTTTCAAATCGTTTATGGTTTAGAATTTGTTTTTGACTCTGTTTGTCAGTAAAGGACTGCCCTTATGAAGCGCATTGGAGGTCAGGAAAAACTATGTGACACTGGTCCGTCAGGAATACGTTTGAATTCACATTTTATTCAATCTAGTTAGTAAGATCCAAGCTCAAGCAGTGAAATTGCTCGACATTCTGTAGTTATTGGGTGGGTGTTTTCCTCCAGTTACTTCACAAAGAAGCGGACTGGGGAGTGCCAAGGAGTAGGCAGGTACCAGGGACCAAGGCTTTGATTAGACAATGGGGTCACTCAAGATTTTAAACTTGAATTTTTTCGTGAGGTGGATTTGGGATTTAGTTTGCAGGTGTGTCAAGCCGGCTTTTCTGTTGTACTAGGTGTCTTTGAATTTGCAACCATATAGATGAGTGGTCCGAGATAAGATATCATCAACTTGGTCCTTTTTCAGCATAATCATCCGAAAAATGTCTTCTAGCTAAAACGAGTCTGATATTTGGATAGTGAGGCTGGGAAGATGAAAGCGTACATTGAAGCAGGTACCATTAGCATTGCACTATCTCACGTCCAAGAAGACTCACCCCACACTGAAAACTCCTCAAGATTAAGAAACACCAACAAGAGAAACCAATTTCATGTTCTCTAACGTTAATAATTGGGTAACGTTCTATGGGGCTACACACTATTGGTCTACATTGTAGAGATGGCACACGTACCCTTCAAGTCCATAACACATGCCACACACGATATGGGCTGCAAGGTTTACCAGATTGCTTTAAACTTCAATTTCATGCCCATATAATTTAAATAGTGGACATTCATCTTCACCCACAAACACAATCAAAACTACATCCAGTTGAGTTAAAAAGTTTTATTAAGCAACATAGTCGACTCGACCCACCGCTGATTGCCGTACCAAATCCTGATAGCAACACCACAACGTCAGTGTAACTCTCGTTACACGGCACGCCTAGAGCACTTGGACACAGCGTCACTTACAATACATGAAACACCACTCGGCGGCGCGTGAAGTCAACATAGCTGCGAGATACCCCTATAAGAAAGTCGCCAAAACCGCTTAAGCAGCAATGGTGACCTCGACATCCACACCAGGCTCAATAGTGATCTGAGTGATCTTCTTGACGATCTGGGCTGGAGCCTGCAAGTCAATGACTCTCTTGTGGATTCTCATCTCGTAAGCATCCCAAGTCTTGGAACCCTCACCGTTAGGAGCCTTTCTGGTGGTGATCTTCAACACCTTGGTTGGCAATCTAACAGGACCCTTCTTGACGATCTCGTTCTGGGCAGCGTTAGAGACGATGCTGGAGCACACCTTCTCCAACTGCTTGACCTTAGTAGAGGTCAAAGTGATTCTGATCTTGTGGATCTCCTCAGCTTGTTCCTGGACCTTCTCCTTGTTGATTGGGGCAGACATTATTAATAGACGTTGTTAAAGGGAAAACTTTTTGGTGAGATTTGAAAAAATTGTAGGTCCGCAGCGTGAGTCACGTGCACCAAGTGAGAGAGTTGGTGATGCGCGAAGACCCTTGGGGCTCGAGCCCTGAGAGCGGTAATTGAAACACTACGTCAGAGTAAGGGTTACAGAATCAATATTTTTAAGCCCAAGGTAAAGAGAATTTCGAGGAGAAGTTGTTTTGGCATTACTTCTCAAGATTCTAAGAAATAGCCTAGTGTGTGGGGGATAAGAGGGGTGAGACAACTCGACAGCATGTTATGAAGCAGAAACCACACAATATCACGAAGCAATTATGTGATTTTTTTCCGATATGTGTTTTGCATTGTCAGTAGAGCTTCAAACTGAGTACCTTATAGCCGATAATGAAAAGTGGGATGCTTCTTGAAAATTCGTTGCACCTTATGCATCTGCCGGTATTGTGCAAGCATTTTGCAACCATCGTTATCCTTACCTTGATTATTGATATTTCCTGCCGTCATTGATCACCCACTTCTTTATTACCTTCGGTTTTATTGAAACAAAAATCTTGATTCCGATACCTCGATCGCCAATATTAGTTGCGCCGAATTCGTTGTAGTTCGTTGCACGGTTTCCTCACTCTGTTCACTCATATCGAGACCTTGTTTCTATTTTTCACTATTTCTAATCGCTCAGTTTTTCCGATAACTCCCTCTCAAGAGCACGTACTGAACGCCACAATACCGTGCTCTCTTCCTCGTCTGCAACTCCACTCGTGGCCCATCTGATCTTTCCAGTTTCATCCAATATATACAAGTAGCCAGAGCAAGCATTGTCGCATTTGAGTGTTCTTTTCACGTCGCCGGGAAAGAGCTTGTGAGAAAGAACAAAGTATTGATCATGTCTGGCGGGAGGAATTATGTTTTTGATGTTGTTCTTGGCAAGTGTCACGAAGAGGCCCTTGATCCACGATTGGGGAATGTTCACGTCAACGATTTGAGAGTGGGGGTATTTTTTCAAGAATTCGTCGTAGCCCGGGCTGCTCAAGTAGTCTTCAACATAACTATTCGTACAGTTCTCACCAGAGATAGACGACGACATGCGAAGAATCGTCACCTTGTTTTTCAAGACATCGTAGAGTGTTCTTTTGTTCTTCTGCAAGGTATACCCCTCGAAATTAGGGAAGTATAGAGCTTTGCTTTGCTTGAAGAAGGAGACTGGAGGCAGGAAGATCTTGCCTTTTGTATTCTCGAACGATTTCGAATCGTAGAACGGCGAGTGCTGCAAGTCGTAGTCAATCTCCTTTTGCCGTCTCTCTCTGCCCTCTTTAGAAAAGGCGTTTTTAATTGAGTGTTCATTGAGCACATTTAGTGATACTGGTTCCTCAAAGCCAAACGGTTTCGTGATAGGCTGTGGTTTCTGTAGCGCAGGCTTTGCTGCCTCTTCTACAGTTTTGGCGAACCGTGGCTGCAGAAGTCTAGGCCTTTGAAGTTGTCTAGCAGACACGCTTAGCGCTCTGAATTGTCTCATGGTTCACAATTTGGGGTAATCAGACTAATTCGATATGCCATATCGGTGTGGTGTACGGGTGCACACATGTACTTCAGTCGAAGTGAAGCCAGAAGTCGGTTTTCAAACAGTAACGTCCAGTTTTCATCATGGATCCATATAAGTAATTC
Source organism: Candidozyma heveicola (assembly GCA_003708405.2). Taxonomy (NCBI): domain Eukaryota; kingdom Fungi; phylum Ascomycota; class Pichiomycetes; order Serinales; family Metschnikowiaceae; genus Candidozyma; species Candidozyma heveicola. The sequence continues at coordinate 443,642 of PPOB02000008.1, forward strand.
ATTTCTGCGCCGCTGGATCACAGAATTGCCAGCCACTGTTCGGTAACATCCACCGTTGAAGGGGCTTGTGTACACTCCCAACTTCAGAGAAAAACCGAGTATCGAGAGTGATTCAACACTACAGCTAACATACATAATATGAGCATACAACTTCAAGATGGTCTATCAGGGCAACCTGTAGACAGAGTGCTCGAAGATCTATTAGTTAGGTTTCTTGTGAATGCCCCCGATGAGGATTTGTCCTCAATCGAGCGTATCTTTTTCCAAGTCGAGGAGGCTCAATGGTTTTACTTGGATTTCGTCAGACAGCTCAACCCGCTTTTACCGAACATGAAAATGAAGTCATTCGCGCCTGCTCTTTTGTCGAAATGCCCCCTTCTTTGGCGTTGGGGCGATCCGAGAGATGCCATTTCCAAGTTTGGCAAGTACAAGTCGACAATTCCCGTGAGAGGAATCGCATTGATGAACAAGGACTTGACCAAAGTCGTCTTGGTGCAGGGCATGGAGTCTGGCTCTTGGTCATTTCCCCGTGGTAAGATTTCGAAGGGCGAGAGTGATCTAGAGTGTGCGATTAGAGAAGTGAGAGAGGAGACCGGTTTTGACGCAAAAGCTTATGTTAATGAGAAGGACTATGTGGAACGGACCATCTTTGGTAAGAATATGAAGATCTTCTTGGCGAGAGGTGTTCCGGACGACACCGAGTTTGCTGCATTGTCCAGATTCGAGATCTCCCTGATCAAATGGTTTGATTTGAAGAAGTTAAAGAAGTCTTTGAAGAGCACTCCACTGAAGTTCTTTGCTGTGGACCCTATATTCAAGGCCATCACTACTTGGGTCAACGAGCACAAGGGTGAGGTGAACGAAGAGGACGTCATCAGGGAAGCAGAGGCCAAGTTGAAAGCCTTTATGGGAATTGGTGTCAGTAAGGAGAACGACAAGGCAGGAAGAGAATTGCTCGATATTTTGCAAGGTGCCTCGCAACAGGAACCTCAGAGTCAGCAGGCAACACAGCCTGAGTATTCCGTTCCACAATTAGCTCAATTTCCTAACATGAACCAGCCATTGCCGGCTGGGTTCCCTCCAAACGCTTTTCTCCCTCAGCAGCCTCTCCCACAGGCTTACTATCCTATGCTTCCACCTGCCCATCTTCTTCCGCCTGGACAGCAGGCTTTCATGCCTCCTCCCCACCTTTTGAGACCAGCTCAAGAAGCGAATATTTTGAGTACACCATCTCGTCAGCTGCCCCAGCCTCAGATTCAGCAACCATATGCCCAAGGACCTGCCCAGTTTCATCAACCTCAAGCACAGCAGCCAGCAATTCACCAACCTCAGATCCAAACCCAGAGTCAACCACCTCCAATTCAGCATACGCCTCAAGAACTACTCAAGCTGAAAGAAAATCTGTCTGTTCTGTCTCCAAAAGAGCTACCAAAGGAGGTCCAGCACCTTCTGCACTACCAGACGCAACCTTTGGAGCCATCTGCTCAAAGTCTTTCTTTACCAAAGAGAATATCCACCTCAAAGAACTCAAAGGAGTTTTTGTCTCTTTTGAATAAGGCACCCAAAGGTTCCCACATTGAAGAAGATTCTCAGGCGTCTTCCGACGCTAAACAACGCAACAGGTCGAGGGCCGACGAGCTTCTTAAGTTATTCCAGAAGCAAGAATCCAACGAGAAGCCTCTGGCTCCTACACCACACATCGATAAATCAACCAAGCAGACCGAAGAATCATCAAAGTCTCATCTGGAAGAGCCAGAGGATGACCCCAATCGTTCAACTACACCAAAAAAGATCACTTTGTTGAAGCGAGAGACAGACCGCAACGCCTCAGCCACGTTACTTGGACTTTTAGGCAAGAAGCCCCCTCAAAAAGGTAATGAGACACCATCTCAAGTTTCCGATGCTCAACCAGCTCAGCATTCATCAAGGAAGCCCGCAGAACAGCCTGTTAAATCTCCCGTGGAAGACTCAGGAAATGCATCCGCCACATTATTGGGTATACTCAATGGCAAGAAATCTGGAGCCACCGAGGAGCCCGCTCCTGTGTCCTCTCCGCAACCCGTTTCCCTGTCAGCTTCTGCTGACCTACTCGGCATTTTAAAGAAAGGTAAAACACCCGAGAAGACTGATCAACAAGTACCAAAGCAAACAGATAAGCCAATCCGTATTGCTAAGAAAAGTACAGACACACCAATTGATTTAAAAGCTATTTTGACAGGACAAGCTCAGAAAACCGAGAGCTCCGAGAAAGTTGCATCAGAGCAAAGTGAAAAGAAAGCAGCTGCAAGGCCAAGCAGTAGAGGCAATGATATATGCAATGATATATTAGATCTTTTCAACAGAAAGTCTGACACGCCAGATTCAGTCAGAATAACGCCTCAGCAGTCTCAAACACCCGAGACTTTCGAGGATTTTGAAAACTTCGAAGACCTTGAAGAAAACGGAGGATACACGAATCCTCAAGGGAAGTCATATCACGAAAGCACTGATGATGATGATTTTGAAGATGCTCAAGATGCACATGTCGATTCAACGCCAGTCGAAAGCAGACAAGGTGCTGTTACGTCCCCTCTGTTCCAAACACCAGACAACCTTTACGACATTTACGGGGGATCAGGAAATGAAACCATCAACTTGCAAAGTGCACTTCCTAAACTGACGCATTCCGACAACGGTGCCAATTTGCTTGCATTGTTAGGAAAAAAGCCACCATCGGAGGCAGCGAAGGTAGGTATTCCCAAGCCCCAAGACAGCGGCCGTAGCGAATTGTTGAACATTCTCAGGCGTGGGGCAAATTAGACGTGCTACGTGAATAGGAATCAAGTGCATGCAAATTTCTATAAAATTATTCTATTCTACCCAAAAAGAGCCTTTGTGTCTCGGAGTTTATGCACCGGTTTTCTTCGAGGAACCCTCTGGGTGAGAGGTGAATCGACTGCTTTCGAGGCGCCCTTGACACGCGGTTGGCTTTCCTCAACTGCCTTAGTAATCACGTCATCTTCATTCTTCATGTAAACGAACGGGTTGGAGGCTGGTCGCAGAGTTGACGATTTCTCCCTTGACCTCCATGAGTCCACGAGCTTGGAGTTCAAGTCAGCCGAGTTCCTCGAATCAACAACCTCCAGGTAAAGCTTGATGTCCCATATTGGGGATTGTGTCAGTATATCGACAATATCTGTGTTCCTCAGAAGATAATGAGCACTTGTAGTCAAATTATACTTGACAAGCATATTGTAATGGGGGCTATTTGCCTGCAAAAGGCGCCATTTGGAACCGGGTACACCAATCTCTGTGCGTCCTTCTAATTGTGCGCTGAAGGCAGATCTGGTCGAGGCCCGAATATCTGACGATATGAAAGAAAGCTGAGCCAGCAGCTCTTGCAAGAAACGAAGGAAGCCCTCGTTCGTGACATTTGGGCAATTCACAAGACGCAAAAGCCGCAACTTTGAGAGTTTTTTGCATGATATGGCCTGGCTAAAAGTGTACAAGAACTGATTGTCGACCCACTCGTTGTGGGATAAGTCCAAGCCTGTGAGGTGTGGGATGTTGCAAAAATTCAATACTTGCGTGTTTTTCAAACCCTTAAGGCCCGAGCAGTCCAAAATAACATGAGCGTCCAAGCCGGACATAAAATTGACAAAGTCGTTGTGGGAGATATTGGCGAACACATTGTCTACTCTATGGCTGCGAACTGGTAGTAGTGTGGAACTAAGGGCCAAATTTCGAGGCACAGAGTCCACTGGGTTTATGTAGTGGCACTTGAAATCGGGCATGGAGCTGAAGTGCTTTGCAAACATTTTGAAAACATGGGGCAGATCAAGGCTTCTTTGGCAGATCACCCTCCACACGTATCTCCAACACGTCCATGAACAGGTGCTCAAGTATGAGGGTTCTAAGGCATCTGCATTCTCAGCAACAGAACGAGCACATAATTCTTTTAGAGACGGCACTCCCTTGTTTTTAGCCTTGTCTCTAATGGGCTCGCTCTGTGGGAAATACTGCCACAAATAGGGTGCAGCGCCGGAGGCATCGAAATCCAGTTTCTGGATCACAGGTTGATTTGGTTCTGGCGGTTTCAAAATAACGCCTTTTCTGCGAACTCGCGGCCGGAATCCTTTTCGATTTCCGGATTTGCGGTTGTAACGCCGGCGATTAAACATGGACGTCTAAATTACACTAACCTGGTTTGTTTGGATTTCCCCATACTCTGGTTATCGTGATATGTACGGGTGCGAAGTTCGATGCTCATCTCCTACTGAGTTGAATAAAAGCACCTTCTCAAATAGCAGGACAGAAAAACAAAATGAAGCTTGACACGTCTCACATGCGGTATCTCACCGCGGACGACTTTCGTGTCCTTCAAGCAGTCGAGCTAGGTTCGAGAAACCACGAGCTTGTACCTACTCAAATTATCCATTCTGTAGGGGGCCTTAAGTCTCCTTCTGCTACGAACAGATCACTCGGTGATCTCGCCAAGTTGAAGCTAGTAGCCCGTTTAAGGAACGCTAAGTATGATGGCTGGAGACTCATGCACACGGGCTTCGACTATTTGGCTCTCAAGAGCATGTTGAACAGAAACAGTCTTTACTCGGTGGGAACCACCATCGGCGTGGGTAAAGAGTCGGACATCTACTCTGTCAGTGACCCTGATGGTGTACAGAAAGTGATGAAGATTCATCGTTTGGGCCGTACGTCCTTTAAAACCGTGAAGAACAACCGTGACTACTTGAAGAATAGAAACACGTCCAGCTGGATGTACTTGAGTAGACTCGCTGCTGAGAAGGAATACGATTTCATGAACATCCTTTACAACAACGGATTTATTGTTCCCACGCCTTATGACTATTCTCGTCACTGCGTGATGATGGAATGGATTCAAGGCTACCCTATGAAGCATATGAAGAAGTATGCCAATTACAAGAAGTTGTATTCGGAATTGATGCAGTTTATTGTGAAGTTGGCTAACCACGGCTTGATTCACTGTGACTTCAACGAATTTAACATCATCATCCGTAACGAGCCAAAGAATGGTTTTGACTTTGTGGTGATTGACTTCCCCCAGTGTGTCTCCATTGAGCACACAGACGCAAAGTTCTATTTCGACAGAGACGTCGAAGGAATACGAACTTTTTTTGAAAGAAAATTCAATTACGCCCCTGGTCATGATGCCACTATGTTCGACACCGAAGGATACGGTGAAGGCTACAAATATGGGTACCCCAACTTCAAGAGAGATGTGAAGAGGGAGGCTGATCTCGACGTTCAGGTGAAAGCTTCGGGCTGGACTTCCAAAAAGACCAAGGAAAGCACAGATTTAGAAGATGCCGTGCTGGGAATGAGAGGATTGGACTTGGAGGATGACGATAATGAGGCATCTGAAGTGGAAGAGGAAGAAGACGATGAGGAAGAGGATCTCTATGACGAAAGTGAAGAGGATGAAGAAGAAGAAGGGGAGGAGGAGGAGGAGGAAACCAACGAAGATAACGAGAAGATTATCCAGGCCATTTCGGAGGGAAGCAAAAACCTTAAGATGGACAAGTTGGGTAACTACATTCTAGACGAATAGACATAAAGCGAATCCGCGGCAGATTCTTGACATAATAGCAGACTATTAATGTAATGGACCTTTGACGTATAGTTGATTGTGGTAGAACTCAGATTTCACATTGACTTACAGCAGACTCTTGACTTATCTTTATTGCCCTTAATAAACAGATGGAAAGGTTTTATACACGAATTATCACATCCTTCTTATAGTTTTCCACGATGCTATGTTTAACGAGTGGCCATACCCTTGGTGACGGCTCTCTTCAAGGCCAACTCAGCCTTTCTGTAGTCCTCACCAGAAGACTCCTCAATCTCCAAGGTCTGCATGGCGTCAGAAAGAGCAGACTCGATCTTGTCCTTAGCAGACTTCTTCATCTTGGCGGACAAGACTGGGTCGGTGACAGTGGACTCGACGGATGCAACGTAAGCCTCCAACTTCTGCTTCTGCTCGTGTCTCTTGGCGAAAGCGTCGTCGGCGTTCTTGAACTTCTCAGCGTCGTTGATCATCTTCTCGATCTCGTCAGTAGACAATCTACCGATGGAGTTGGAGATGGTGATGTTGGCGGATCTACCGGTGGACTTCTCAACAGCGGTGACCTTCAAGATACCGTTGGCGTCAACCTCGAAGATGGACTCCAAGACTGGCTCACCAGCAGACATAGGTGGGATGTTCTTCAAGTCGAACTCACCCAACAAGGTGTTCTCGGAACAGTTGACACGCTCACCCTGGTAAACTGGGAACTGGACGGTGGTCTGGTGGTCAGCAACAGTGGTGAAAGTTCTTCTCTTGATGGTTGGAACAGTGGAGTTTCTTGGGACAACTGGAGCAAAGACGTTACCCTGCATGGCGACACCCAAAGACAATGGGATGACATCCAACAACAACAAGTCCTTGGTGTCCTCGGAGGTGGACTGACCGGTCAAGATGGCACCCTGGACAGCGGCACCGTAAGCAACAGCCTCATCGGGGTTGATAGACTTCTCCAAAGACTTACCGTCGAAGTAGTCAGACAACAACTTCTGGATCTTTGGGATTCTGGTGGAACCACCAACCAAGACGATCTCGTCAACAGTGGACTTACCGAGCTTGGCGTCCTTCAACACCTGCTCAACTGGCTCCAAGGTGGACTTGAAGAGAGCAGCGTTGATGTCCTCGAATCTGGCTCTGGAGAGGGTAGCGCTGAAGTCCTCACCCTCGAACAAGGAGTCAACCTCAACAGTGGTGGAGGTGACGGAAGACAAGGTTCTCTTGGCACGCTCACAGGCAGTTCTCAATCTTCTCAAGGCTCTGGAGTCACCGGAGATGTCGTGGCCGGTCTTCTTCTTGAAGTCAGCCTTGAAGAAGTCCAACAAGTTGGTGTCGAAATCCTGACCACCCAAGTGAGTGTCACCAGCGGTGGACTTGACGGTGAAAACACCACCAGTGATGTTCAAAAGAGAAACATCGAAAGTACCACCACCCAAGTCGAAGATCAAAACGTGTCTCTCCTTGTCGGACTTACCAGCACCCAAACCGTAGGCAATAGCAGCGGCGGTAGGCTCGTTGATGATACGCAAAACGTTCAAACCGGCAATGGCACCAGCGTCCTTGGTGGCCTGTCTCTGGGCGTCGTTAAAGTAAGCTGGGACAGTGACAACAGCCTTCTCAACCTTCTTACCAATCTTGGCCTCAGCAATCTCCTTCATCTTGGTCAAAACCATAGAAGAGATCTCCTGGGGAGAGAAGGTCTTGGTCTCGTCCAAGTACTCAACCTCAACAAGGGGGTTGCCGTTAGACTCGACAACCTTGAAAGGCCAAGCCTTGATGTCCTTCTGGACGTTCTCGTCGTCGAAAGCACGACCGATCAAACGCTTAGCATCGAACACAGTGTTCTTTGGGTTCAAAGCGGCCTGGTTCTTGGCAGCGTCACCAATCAATCTCTCCTCAGAAGTGAAGGCGACGAAAGATGGAGTAACTCTGTTACCCTGCTCGTTGGCGATGATCTCGACAGCCGAGTCGTAAGTAGCAACACACGAGTAAGTGGTACCCAAGTCAATACCAATAGCACCCTGGAAAACACCGTCAGCCATTTTTGATAATGTGAACTAAGAAAGAAGTGGTGATGGAGGTGAAAAAATTTTGGTGCGGGTCCTGAAAATTTTGCATCCATTGGGCATCTACGTACCGTTGAGGGACCCGTACATCTCTCCTTTCCCTCTCTGGGTGTTACCCGGCCCACATGCCTCACCCAAGGCGGATTTAGTGTTGAAGGTGGACAAAGTTGTTCTTCAAGATGGATTTAGAAATCATGAAGTTAAAAGGATAGGGGTTCCAAACTTGGTGACTTGTTCACTTCTGGTGCTTCGAAGTCGCCATAGCAAGGGTCTTCTCATGGGCCAATGCCGTGTACAGCCAAAAGTCACACATCCAACCACCCAAAAAAACTGAAAAAGTCACTTCATATCTCCGTATAACTGACACTGCGATTCTTTCAAATTTCAGATTTCGCTCTATCTGCTCATTAAACTTCCCCTTTCGTCTGGCCCATATTACTTGCGTTGGCTGCAAAATGCAGGTGTGTGCATCTTCTCTCTGACCGATAACCCTGTTTGTGGTCTGCAAGTAACCTTCTTATCATGGACTTGGCCTCAGCAAGTTGAACAGACGTGCCTTCCAAGAACACCTCCTGGCTGGCTTCATTTCTCGGCAATGCGTCCATCACCTTGCGTTGAGCCTGAGGCAATGCCGGAATCTTGATTAAGCAGCCCGTCAATCTTCGTATTTCCTCAATCCGCTCCCCTCCAGTGCCAATTATGTAGGTGACCTTGCTTTGCAGAAGCTGTATGATCTCTGTTTCTACTTGGGGATCTCTGGAACTCGATTCGTACCCCATGTATGGCGTGACTTCGTCAAGCAGCGCTGGCGATGTAAGCTGGAGAGATGAGAAGCTGGACGATGCAGAACAGCTAGCCCATTCTCTTTTAGCCATTTTTAAGGTTTTATTTCTGTCTTCTGTGTATTTGCCGTTTTGATAAATTGTACCCAAAAGCTCTCGAAGAATCGTGTCGTTTCCCGCTAGAGTTATCTGCCAGGACCCTGGGGCTGTTTTCGTCATTTTGGCGAACGGAACATCTATGGGGTCAAATTCTACAAGATCGGCAATTGTCAGTAAATGAGATACGACCTCAATCACTTCACTGGTGGTGAAAGTTGCTTTTATGTAGTTCATCACCTCCGTTTCAAACATAGGCACGTTTACTTGAAAAATAAGCTCCGTCAGGCAATAGACCAATAGCTCGAGATCATGAGTAAACGAAGGGATGGGAAGCATGATTCTTGTTTATTAGAAATGGTGATTTTGGTGTCTATTTATAATTCGTGGTGCTGGCCGTCAATTTTTGCAGCCAGACGCACCTACTTAACCGGCATGAAACGAGCCCCTTGCATTGATTTAGAGCACTAAATCAACTTATTTATTTTGAGGGTATTCTGCTTAACCTAGGCTTGAGGAGATTAAGTGAGAAATGATGGATCTGTTGTATGGTTAACCCTTTGCAATATGGCTTCAGATCACAGGCTCGGTTTGGTTGATTCAATGGAAGGATGGTGTAGAGCCAATACGCTTATTTAATATATGTCCAAGCAGTTAAATGAAATTTACTAGAGGTCTTAAACGGGGTGCTTGATCAAAGATATGAAAACGAGGCTCCTTGAATCCATCTTGAAGGATTTGACAGGCTACCAGAGAGCTGATTTCTTATATACCCAGGTGTCATGATGTACAATTGCAACTCATCAGGGAGAGCCTTTGAATCTGCAGACTAGTAATTAACTAGATAAAAAAGCACATTTGTTGCAGCCAAGAAGATTGTGTAAAGTGACTAATGTTTCATTGTATCTAGAATGAAAAGATTTTATTCCTTTTTAATTTGTCTTTTTTCTTTTTCGAACTAAAAGCTCTTCTTTGATTAAATTAGACTCAATTGAAAACTTAAGCCCATCTGCTTAACCAAGTAAGAGGTTACGTGGACTGATAGACACCATGAAGAGGACTTGCGTGTGTTCTGTATCTCAAATACTTCCCCTGAAATACCACCTGAGTAATAATCTGATGAAAGGAGTCTTATGTTTTACAAAGCTCTGAATGCAACTTATTAACTCTCGCTATATACCTCAAGGCTCTACCTTCATATCACCTTCTGCCTTCAAACCAAATACCCTTTCTCCTACTGGGACGCCTTTTTCTCTTCGTAGAGCCGTTTGGCCACGCCATACAAGAACATGTACTGGTACACGGTCTGCACCATCATCATCCGCTGGCTCCGGAGCTTGGTGGTGACGTCAAATACCGGGTCCTCGACGTCCAGCGCAGAGAAGCTGGGCCCATTGAGTAAGTAGTCTATCAGGATGTAGGTGCCTGTTCTTCCCACGCCAGCAGAGCAGTGCACAATCGGTGCAATCAAGGGGTCCTTTTCTGTGATTTTGCGGATTTCCAACGAGAGGGCGAGGATCGGGTCCATCAGCTCGGGAACCCTGTTGTCCTCCCATTTTTGGAAAAAGAAGTGGAGAACCTTTTTGGTCGTAGTGGGTGAAGTCAACGTGAACTGGGAGAGAATGAGATCGCCGTTGTGGATCCGTTCGCTGCTCTTCCAGGTGATCTTCAACTCTCCGGGAGAAATACCCTCTGATCTTAGCGTCTCGGTGAAATCCCATGTGGGGTGATTTGCATCGGGCCAGTATCGTGAGCACTTCTCTCTTCCGCCCTCCTTCAATGGGGTCATCATGGCGACCACAACGGTATCAGTTTTCTGCAATTCCGCCTCGTGGAACGCCATGGCCCAGAAATGCGGAATTGTGTTCACCAACGGGCCCTGGGCGGCTATATAGTTGAATCCTCCGCCCAAACTGATGTGAGAAGCATTGATGTAGTCGGACTGGCCGCCTGGGAGTATGGGCAAAATCACTCTTGTTTTATCAAACGGGAACACATTCAGGTATCTATTTCTGGGAGCATTGACCTTGGCTAGTCCCTCTAGCATGTCCCACTCGGAGTCAACTTTTCCATAAGCCTCGTCTAGATGTTCATCACAGGTCTGAGAGATCTTGAGGAACTTGGATCTCTGCTCTGCGAGGCTCAATTGGAGAAATGCTGGGGTTTTGGACATGCGGTGTTTGCAAATGAATCTGGGCAATGTGATGGTATGAACAATTGGCTGAGTTCCAGTGGTTTGCTGGATGTCAGGGCTCTTAAATGAACCTGCAGTCCTCTGGCTATGGGTAATTGGGACAGTCGATTAGAAAGAGTACACGGCAATGGGAAACTTGAAATGTTTCGATCGACACTGCCAGATACTTAAATTCAGACTAGGAAATCCTCAGGAGAATAATGGTCTTCAGGGAAGTTTTTTGTTTCGCAGTTAGTAATACCAGAGATCGCAGGACGGGTGAAACTATACGTATAATTGCGCTTAGATGGGGAGTTGATGAGTGGACATAAGATGATTGGTTTTTGAAACTGGTGCTTTTCCAAAATTAGAGAATTTTGAATTAGAGGTCTCTGAGTCTACAGAATACCGCAGTTAGAGGTGATCATAATCAGTTTAGTGGAAAACTTTGAGGGCACGGTATGTGTTTATTCGTGTTGATAACAGATTGATTAGAGGGGTCATATAGCCTTGAATTTTATCGAAGAGCTAGCTTGCTCCAAACGATCGATCCATTCTATTCTCTTCACCATGCGACAATGTCGTCGCTGCCTCAGTAGGGGTTGATTGTTCTGGACCATTCGGTGGCACATGAAGCTTAAAGTTGCTTTAATAAAGTCTTCTCATATGAGGGACATCAATTTGTTATTTTGGAAAGATTTCATGGTTTACTGATGGTAATGATTGGGGCTTTCTGGGGTGAGGCAGCGACGACATTTTTGCAGCCACTGCATATCCCACTGGACTCTCACAATACCATTGTATAAAAGTTCAATTTCTGTCGAGTTTTGTAATTCTTGTGACTCTTGTAACTCATATTTTGAGTGAGTGTAGAGCGGGCGTGGCAATTCGGGCTGAACGCTGTTTGCTTCTTATTATACTGTGAGCTGCATTCCCTGATAACCTGGGGTTTTAGTCAGTTAGCTGGTCTCCTAAAGTCGAAAGGAGCTTCCTTTTCCTGTGGCCGAACACATTATCCATTCCATATCGTGATACTCCTAAAGACATATAGCAGTCTGGGATCCATGATTGTTTCTTGGTTTCGCAGCCACCTCAATGAGTATCTCGAATTAGATGATGATAATGTGACGGTCATGATCGGCTTGAAATCCTGCAATTTGCTTGAGTACCGTTTTGTACTTTTGCTACGGAGAACCTAGTTCTGAACTTCAATTTGGTGGGCTCAAACCAGAGGATTGTGAAGCAATATGAGTATGTCAGTTCATATCAAACGGACAGACATTCCTTCTTCTACAAATAACACTCCAATCTAAGATCAGGAAAAGTAAATGCGTTGACTTTAGCTCTGTATTCATCTCAATTGACACAGTCCTATCTGCTTCCCGAGAACCCTACATCAAAAGCGAATAGATGTTGGCTTTCAAGTTCTCGCCCACCTCGGGCTTCTTCTCAAGAACACCGGCCGTCTCGAGCACCTTGGCCGTGTTCAGCACAACCCGCTCCCAGTCAATCTCCTTCTCACCCAACTGCTCATTGAACTTCACTGTCTTCAACCACTCGCGGGCATCCTCGGCAGAGTAGTCGAGGTTTGTCGAAATATGTTTGACGGCAGCTTCTGGGTTCTGCAAAAAGTAAGCAATGCCTTTTCTCACAGCCGCAAGGAACTTTTTCACCTCCTCGGTGTTGGTATCTTTCCTCAAGGTGACGACCCAAGATGGCCAGGGCGTATAGATCTCGCCAATTCGCTTGATTTCCCCAGAGTCGTAGTATTTCTTGGACGTGAAGTGCTCCCACATGAACGCCTCTGCGTGTTTAGGCGTGCCATCTTCGGAGTATTTCTTATTCACAGCATCCCTCAAGTTCTTGAAATTCGACAAGACGGGAAAGTCGCTAAAATAAGGCGTGGGGAAGCTCAATTGTAGGCCTAGCACAAACGACATGACGTACGACCCCAGGCCGATCCTGGAAACACCGATTCTCTTGCCTGCTAGGTCCTCTGGTTTGGTCACATCGGTTCTGTCGACACCTGAAGAAATAGCCCAGCAAAGGGGGCTTTCCACATATGTTCCAACCACATTTATTTTGTCGTTGCCTTTGCCAATGTCGCTCACAAAAGCCTCTGTGAGTCCAATGGCCACATCCACTTCACCTTCGTTCAAAAGCTTGATAAGTCTTCCACTGCCCTCAATGACAGGCACGAATTTCACTTCAACGCCAGCCTCTTTATAATAGCCGTTGCTTTCAGCAAAGAAAAGCGGAGTCAGAAAATGCTCGGGAATATACGCTACCGTCAACATGGTGATGAAGAATACCCCATTATCGCGGGTTTACAGTGATCAACCACCGCACGTGACAGAACCAGGATCAATCCTACAAAGACTTGTCTACGCCGTAGCATTTATAGTATACCCAGGACCCATGATAATTATGCCTAGCGGCCGAGGCCGGAGCTACACCAACAAGGTGATCCACCAGCCTGCTACTTCAGTACCACGATTAGCAGGCCACACAGCAAACAGATGGCTGTAAGCCTCCGCTCTTCAACAACACGACAGAGAGTTGGACCTCTGTGCCGCGTTGCCGCTCAAGTCGATTCTGCCGCCCTCCTGGGGTCTGGAAGCCTCCTGAGTCTGCGGCTTGGCCTCTGGGATCTTGGAGCCAATCGCAACAAACACATCGTTCACGTTGTGGGATGTTTTGGCCGAGGTCTCGAAAAACAACAAGCCCTCCTCGTCTGCCAACAGCTTGCCTTCTTCTGCACTGACTTTCCTCAACGAATCGTCATCGTCGTCGTTCTCGTCAGCAACCAAATCGTACTTGTTGCCTACCAACGCAATAGTGATATCCTTGGAAGCCTGCTCGTGCAACTCCTTGACCCAGTGTCTGGCCTTGATAAAAGAGGCCGGCTTGGTGATGTCGTACACAACCAAAGCCGCCTGGGCGTTTCTGTAGTACATGGGCGCCAACGAGGCAAATCTCTCCTGGCCTGCTGTGTCCCAGATTTCGTATTTTATTGTTCTTTCGCCGATGGTGCACTTTTGGGTGAGAAAGGCGGCACCGATGGTAGGCTCCTTGCTTTCCTGGAAGTCGTTCGACACAAATCTCATCACGAGAGAGGACTTGCCCACGGCAGCCTCTCCCAAGAGCACCAATTTCACCGAGGTGGCCGAGCTCATTGTGGTTATTTGGTTGGGGACGGTTTGAGGGCAAAAGATGCTTGAGTGATCTATATGGGTCAGGAGTTAACAGGGCGGTACTAGTAGCGCTCGGTTGTGTGCAGGACACTAAGCGATAAGATTGCCAGTTGCAGCTTCTGGTAGAAGTGACAGAGAGAGGAGTTGAAAAAGCTGGCTGTTTTTCGTTTTCGATTTTTCTGGGGCTAAGGGTGAATGATCGGCGGTTGAATTCTATTTTTGGGGATAGTGAAGCAGGGGACCAGTGGCTGCGAAAAAGCGCCTATCAAGCGAGGAATGACTGCGAAAGCTCTGGAAAGGCCTGCGAATTCTATATGATAAGTGATTTACTTTTCATTTGGGGGAGTTGTTTTTGGCAAGTTAGGGCGATATGATAGAATTCTGTTTGATGGACCGTAAGTGGCGAAATAGATGTTAGAGTGGGGCGGATACTCGGAGGTAATAGGAGGTGAGTCTGCTGGGATGATCATCGATGGACCACCCGATGGGTGAGATTTTCAAGGTTTGGAGGGTTCGAGGATTTGTTGGCCAGAAATTCTGCAATCACGTACTTCTGACACTGGGAATTGAAGAGCTTGTCGGACGTTGTGGGATCATGGTAGGCTCATCTCCAGTAATGGTTCCTTTCGATCCCCAAAAATGACACAAAAACACCCCAAAAGAAAACACTTGCAACAAAAAATATCCGTAATGAAAACTCCAGCCTCCTAGTCACTTTCATTCCCTGTTCGTGTCAACCCTTGTCCACCTCCTCTAAGCGAGACGGACGCAGGGAACTTTTCGCAGCCACACACACAGTCTCATACTAAGCTCCCATCCAACGGATCACTAGCTTTTCGCCAGGAGTTTCTAATTCGAAGATTCAAAAACGACGGCACTGTGGTAGCCGGACTTGCATTTCCGGACTCAATTGAACAAATCCGCACGAGGTTGTCCATTCTCTCTCGCAGAACTCACCAATCGAAGCACAGCAGTATCCCATCATTTCATTGTCGTCCTCCTTCTCCTGATCCTCTTCTTACTTTTCCTCCTCCCTTACCTCTTCTTTCCTCTCAGCCCGTTTCCTGGCGACCCAGAACTCGGCATCATACACAAAGTTGCCCAACGCCTTGGGGTCTCCACAATAGGTGGTCTTCACCAGGTCCCGCTCCTCAATGTCAAACCCCATGCGTTCCACGAGCCCCACCAACTCGTCCCGCGTCAACTCCATGCCCTCCATGATGGAGTTCACCTTCTTCCCGTCCTGCTCCACCTCAATGGCCCCCAGGTCTCCCTCATAGTGCCAGAGCGTGGGGCCCATGTTCACCCAGTAGCCTCCGTCCCGAAGGCAGTGGCGGATAGTCTTGATGTAGTCCAACACATTGTGGGCGGTGTCCAAGAAGAAGCAGGTGGCTACCACATCAAAGGCGCCCTCGTTCTCGCCTCTGAACTCACTGGCGGCCGCATCTTCGGTGTAAGCTTCACTTACCGCTAGGTCCCGTGGCCCGTAGAGATCCACAAAGGACCCCGCGGCCATGGACATGAGATCTCCAGCTTCAGGGTTTTCATACACCTCTACTGGAGATTTGTCCGGGACGGTGACTGGCCGAACTTGAAATAACCGTCTCGACACATGCAGCAGCTTGAAAATGTACGGGAATATCGTATGCGAGTGTGCCGTGGGCATACGGTTGAGTACGTACGACAGTGTTAGTAGCATATGGTAGCTCACCTCATTCCCCTGGGTCCAGTAGCCCTTGCGTACAAACTCAAACACTAGCCTTCCAAGACCACATCCAGGCACGAGAACTCTGCCATTTTTAATTCGTTTTTCTACAGCCTCGATGATCCGGGTGTAGGTATTCTTCCGTTCCTCCTCACCATCACTGCTCCACTCTCTGGATAACTGGAGAAGCGTCAGCCGAACTTTGTCGTGCTCTTGAGGCGTACATTTGGACCATTTGTCTGGAGAAGCAGGAACACCCCAATCTTCGGCGGCTACTAGAGCCAATTGCTTAGTGAAGGAGTCGTTGATGCCTAAGCACTGTTCAATGTTGCTGAGAAGTTGTGGATAGAAATCGAGAAGCTGCTGCTCCTCGGACAGAAGCGATTTGTATTTCACCAGCTTCGGCTTGTATACCTGCTGGTACAGCCAGCGGTCGAACGTATAGAACGCATATAGCGTGGAGGTTAAGGCGTTGTACTCTTCCATGGTGTTACTGATAGGCGCGACTACACATTTTTCCAAACCGTATTTCATAATAAATAATCGTCAGAGCTCCGGGAACAAGTCATACTTCAACAAGCCCGTGGGCTGGAGCAGAAGCATGTCCACCTCCCCGTCAGCCCCGTCATTTTCTGGTGGACGCGGTGTCGCCAATTTGGCGCCAGGACTATTTGGATCCACTATCTGCGGATAGTGGGACAGTGTGATGTAAGTATCCTTGAACGACAGAATCGGATGCTCCAGGAGCCCAATGAGCTCGTGGAAGTCCTGCCGCGTCACCTCGATGTTGGTGATCGATTTGCGCCACTCCACAACGTTGTAGATGGGGATCAACTCCCGCACCTTCTCTTCATACACCAAGTTTCGGTACAAGATGGCCGTTCGGAGCGTAAGGAACGTGATTAAACGAACGCAGTAGGCAGCCAAGTACTGAAGCTCAGGCACAAGCTCCTCGTATGCCTCAGGAGGAATTGAGGATCGACTCGAGTCTTTAAGCTCCTCCAAGATCGTGGCCGTATTGTAGTTGGAAAAAACATCCAACATGAGCGGTGAGTCAAAGTCTCGAAGAAAGAGGAAACGCACTTGAGGCACCACGGCAAATATAGCCTTCCGAAACACTCGGTAGAACAAGTTGAGCACCTTCTCAAGCCCTTCAGCGCAGCTGTGTGCAGCAAGAAACCGTGGAGGCTGGAGCTTTGACCAGCTGTTGAACATGGTGAAGAGAATGTCTTCCTGGAGCTCGATATCATCCATGTGTGCGTCCAATGTTGGAAGATGATGTCTGATGGAGTCCTTGGAAAACAGCAACAAGTCGTTGTATTTTCTCCGCAAGAAGACCAAATTAGTATCACTTCTCGTCAGAGCCCGTTCCGCACGTTCGAGCAAAGCGCCAAACCGTGCAAACATGCTTTCAAACTCGTACAAGAACAGTGTTCCATAGCCTGGTAGGTACACCGTTCTCGCAACATTCGTCATTAACTGTAAATGGATCGGGATAAGTCGGGGAGGCTCGATTCCCTGGCGAGATGACTGATGCAAGGTGTAGCTTAGCACCAGGAACATTCCATCACGGAAACACGTGGTGGAGTGAGCCGTGGCGCCTGGATCGTAAATCGACATGAGCGATAGAATGTATGACACGGAAGCGGCCATTTCTGGGTCTCCGTGGTGGTTGAGCAACGAGCGCAAGTCCTTGATCACAGTGGCATAATGCTGAATCAGATGCACCAAAAGCATGTTCCTTGTTTTGGTAAGCAGCACGAGAGCATCAAACCGCGTGTCCAGCTCGGCTGAGAACACGTTGGTGATAAGGTAGTTTGTGGTAAGATTGAGCAAGCACAGAAACATCACACTCGACTTGAACGCCTTGTATATGAAGTATCCAATCCACACATGATACAAATTTCTGATTTCCGGCAACGTGGAAATGCCCTTGGCTATACGAGGCGCCAATGTGGCGGTGGTGTGATAAAGGAGATCCTCATAATTGGTGGTTTGCATGTTTCTCACCTTGAAGCGTTTTGGGGAGACCTTGGCGTCAGGGAGAGCAGAACCAGGGGTACTGGACATAAACGGCGGCGTAGGGTTTGATGGTGCCAGGCTCATGGAGCGGCGAGTCACTTCTGGAGAGCGAAAAACGTCTCTAGCAATTGCAAATGGGCCCTGGGGGCCCTGGGAGCGTTGAGAATGCAAGAAATCAGAAACATTGTCGCTGCCAGGGTACTCTCCGTCCCACTCCATATTTCCAGGCGTCACAGAAGAGCTGTTGTGGATGGAATAGACCGGGTATATGATCTGGGGAGCATCTCCCGTGGACAACAAGTTATCGAAGTTCTGGGTGATGGCATTGTGCTGAAAATTGAGCACGTCCAGCACGCCGCCGGGAAGCGTTCCTGAGCTTTGAGGTTGGCTTTGCAAGTCGAATAACACATCTTCGGGAAGGTGATGTTGCAAGAAGTCCTGATTTACCACAGGCATCATGTCCGTGTCCAACGCGATTATATGACCGCGTTCTTGAGCAAAATTGGGGAGAGCCGTCTCCCGTGGAGGCCTCTTGCCATCGCCAATGTGAAGGCTCGCTAGACCAGCCCGGTCAGACTCCTCGGCCTCGACCAGCGCCTCTCTTGAAGAAGGCAGGTCTTTCTCAGTCTTGACCTCTGGAGCCGGTTTCTTGCGCCGTAGCTCCGTGTCCGTATTTTTCTCGCCGGCCCTGTGCAACCTGTCGCCATTTTTGTTCTGGGCCGATTTGGCACGATGGAAGTCCTCTAGCTGCTTTTCAGTGTAGTCCAAGTACTCGCACCTGGAGCCATGCTTGATACAATTGGTGCAAGCAGGCAAGTTTTCCGGACACTTGACCCTGCGGCGCTTGCAAGTGGCACAACCAAGTTTACTGTTCTTGTGTTTTTTCCTTGTTGGTCCTTTCTTTTCTTCACCCATGGCTTCAGGGTACCTTGGTCTTGAAATGTGGAGACTGGCGGCAATCGCGCACAATGTGCGGGCATACGGCTATATAAAAGAAAAAAACTCGGCAGCTTTGGGCCGGAAATAGAAACCATGCAAGCTGCCAGGGCAGAACAAAATCTTTCAACTATTGTGTCACTTTCCGCATGGTTTTTGAATGCTCCGATGACAACAACCCGTAAACTCTTTTCCCTCCAGTGAGTCAGAGTGAATTATGAACATGGGATGTTCGGATTTCAGTCTGGAGCCGCTAGAGCCGCACCGTGTATTTGGAGCCCGACTCATCTCGCATAAGAATTAAGAAACCGCCTTCAATAAATTGGGGGACCGTGGGGGCGCCAGTGCTGGTTCTTCGGTGACGCAAAATTGCCGAGAGGCATAAAGTGGAGGACCCTGGAAGATGGCTCAGCAAATGCCACCGGTGGGGGATCTTTGCATTCGGATTTTTTTTGCAACTTCTGCCCTCGGTGCGTTCTGCCTCGGCATAGTCTGCCTCTGCGTGCAGCTTGTCCGTTTCCGTCTTCGTCGGTTCAGGCTTAGGAAAACGTTTGTGCTAGCACGCTGTCAAGCCTTGTTTTTGTTGATGGCATTGATAAGCTCGTTACCACTTTTTGAGAAAAGTTGAGCAAACACACGCAATTCCTCGAGACCGGGCGAAATCATCGTCATCTTTTCAGCCTGCAGTTTGGCCAGGTAAACTTGTAGAAGCTGCTCAGGCTGGAAGTCATGGTTCGAAAGACCTTTACTATAGTCGAATGTCAACGGCTCCGCACGCATAGCCACAGCTTGTCTTTCGAGCTCTCTCTGAAGCGCATTGTAGCATCGTGGGTCTTGGGAGATCTCTTCAAAAATCGGGAAATTTTGGGCATTGAACTGTCCCGATAAAAGTTTTTCGGGATGCACTTCCGGCACCCGTAACTTATCGAGGCCGAGCCTCACGATGTCTTTGTACTCGAATTCCGGTGGTGCCGGGTTCGCCTCATGATGAACATAGTCCGACACCAAACTGTGACCCGTATGATATCCAAAGAGTGCTTGACGATATTCGAAAAACTTGATCATTCGTATTAGCCCCATGTCAATTGGGGAGAGAGACTCAAACTCCCTCATGTTCTCATAATTTGGCTGCGGAAGGTGGAACCCAACTTTGGGCGCAATCACGTAGCACGGATCCAAGAGCATCGTGCACCGTATTGGGAGGCATTGGGCAAGGCACCTTCCGAGAGCGTGGAAAAATAACGAAAGTATCCGATGGATGATACTGGTGTTTGAGACCATAGAGAACTTGTCTCCCCGAAACACTCGGAACCAGTCGTAAGTCATGTTGTAGATGAGTGTAGGGGATACAAACTTGAAATCCAGTGACATGTTGCCAACGCCATACAAGTTTTTATAATGGCTGTCCAAGGCTCTCATCTGTGGGATAAACTCGCTCTGAAGCTTCTTCAAAAACGCACTCATCTCTTTTATGTTATGCTTAAAGATCGGGTTTTGCAAGACCGACGCCGTGATATAATCGTACTTGACAAGACCATTGTCATGGTTGTACAAGAGGTCGCTCACGATTCTTTTATAGACACTAAATGTGTCGGAGAGCTCTCTGATGGCATCGAGCAGAAAGTCGGGAATGATTGATTGAGTCGAGTGGTTGTTGAGGATCATGATCTCCTGTCTCACGGCTACGCTCACGTCACTAATCGTCTGGGCTTCAGTAAGGAGTCTGTTGGCCAAAGTGAGAGCACCTGTGAACATCATGCAAAGGGTTGAAATATCCGAGGACGTGTTCCAAAAGCATGCCCAAGCTGAAAACATCGACATCTTGATGGGGTACTCTTCGTGATAGTTTGCAGTTGACTCACGCAACGCTCGTAGAAGTCTTCCGTAGGTGACATACAGCAAGCGATTGAGCCTCTTGAGGTCTTCAGGGTTGTAAAAAAACTCGGAGTACCTCGATCCAAGGCTGGTTGGGCTGAAACTCTGGTTGCTCAGCGGGGAAGAGGCATTGGAATACAGACTTGCCGAAGGGTGGTTACTGAAGTTTTCAAACTCTCCGTTGACAATGATCTGCGCCGTCCGCTTCGAGATGTTGACTGCTTTGTCGATGAAATAAACAAAGTAGAGATTGAGCATGGACGCCTGGTGGAAAATGGCAAGCCAAAACTTCTGGAAAAGCTCCTCCTTCCAGACCGGCTGGATGACGGAATTGAACTTATCATTGGTGACCCTACGCACATCAACAGTGCCATCCTTCAAGCTTCTCAACGCATTTTCGAGGAAAGGATTTTTGAGATGGCTCGGTACATTATTTTTGGGGAACCTGGTGGCCCTGTTGATCGCATTTGGCAAGGGAGAACCATGACGACGAAACTCCTGGGGACTACGTCTCTTGTGCCCACTTTTAAACTCATCACCCGGCTCTGGAGATAACTCACGCTTGATTCTATCGTTCATTTGCGGAGACAGCTCGTCGGAGCTGTTGGGGTCGATTCGACTCGTCGAGTGCTCAGTGTTGTTTGTGTCGGGGAAGTCAAAGTCCGAGTACTCTTTCTTGATGCTCAGTCGGGGTTCATAGTAAGCAGGAGTGTTGAAGTCTAGATTTGTGGGCCAGTGAGTATTAATGGATGATATGTCCGGTAGATCTGTGGCCATGGAGTTTTCATACATGCTCAGCAAGTCCTGCCAGGGCTTGAGCTCTGCACGTTGCATGTCACGGATGACGCTGATGTCGTTATCGTTCAAGTTGCTGAAAATGGCCGAGTAGACCTGGGACCTGAAGTTTTCCGAGCGGTTGGAGAACAAAGTCTGCGACTTCTGAGCGCCGTTTGACACGCTTCTGCCTCGTAGCGTGGACTCCAGGGAAGGGGCCAGGCTGTTTTCCGACCGCAACTTGCCTGTGCCCGTGTCCAGCAACGGCGTGGAGTTATCCGGCTGGTCCAGGTTCATGCTGTGTTTCTGGTCGTTCTTGCGGCGGATATGGTCCAAACGGTCCAGAGGAAAGTCGAGGTAGCCACAGCGGTAGTTTTTCCTGACACAGTTGGAGCAGCTAGGAAGCTCTTCAGTGCATTTTATACGTTTGGCCCGGCAGTTTGGGCAGCCATCCCGCGAGTTCTTATGGGTACGCCGTGTCTTCCGCTCAGGCTTGACGAGGCCAGAAGACCGCGACATTGATACGGCGGGATGAGCAAAGATTGGATACCGTAGTTAGGAAGGTGATTAGGCCGGTGTTCAAACGTGCCGGCGATTGGAGTATGAAGAAGCTTGACTAGTCTTGGCTGGAAGGGTAGCTAGACTGTAGAGCGCGGTGCCTCACTGATGTAGTGAGTGCGGTGGACAGGTTTTCTGGGATTGTTGCCAGAGGCTGTTCCCTAGAGTGCTGTATGCAGCCGGGGAAACCACGCAAAGGTTGACGAAAAAGGATCAAAGAGGACGGTTTCTCTCTATGATTTTATTTCAACGGCCCATATCAAGCCAGCATGTCCCAAATGGGGGGTTGACGCAGAAAGGCAGACTAATGCAGCACCTAGCTGGGATTAGTTCACCAGCAGCAAGGGCTCATTCGTATGAAGGACTGGACGGCTCGGGGACAGCGCTTTGTCGATTTTAGCAATCCATCTCGGCAGGTTGAAGCGGCATCGAAAATTCCGCATTTCTCGAACCTCGGCTTCCTCTTTGTGCCCAGCATTGAAAACTTCTTCGAGACCGGCTCCTGCCTTATCTACGAGGTTATGGCTTTGTTCAAAAAGCCGTGCAGCGAGTGCACCGCGGCGATTCATGTGCATCACCGGACGCACCAGGCTCTGTGGCTGCAAAATGGCGCCTCTACCCCAAACACCACAAAATCGCCCCACTTACAATTGGTAGTCTTCCAGAAATCCAGATCCCTCGAGATCTGCCAAATGCCGCATTGTGGGCCGCCCGTGTGGGCAATTCCACGGCTTGTCGAGTCCCGCCAAATGGCCCACCACGGTCCCCATCGTGCTTCTGTTGAGTGCTTGTCCAACCATGATACTCAGACGACACGCCCGCAGAGCGATCATCAGATCCACTTTGTGGCAGCGAACAATGGATCCTTGAGTGGGGCCGACATCGTGGAGTCGTTGGACGAGCTCGTGCAAATCGGTTTCATCGAAAACCACGTTTTTCAGCACGGGAAGCGCCACGAGCTCGACTCGCTTGCCTGGCTGCGGGTCCTCTGCTTCTCGAACTACAAAGCCGTTTTTGCGAAGCTGCTCCTGCTGGTCCAAAACGAGCATCTCGTCGATGGGCAGGAGCTCTAGCACTCGCGATATCACAAGCGGTTGTGCTCGAAGCTGGAGCAGCCGGTGAAGACGCTCGTAATTGAAGATCTCGTCCGACGCATGCTGGTCCACAATGAAGAGCCTTTCGTCGTGTTTCACCACGATGAAACCGAGATTGAACTGGCCCACCACCTCCATGTGCGGGAAGTCCAGCTTCTGGATCACAAGCTTCTCTCTCACATCGTGCACGTTCGCTAATGACTGTTTTTCGGGCTTGATTTCTTTCTTGATCGAAGGAAATACCAGTTTCAAATCGCTCGTATCGATTTTGAGCACCTTGGTGATGCCCTTCACTGGTTCGTTCGCAGACGGCTTGTTCAATGGTTTGGTGAGCGGACGGTCTGCTGGACCAAGCGCTGAGCCACTTTGAGCCGGCGCCGTGGTTTTGTCAATTTCGTTGCTGTCTTCAATTTCGAATGTTTCGTCGTGCATCGAATGTGTGCACCCATTGCCGTGGCCGTGGCTCTCATCTGGAGATAATACAGTCTTCGGCAGTTTAGCGGTCCCCAAGATCTCTTGCACGCTCGTGATATCGGTGTTGTCCTCCTCAAACGTAGTGTCCTGTTGTACGAAAAGCTGGGCTTCCTCAGTGAGCAAGAAACTGTCGTCGGCCGCATCCTCGTCGTTTTCGCTATTCACATCAACCACGTCTCTTCCATCATCCAGGCCTTCCTCGAGGCCATCGTCTAGGCCAGAATTTTCCTGTGTATTCTGTATCACCTCTAAGGCTTCTGGGGACACTTCCTCTTGCGTGTCATTCAAGTGATCCACTTGGAGTTCTTGCTCAGATTCATTGTCAGATTCTCCTTCCAGCTCTCGTTCGGACTCCATTTCCTTGACATCTGCCCGTGCAAACGTCTGGCTGTTATCAAAACCCTCTTCATCACCGACCACATCATCAGTGACTTCTTTGGTATGTTCCTCTTCCTCTTCCTCCTCGTCCTCTGCCTCTGCCTCTTCCTCTTCCTCCTCTCTCTCTTGTAACAGAGCGTTCTCAGTACCAATTGCAAACGCTTGAGTTAACGTCATCGATTTTTGTTTCTTGCCCTGATTCTCTGCTTGTTTATCATCGTTGGCCTTCCGCTTCAGGTCGAACGCATCCAAAGTCTGAGAAGCACCTAGCCTCACAACACCAAGGTCACTCTTCGGAACCACGTTGTGCATGCCATCATAGAACTTCGTCATTTCCTCTCGAAGAACCTCACCAAGAAGATCTTCATTCTGTATCATGACGCTTCGTTTGTCTGGCGTCACATTGATGTCCACAAAGGTCTGGTCTATCTCGATGTCGAGCACGAACACTGGCAGTTGGGTGTGATTAAACGCCTTGTAGACTTCATTCAATATCTTGGTGAATTTCTTGTGTACCACTGGTCGCTTGTTGATGTAGAAGAACTGTCTGTCCAGAGCTCCTCTCCCCATACCAAAGGAATAGTCCAGGACTAGACCCTTAAGCCGGAATTTCAAGGAGACTGGAACACTTGTCATGCCAAGATTGAATCTTGCCTCGATATCATCCGTGGCAATATCCACAGGGATCATGCCATGTGCCCCATTGCTTCCATAGACGCTCACTAGGGTGTCGTAGATTGAGGCTGACTGGCCTTGGGTCCCCATAACCATGGATTTTTTCCCAGTATTTCCACTGATGTGATAAATCGCAAACCGCACATTGGTGTAGATTAAAAGATAGCCCACTAAAAGCGATAGAGCTTTGGAGTACTCTTTCTTGGCGTTTTTGGTGAAATATTTCTGACGGACCGGGAGCCCATGGAAGAGATCTTGAATGCTCACAGTAGTGCCTTTTTTTCCTGAAACAGCCAACTTCTCCGATAAAAGCTTCCCCATGCTGTCGTACTCAAGCTGTGCTGCCATTGGATAAGTGGAATCAGAACATGTGTTGATCTTCACTCTGGCTACCGCACACATGGAAGCCAATGCTTCGCCCCGGAATCCTAGAGTTGAAACAGACTCTAGATCCTCAAAACTCTCGAGCTTTGATGTGTGATGCTTCAAACAAAGTGCTTTGTAATCACTCTTATCTATGCCCTTACCATTGTCAGTGACATCTATGCCCTTTATACCGTAGTTGTTGAAGACTATCTCGATCTGCTTGCTGTTAGCATCTAGAGCATTGTCCACGAGCTCTTTAACCACAGACTGGAGCTCTATGATGACCTGCCCTGAGGTGAGCTTATTCACGTCGGTCGCGTCAATTGACGTGATGGGCATTGCTGAAAGTGGGATTTGGCTATATTAGGTGAAGTCCAGAGTCAGCCTGGTGATTATGAAAAGAATGAATTATTTCCAAACGCGTTTGTCAATTTCAGACACTTTCCTTGGTTATGTCTTCAAAGTAGCCGTGGTTCTGTCACGTGCGGAAGCGCCAATTCTTAACTAGGCAGGATACTATCGCTTCTCATTCCTAGAGATAAGATAGTGGATGTCTACATTGACTGTACCTGATGTGCTTGTAGCACTACGAGATTTTCTAGCCATCTGGATTTCCCAAATCATCTATTATCACCACATTTACCCAGACGATGCATTTAGCAAGAAGCTGTACCTCGATCTTGTGGTCTATCAGTGCCGAGCACCTGCTTTGAACGAATACTTGGAGAAGTTTGCGATTGACATGATTTCAGTGTTGGCAGAGAAGGACGGAGGCGGCAAGGTCCACGACGTTTTGGTCTTGATATACGACGAGTCTAATCTTCATGTGTGCCAACGGTACGTCGCCAACTTCAGCCAATTCCCAGGACTCAAGGGGCAGTATTCTTCATTAGACTTTCTTATGAATCCAAGCTTACTCAAAGATACGCAATCTGCAAAAATTAGCATTCCAAACTTCACTCGAGAAGCTGTCAATACCGACTTACGCAGCCTAATGTTCTTCCATATCGAAGAGCTCAAGCGAAATGAGGCCCCAACGCCTAATGACTTTTTTTTCAAGCTTTTGTTGAACGTTGACGGTGAAGTAGATCTCAACAAGGTTTCTTCCCTGCCCTCGCCGTGGATTAGATTAACTCTGGAGAAAGATGTACAGAACACGGCTTTCGTGCCTTTAGGTGAAGTAAGCGTGGGGTTTATGCAATTTGATATTCACAACGAATATATCAATACTTAGTCAAGCTTGTTGTCGAGGCCCATCAAGTTCTTCAAGTTCTCGTACATAAAGTAACTGATGGAAACCGCCGGTGCGACCTTGGCCAAGTTGGGAATGAGACCCTTGAAGAGACCAGGCACTCCCTCTCTAGCGACAGTTTTTTGGAAGACATCCTTGAAGCCCTTATATCTATGAGGGTGGGCATAGGTGCCTTGTGCTTGCAATCTTGTTCTCAACAAGTTGATTGGATAGACCATTGTGGCGCCAAAAGTACCAGATATTGCACCCAAGGAAAGCACCATGTAATTTGGTAAACGAACGTCATCTTCATGGACACCGAGCTTTTTCGCTTCTCTTTTGACAAGCAACGTCTTGATTGTGGAGAATGTTCCCAAGTCAAGAGCAGCATAGGGGAACATACCACTCAACCCCACAAATATGCCTCTATAAAAGATTCTGAGCCCACCTTCTTTGTACATTTGCTTGACTTGTTGTACAAGAAGCTGATTGCCCTTCAACCGAGAATCCAAGTTTGAACACTGAATTCTGAATTTAAGGGTATCGATGGGGTACACAGTAAATTGGGCAGCAACACCACCCAAACCACCTGCCAAGTAAGTCGAGATCTTCGACAACTTCGAGGTGTCATCAACACCCTCTATTCTGGCAAATACACGTTTTGCGGCCTCGAAAGAACCAAATTTCATGGCAGACTCAGGAAACACCTTCATGACATTCAATCCATTGCCAACATAGAAAGCTCTGAATCCGCCTTGCTTCCAAAGCGTTCTGATCGCCTGCATCATGGGAGACCTAATGGTTTTATG
Source organism: Candidozyma heveicola (assembly GCA_003708405.2). Lineage (NCBI taxonomy): Eukaryota > Fungi > Ascomycota > Pichiomycetes > Serinales > Metschnikowiaceae > Candidozyma > Candidozyma heveicola. Next base: position 470,425 of record PPOB02000008.1, read on the forward strand.
ATGGGGCTTCTCAGCCTGACTGATGCGTGCTTCATGCTGCGATTGGAGAAGCTTATCTCTGGCTTTCTTTATAGCCTGTCTAGAGGCGCCCGACTCAACCTCTTGGGCGAGCACCTTCTTGTTATGCATTATTGTGGACGAAAGATCTGTTCTCGCGATAAGGAACACTTTAATTCTATCGAATGGTGCTGTGCACGTTCTGGATACCACACCTGATAGACCACCGGCTAAGAAAAAGCCAAAGCCACTGAGAAATGAATTGATCAATGTGACATCACCATCAGAGGACAAGTCAAGCTCCTCAGCCAAGTACGTATAAGCCGTTCTGATTCTGGAGCCATGCAAACGGGGCATTAACATTAGGAAATCACGAAACTCTTCGTATGTGATATAGCCGTGACAATTGTGGTCGATCTTGCTGAACACTTCATCGATAAGGTGGTCGGATGGGCGAAGATTGAGTGTCTTTTTTAGGTACTCGATGAAATCGGCTCTGGTCAATCTTCCGTCGTTATCCAGGTCAATTTTGTTGAATCCCTTCAATATTTGGTCATCAGTGGTCGTTAAGTAAAGCTTGAAGTCATTAAAATCGATGATGTTGTCTTGATTGGAGTCGAACGAGCGGAACACATGTTCAAGAAGGTCGGCGTTACGACTCACCGGGTGATTTAACGTTTTGACGGCGTTTTTGAAATCCAGAAATGTGATCTGACCCTTTTGCTCTATATCTAGCTTGTCGAAAAGAGACTGGTAGTCATCTGGAGTTTTTCGTGTTTTGTCCATTTATGCGAGTGTATGATAATGTTTAGGTGTGAGATGTTCCTTGTTCAAGTAAGGGACATGCGAATGCAAAGGAAGTTTTGGCTGTATTACAGCAAGAGATGTCGATGCCAGAACAGTAATCGAGATTTTGAGGCAGACTATTTGTTGTGGGAATCGGTCACGTGACCTAAAAAGCCCACTTTCTGTGTTTTATTGGTTCTGAAACACAGAGAATGAGACTTTAGTGTGTTAAGTGATTTTAATATGAAATCTTAAAAGTTTCTCGAGAGCTTTTGATGTCAATTCGTGGTTTGCAAGCGACGAATGCACACGATAATAAGATTGTGCTCGGCACCTTCGGTATGGAGACACCACCATGTAGCAGCGGTTATCTGTGGAGCAATTGACTTTCATGTAGGGGAATGTTCGGAGTAAATCTGTTAAGATCATTTTTTACTCTTTTCGTGAGAGAAGAAAGGGAATATTCAGACCGATTTTTCAATATTCTGTGTTAAGACTACTTGGCTGCGAATTTATAAACTTAGTTTCACAGTGGATGAAATTTACGAAAATGAGAAAGACAGAAATGCCTGGAGCTAAAGTTGAGTATTATTTTTGAATTGAAATGTGCTTTATGATTTCTAGATTTTCTGAAACGGTATTCTAGGCTGAATGGTCTTTTAATCTGACTTTGATAGTGGATTAAATGTCCTGCAAGTATAACGCACCTTTGTTCTATATGTGTTTCCAACGGAAGACGCGTATCAAATGAGCAATTGAGTGGAACACAGACAATGCAACACAGACAATACAGCACTGTACTTATTACAAATCCTATCTATAAATAGGGGATAGTCTACTCAGAAACCTAAACAAGTTTCTCTAAAACGGTTTACACGTGACTACACACGTGATAAGTGTCAACAAACATCTGCATGGATCGAGGTTTCAATCCAGTATCCAAAAGACAAGCACGAACCACCTTACATATGAGTACCCAGGACCTCAATGACGACGAGGCATTTGAAAATGGCAGCCCAGAATTAATTTTGCATTTTATTTCGGCCCTGATCGAAAGCCAGGATAGTCGTGCTAAGTGTATTGATACACTCGATCTGCTAGAACCAACGCTTTACACGTATTGCAACGTTGATGCCCCGCAGGCACTCTATGTGGTGCTCAAAGTTAACGGTGAATTTTCCATCTTCAGTGAAATAGTCGATGTGATGCCTCAAGACACGGTGCTGATTACGATATTCTTGAAACATTCACGCATACTTCGATCCGTTGACTCTCTACGATCCCAGATAAACGTTCTATGCCTTCCTGTTGATGACTCTTATGTCTCTCGAGTCACTCGCTCACCGACCCTTGTAAGGGATCTTCTCAATCATGTTGTCACTCCATACTTTGATCGCCTTTCATCCTCAGAGGCTGATAAAAACGTATCGGGATCTCTTCAACTAGCTAGGAAGAAGCTTAGTGAGCTCAATGCATCGTTGAACTACGTCGATCTGCAAATAGAGGTTCCGGATTTACTAAGCTCTGTGCTGCCCTCCGTTCTTGAGCTTCTACGCCAGCCCCAAGAAGAAGAAGCCCTTTTGCAAAACACCACACTCCTCAACGAGCTCACTCACAACGCCAACAACTGGATAAAACAGGTTCTTTCAATCACGAGGACATCTAAGAGCCCCAGTGAAAACTGGTCGATATCAGATGAAATTAGCTTTTGGGCATCCATGGAGACGGCCTTGGTGTCTTTGCAAGACCAAGTTCAACAACCGGAGGTGCAAAAGCTTATGCAAATTCTTGTTGCATCAAAGCGATATCAAACGACTTTTATGTTCCAGAATAACCTTCAAATTTCCGAAAAGCTAGAGGAGGTAAAGCTGTACAATGCGTTCTTGAAGGAACTCCCCATTGATGGGCTTGCCATTTCAAAAGATTCGAAAGATCCACTTTCAGAATTTGATTCTAATCTTTCTCTTATATTTGCGCAGCTCAAAAAGTGGAAGTCTCTGACCTCATTTCCACTACTACGCATGATAGAACTCATCGAGCTTATTTTGTCGGACGTCTCCAACAACTTTACATCGGTGTTGTCGTCCCTATCATTGATGGCTTTACCAGAGGAATCTTTTCTGAATATCATGAACACCAAAGTGAAGAGTATATTGCGGGCCATAGACAATTTCATCAAGAACATGACAAATATCTTGAGAGAACTCATGAGAAAGCGTCTGGAGAAATTCATGATAATCAAAATCGACCAAGATCGTATTGAACGTATCGAGAAAAGAATCGAACACTTAACCGAACTTAAAGGTAAGCATCACTCATTGTCACGGGGCCTTCTTCAATCCGGAGCTGATGAAGCCCTTGTTGATCAGCTTATGAACTCTTACAATAAGCATGTTATCGCAGCCAACTATTTTGACATCAATCCAGATGGCGTGTTGATTTGGGCAGCACAAGAGGACAGCTACCTTGAGACTCACAACCGTATCCTGGCGAGTTTGGCATCGTCATTAAACAATAAGATTGCTTTGTGTACATCTTATGATGATTTCGTGAGTTTCTTTGGAAACATTGAAAAATCGAGTACAGGCTCAAGTACACTCCTCCCACTAATAGATGACAATCATAAGGTACGGTTCTTGACTAAAGTTCAAGACTTAATAAAGGACCTTTTGTCAACTGCAAACAATCAAAGTCGTATCGATGGTCTTACTTTGTCATCAAAACCCTCATTGAATCTCATTGATGAGATTTTATTCAAGATTTCACTCAAGGCTAACGTTGATATCGTCATTCATACCATTGCTCAGTCATTGGGTGATACATGGGAATTGTTTGCTATTGGGGCCCAAATCAAGGATGTCGTTTCCTCATTGGCTGATAGACTCGACTTTGGGAACAATCTAGATGCTTGGATCATCTCGACGAGATCACAATTGGAATATATGAATAAAGGTGAAAGCATTTTCCGCTTCCAAGAGCCCGATGAGAACGGAGAAGTTGTCCTCATCCTAGATATTCCCGCTGATTTATTGGAGATGCCACGAAATATCTCTATTCTCAAATCCTTGGGTTTGAATATACCATCAGATTTGACTTTGCAAGAAAGCCGAATCAGTATGACAAAATCGATTGTGTTCACTCTCAATGAACACATCGAGGTTTTCAATCAAGCTTTGTATGAAACTTGCAGCAATGGTGGCTTCGAGCAAGTCTTTGAGCCTTTGAAGGAAGAGGCTCTTGGTCTTCTCCTCAAAATTAGCTCTTATTCTTGGTCCAATTTACGATTAGATGCTACGTATATGACCGAGGGATTAGAGCAGTCAGAAACTGAAGTGGAATCAATGAAGCTCATTCATCAATTTCAAGAGGTAACATACAATTTGTTCGATGTTCGGAGATCAGTTGACAACATCCTCAAATCGATCGACAGTGACCATCTCCCAGCCTTACAGTCCTGCGACTTCAACCTTTTGTCAATTCAGCGTTGCGTTGACCTGATTCGTGGTGCTGCCTTCCACTTCATGCAAAAGATTCCTGATTCCCGTTTATTCGACACTGTTTTACGGGACTTGATCGCTAAAGGCATATTTGAAAAATGTGAAAAACAACTATGCCAGTTCAGCGCAGCAATCAAGGGGGAGACGGATGCCTTATCTAAATATAAGGTTTATCATGTTCTCTACCTTGAAAATGGCGATTTCTTCATTGAACCACCCTTTGCCTCTTCCAGGGACTCATGGACAGGCCTCGTAAGTGACTGGACTAGCATCATTTCACTGCTTACATTTGAGGACTCGAAGGGGACTCACCAAAAGTTGTTCCTTCAGTTCCCGACTTCTATCAAGCACCGAATTCAAGAGACTTTGTCCGAGATTGATACTTTGTTTACCTCTGTGGACCAACAAATGGAATATTGGACTGAATTTGGAGAAGCATTGAAGCTCAATTTGAAGGATAACCCATTTCATGATCTTCCTATCGAACAGATGTTAGTCAAAGTGAAACATTTGCTTCGCTTGGGCAGTCAGTTGGAAGATTCACGAGGAGTAATCAAATTGGGCGGGCTTTTTAACATTCTGTACTCTGTGGTAAGGAATCAAATTTTGAGCGCCTATGAGGAATTTAAGTCCCAGTTAATTAATCGGTTTGCCCAAGCTGTGTCAGATTCCAGCAAAAGTCTCCTTGGCCTGATGAAAGAAACAGAGAGGCGCCTTGGATATGAACCAAACTTGCTGCAACCATTCAAGGCTAACTTAAGTTTTGTGGCTCATTTATTGGCTTCTAGGGAGAACGTTGCAAAATGGACCGGATTTCAAATCTCAATCAGTGACTGCCAGAAGGTCTTGCATCAAAATAAACGGCAGCTCCCCAGTTACTGGATTTATCCTGATCAGTTTGAACACACTGTTTCCAATTTACAGCTGCTTATCAACCGAAAAATGGCTTTCGTGGACGAGAACCTTGATCGTTTTCAAACAAGCTTGAGCAAGGAAATGAGTTTCTGCAATGATGAATATGAGGAAATGGCCAATGAATGGTTTAGTAAGCGACCAATTTCAGGATCCATGGACCCAGGACATGCTTTGTCAATCTTGACTAAGTTGACAAAAAAATTGCACGATCTCGATGAATACAGAGGAATGGTGTCAGAGGTATCCCGAAAACTAGGTGTTGCGATTCCAAGTCTGGCTCTGTATCAATCTTTGAAGGATGAACTTGATGATATGAGCTTTGTCTGGAAGTCACTCGAGGAGTTATGGGACAACATCGAAGTCATCAAAGAAATGCGTTGGTCTGACGCCAATCCTAGAGAGGTCAAACAAAAGCTTGAAAGTCTTTCATCCACGATGAAAAGCCTCCCTGCAATGGTTCGCCACTATTCAGCCTTCACCATCTTGAAAAATAAGGTGGCTTCCTTCATCAGCCAGCTTACAATTCTCCATGATCTCAAGGGGGCGGCTCTCAAGCCTCGCCACTGGAAAAAGATATTGGCTGTGGTGAACTCTCCACCTGCCCTTTCGTATGAAAACATGAAGCTACGGAATATGTTCGATTTGGGATTCCAGATGCACGAGGGGTCTATTAAGGCAATATTAAAGCAAGCGAATGATGAACGTATTGTTGAGGAGTCTTTGGATAGTATTGAAAAAGAATTGTCCACAGTGGTGTTTGAAACTTTTGACTTCCATGGGAAATGCCGCCTCGTTCGGAATTGGAATAAGCTATTTGATGTTTGCCAGGCAAACATAAGCACATTGTCTAGCATGAAGAATCTGGTTTCCCACGGAGAGTTCGAAGAGAGAAGAAGTGCGCTCGAGACCCAACTTTTTGATCTCGAGTCAATCTTTGACACCTGGGTCGAGGTACAGAAGCATTGGGCGTATCTTGATGGGGTATTCGGCAACAACCCTGATATAAGATCATCCTTGCCGACAGAATCTACTAGATTCAACAATCTATCTTTCGAATTCATCAATATCCTCAAGCGAATCAGCAAGTTCACAGCTGTGATCGATATTTTATCCATCAAATCGTTGAGGGAGACTTTTCAGAAAATAGAAGAGAGCTTGGAACGAACGAAAAAAGGATTGACAAACTACCTCGAAGAACAACGTCTGTTATTTCCAAGATTCTACTTTTTGGGTAATGAAGACATGCTTGAGCTCATTGGTGGCTCAAATGATATTAACAAGGTCAACAGACATGTGAAGCTGATGTTTTTCGGGGTTGAGTCCTTGATCAAGGACAAAGACACAAGCAGCATTACAGATATCATAAGTCCGGAAGGAGAACGCTTAAAGCTCTCTCGACCTGTTTCCTTGATCAGAGCTCAAGAGCTACACGAATGGTTGAGCGAGTTGGAATCGCAGATGAGGCTTACCGTTGCATTACTTGTGAAAGACGCAATACAAGAATTGCAAAGCTGTTTCCTGGATGGATCCTTTGAGAATGACTCGTTACCTGATATCATCGGCCGCTTCCCAACTCAGGTACTTGTTGTTTCTTTAAACGTCATGTTCACGAGACAGACTGCGAGAATGAGCGACAAGGATAATAATCTAGGTGCTGAGTATGAAAAACTCTTAAAAAGAGTTGCTTCCTTTTTAGACTCGTCGAATGCCCCGCATGAAGCCAAGAAGATCGAGTCCTTGGTCATTGAACTTATTCATCATAGAAAGATTGCAGGGAAACTCGATTCTGCACCATTGCATCAACGTGCTTCTATACTCCACCAGGTGCAATTGTTTGACTTCAACTCCAACGCAGCCTCTCCGCTTGATAGTATTATTGTGAGACAAGGTCGTTTTGAGTTACCCTACGGTTTTGAATACCAGGGTATCGTTGAACGACTCGCCGTAACACCCCTTGTCGATAAGTGCTACCTAGCTATGAGCCTGGCTTTGGCACAGGGATTGGGTGGATCGCCCTTTGGTCCAGCGGGTACAGGTAAAACAGAGAGTGTTAAAGCATTGGGATATTCCCTCGGACGCATGGTAAAAGTCTTTAACTGTGACGACTCTTTTGACTACAAATCGATTGAAAGAATTCTTTTCGGACTTTGCAAAGTTGGATGTTGGGGCTGTTTCGATGAGTTCAACAGACTCGATTCTGCAAACTTGAGTGCTCTCGCATCACAGGTGGAAGCAATCCAACAGGGCCTAAACAACTACAACGAACATCATCAGGTCGTGCTTTCGGGTAATTCATTCTCCATACATCCTAACACTGGATTATTTGTCACCATGAACCCCGGCTATGCTGGCAGAAATGAGCTACCAGAGAACATGAAAAGGTTGTTTAGAAGCTTTTCGATGGAGAGACCTGACTTAGAGATGATCATTGATGTGATTCTTACATCTCAACAGTTGGTTAACACGAAGAGCCTCGCAGAAAAGCTTGTTGAATTTTTTAAAGGTTTAGAAAATGCCACATCGAAGCAAAGACATTATGATTTCGGGTTGAGGGCTATCAAAAGCGTTCTTCGCATGTGTGGAGTGAAACGTTTAAACGCTGGTTTAACAAGTACACAAGATCCTCTGCTTCGAGACGAGCTTTCACTTGTGGCAAGATGTTTGGAAGAATCGTTGTTACCCAAGTTGGTACCAGAAGACATTATTCCATTCCAAGGCTTGTTAACTAAAATCTTCGATGGTATGGGTAATTCATCTTCCGAGTTTGAGGCATTCTACGGCCAAATTCGAACGAGCGCCGCCAGAGAGGGTTTTACAGTGTCAGATGCATTGCTCCAAAAGTGCTCTCAGATCCTCCTGATTCTGGAATCACATCATGGGTTTATGTTGGTCGGTGAATCCGGTTCTGGAAAGTCCACAATGTTGAGGCAGGTGTTGAATGCTAAATCAGAGTTAGAGGAAACTTCCCACAAGACGTTTGTTTTAGACTGCAAGGTTCTTTCCAAAGAGCAGATCTTTGGATCTTTGGATCCTATCACACGAGAATGGACTGACGGAATTTTCACAAGTCACCTAAGATCGATTGTTCAAAATATGAAAGGAGAACAGACCCACCGTTCTTGGATTGTATTTGACGGTGATATTGATCCTGAATGGGCTGAAAATCTCAACAGTGTGCTTGACGACAATAAGGTTTTGACGCTTCCTAACGGAGAGCGGCTTGAGCTCCCCCAAAACGTGAGGATAGTATTTGAGGTCGATAATTTGGATCATGCGACCTTGGCAACAATTTCACGTTGTGGAATGATTTGGTTTGACCGTTCTTTGATAAAAAGTGACATGCTTTATAAGCGATTCCTCTTTGACCTAAACCACAAGGCACTTGAGATCGATGTCAATCAAGAGGGACATACAGTCGACCACGAGATTTTGCTGATTCAGAAGCAAATCGTAACTATAGCTGAAGGTTACGAAGATGCATTTTTTAGTGATGTCTTCCGGAAGTCTAGTGAACTCGATCACATCATGAAACATACCGCTCAACGTGCCCTCAACTCATTTCTCACGTTCTTTGAGGCTCAAATCACCAAATTGTTGACTTTTAAGATCAGAAATCCTACGACCATTTGGGAGTCGCTCCACGATTTCGTCAGGAAAGCGATCTTCCTTTCTTTAGTGTGGGCATATTCAGGCGATTCTTCCATCACGCAAAGAAATGCGTTTATAGGGCAGCTTGCGGGAATTGGTGACTTTAACCTGCTTGATATACCTGAGAATGTCACGGAGTACTTCATCTCACCTGTCGATTTTCAATGGTCTCCTTGGCTGCAGCATATCGAATCGTTGGACTTGGACCCTCAGCATGTCATGGATCCTAGTACTATTGTTCCCACAGTTGATATTGTTGTTCATGAGGATCTCATCTACTCACTTGTGAACAAACACTCCCCATTACTTTTATGTGGTCCTCCAGGTTCAGGAAAAACGATGACATTCTTGAAAGCCCTTCGAAAACTGCCAAGCTTGGACATGATATCACTCAACTTTTCCAAAGATACTACACCTGAAACTTTGATAACCCTGCTCGAGCAGCACTGCTGCTATAAGCGGTCCAATGAAGGTTTAGTTCTTGCTCCACGTGTGGATGGGAAATGGACTGTGGTCTTTTGCGACGAGATAAACCTTCCTTCGCTAGACAAGTATGGCTCTCAAAGGGTGATTTCGTTGATGCGTTCAATGGTCGAGCGCCGTGGATTCTGGAGCTTTCGCCACAATGAATGGATTACTCTCAAGAATATCCAATTTGTGGGAGCATGTAATGATCCAAGCGATCCAGGAAGACACCAATTATCAGAGAGATTTTTACGTCATGTGTGCGTGGTAATGGTTGACTACCCAGGCAAAAATTCCATGATGCAGATCTACGAGAGCTTTAATAATGCTGCTTTGAAATGTGCTCCAGATCTTCGGGGTTTCGCAAAACCATTAACAGCTGCAATGTTGGAGGTATACACCAAAAGCAAGGAGCACCTCACTCCTGCTATTCAGAGCCACTACGTTTACTCACCTCGTGAGCTTACTAGATGGTGTAGGGGTATATTGGAGACCATCATTCAGAGCTCATATGGAGATATAACCGCTCTTATTCGCTTGTGGTATCACGAGGGCCTTCGCTTGTTCTATGACAGACTCAGTGGGGAGAAAGAAAGGCAATGGACAAAAATACTACTCACTGAATCTGCATCAAATCACTTCCCTCATACGGACCTTGATCAAGCATTCAAAGAACCTGTTTTGTATTCTAAATGGCTCACCTCGAGCTATGAACCTGTGCCTGTGGATGAGTTGACGTCCTTCGTCCATGAAAGATGCCGTGTTTTCAGCGAGGAAGAGTTGGAAGTTGATTTAATTCTTTTTGAGGACATGCTTGACCAAACACTCAGAATCGACAGAGTTCTCAGACAGCATCAGGGGCACATGATTTTGGTTGGACCTTGCACAAGTGGTAAGTCGACACTCACGAAGTTCGTGGCTTGGATGAATGGTATCAAAGTCGTCCAAATGAATGTTCACAAGGGATACTCGATTCAAGACTTCCAGCATAAACTTCGAGAAATTCTTCTTTCTTGCTTGAAGGGAGAAAAGATATGCTTCATAATTGACGAGTCGAGCTTGCTTGAGACAGCTTTTATTGAGCGAATGAATACTTTGCTCGCTAATTCAGAGGTGCCAGGTTTATTTGAAGGAGACGACTTTGCTTCTCTCATAAAACAATGTGCCAGTGAGTCGGCAGCACAAGGCTATTTGTTAGATAGTGACGAAGAGCTTTACGCATGGTTTACAGACCAGGTCAGCACTAACCTTCATGTGGTTTTCACGCTTAGTGACGTTGATAGTGACAAGCGAGTTCAAGTCAACTCATCGCCTGCTCTTTTTAACAGATGTGTTCTCAACTGGATGGGAGATTGGAATCAAAAGTCTCTTGTTGAAATCGCCAATAAGAAACTCCAGGACATTGCTTTGGATGGATCAAGTTATGTTCCACCTTCTGATGGTTCCAATGCTACAAGAAGCTTTCATGATGCCGTGGTCGAAGTTTGTGTCTCTATTCACCAGTCGATGAAGTCCTATCCACTTCAGTTTTTGGACTTCTTGCTGCTCACGACCAAATTGTACAACCAGAAGGACATTGAGCTCAATCTGAATCAAAGACACATTATTGTTGGATTGGACAAATTAAGAGAAACGGTCCTCGAGGTTAGTGAAATGAGAAAAGTTCTTTCTGAGAAACGGGAGAGCTTACAGGCAAAGGAAACCGATGCGAAGAATATGTTGGATAAGATGATCGTCAATCAGAACGAGGCAGAGAGAAAAAGAGAATTTTCTGTGGCCACTCAGGGAGAGCTAGAAAAACATGAGGTCCAGATTAACAAGAGACGTGATGTTGTCATGCAAGAACTCGAAGTTGCAGAGCCAGCCGTCCTTGAAGCTCAAAGAGGAGTTCAGAATATTAAGAAGCAGCACTTGACTGAATTGAGGAGTATGTCGAATCCTCCTGCGGCAGTCAAGATGGCTTTGGAGTCGGTTTGCATTCTTTTGGGCTATGATGTTCGGACCTGGAGAGATGTTCAGCTTGTTGTAAGGAAGGACGACTTCATTGCAAGTATTGTGTCGTATGACAGTGAGACCCAGCTCACGCCTGAATTGAGTGACTACATGGACAAGACGTACTTGAACAGACCGGACTTCACATATGACACAGTCAATCGTGCCAGTAAAGCATGTGGCCCTCTATTGCAATGGGTTATTGCTCAACTAAAATACTACTCGATTTTGGAGAAGGTGATGCCTCTTAAGGAAGAAGTGACGATGCTTCAAGCAGCTGCTAAGAAATCCAAAGCTCAGTTGATGGCTATTGCCGGAATGATTCAAGAGCTTGAGGAAAGCATTGTTGGCTATAAAAAGAAGTACAGCGAAATCATTCGTGAAGCAGAGAGAGTGAGGGTGGAAATGGAGACCATTGAGAGAAAGGTGCAGCGCAGTGAGGACTTGATAAAGAATCTCACCAAGGAGAGAGTCAGATGGGAACTCAATATCAAGTTGTGTGATGAAGAGAGACTGCGGATCGCAGGTAACAGCATTTTGTCTGCTGCTTTTGCTACGTACTGTGGCCGCCTAGATCAGGCTGCAAGAGATACTTCCTTCAAGACATGGAAGAACAAGATGGGCGAACTTGGCATATCATTCTACGAGTTCATCTCCCCAGTTGCGACTTTGGCTTCCACGAAGCAGATGGCAGATTGGGCTCACAGAGGTCTACCAAGAGACGATTTGTACGAACAGAACTTTGCCATTAAACAGCGGTCGGAATTCGTCTTCGTCATCGACCCATTGGAGGATGTAATTGATGCGTTGACTTTTCCATCGTCTGAAAAGAAGGTCGAGCAAACAAGTTTCCTCGATTCGTCTTTCATGAGACACGTCGAGGATGCCATGAGATTCGGGGGAACAATATTGATCTCGCATGCCGAGCTCTACGACCCTATTATGGATCCTATTTTAAGGAAGGAGTTTAGCCATACTGGCGGACGCAGATTGGTTCAATTGGAGAAAAAGGCGGTGGACATTCTGCCTGACTTCAGAGTCATTTTCCTCTCGAAGAACCACGCTGCACTGCTCCCACCATCTTTTGCGTCGAGAGTCAACATTGTTAATTTTACAACGACGAGCAGCAATGTTCAGAGTCAGACGCTAGACTTGTGTCTCGAGCGGGTTCACCCAGACCTCTATGAGAAGCAGAAGGAGATTACTCGACTTCAAAGCGACTATCAAGAAAAAAGTCGGTTCTTCCGTCAGCAACTTCTCGACACACTCAACAATGTCGCTGGAACTATTTTGGATAACGACGAAGCCACTGACACGCTCCAGGCTATCAATTCCGAATCGCAGGTTCTCGATGAGAAATTTGCTGAGTCCAACACAACTTTGCAAGAGGTTGACGACAGGAGGGGTAAATACCTGGAGATAGCTGAACATTTAAGCAGTGTTCATGATGTTCTTCGAAATCTCTCGTCCATGTCTGATTTTTACAGCTTCTCCTTCAAGACGCTTGTTGGGATTCTTAATAGCATTCTTAAAAGCCACTTGGATGGAGATGCATTGGAAGGGATTGTACCTCAATTTTACTACGCTGTTTTTGCAGAAGTCGCTCCAGCATTGAGGAATTTGGATCAGGTTGTTCTAGCCTTGGCTTTGGCTGTCAGCTATTTCAAAGTGACCGAAGGTGCATTAATTTCACAAGACATCCAAGATGTGATTAACCTTGTGGGTGGCAAAGATAACAAAGCTAAATTGAGCGAAATCTTGAAGCAACAATCTTTGCTTGACAATGAAGGTGAATTGACCCTCCAGAAGTGGGAACAGATTGAGCGTGAAGCAAAGAGCCCCGCTCTAACCGCCATTTCAGCGTTTGTGCAAAAGCTTCTTGGATCAGACATCTCGTGGCTCGATGCCATGCTGAGCTTCACGACTTCAGTTTTTGGTACCCCCTTCAGTCAGATCAAAACATATGCGTTGGCTGACTGGGTGAGTCTCGGAAGTTCACCTATTCTAATTGCAGAGTCTGATCATATTGACTCAACACCACAAATCGAACGTTTGGCTAAAGAGAAGAATATCAAGGTGAGGGTGATTGCCATGGGTACCAGTGAAGGTACGAGGGCCGCTTACAAAGAATTGGAGATGGCGTTGAAAAATGGTTCTTGGGTTGTTCTTCAAAACGTCCAATTGAGTGGCTCTTGGCTCAATGATGTGGAACAATTAATTGACAAGCAAAAGGCTCATAGTGCCTTTAGTCTCTTCATGACATGCCTGTTAACTGCAGAGAATATCCCTTCAGCTTTGTTATCCAAATCCAAGGTCTTGACATATGAGGAGACACCCACATTCAAGACGGTTCTTCTCGACAGTCTCAAGTATCTTTGGACACGAAAGGTAAGCCTGTTGCCTGTTGCCAAAACAGTACTTTTCTTGGTCAGCTGGTACCATGCGGTGATTCAGGAGAACCTCAAATTCGTTCCTAACGCATTCTCGCAGAAGTATCATATAAGCGAAGTGGACCTCATGTCTACAGCTGCCTACTTGAAGAATGTCTTTAGTTCATTCGAAAGCAAGGCTGTTGTACGCGTAGAGGAATTACCATGGCATGAGCTCCTGTCAATCTTGGGAAGCGTTATCTACGGTGGTAAGGTATCTGTCGAGAAAGATGCCGTGTTTTGCCAGAAGCTTGCCCTGGAGCTTTTCCAAGAGAAGTGCTGCGATGATGATTTCCTTTTGCCCAATTCCAGCTTAAAGATACCTGTTGATGGAGGTCTAGACGCATATGAACATTGGATCAATGACTTGCCAGAGTCGGTCCCTCCACAATGGGTTGGACTCAGTGATGATACCATGACAGAAACTCTAGAAAATGATGCAGCTCGAGTCTCTCAACTCACAGCGGCATTAACCAAGTAATTAATACACAGCTGATTACGAAACTACATCACGTTCAGCATGTTACGATGCGATTTCTTTATTAGAGTACAAAGGAGGAAACATTATGTCAAACGAACGAGCCCTCGGCTTACTCGTCTTCTTCCAAAGTCTGAGCAGCAATACGGTCCAAGTCTCTCTGACCGTTCTCGGAGATCTTTCTGCCACCCTTTGGAGAAATCTCAACAACGCCGATCTTCTCCAAAGCCTGAACAACCTTTCTGTTGACAGAGCCGGAAGCGTCAGCGTGCTTGTGTGGTCTGAAACCTCTGTTGATAGCACCACCGTACAACTTGTTCAACTTACCGACACCAACGTGCTTTCTCAAGTAGATGTGTCTGGCAGCAGAAGCAGCTCTCTTGTAGAACCAGGTCTCAGATTCCTGGGGAGGCAACTCGTTGCCGGCGGAGGTCTTGACAAGCTCCACGTAACCGGGAACCTCCAACTTACCCTGACGCTGCAAGAACTGAGCGTAGGCGTTGATAAAGTCTTGAGCTGGAACGTCTCTGAATTGTTAGTATAGGTTGGGAAAAGGATACAAGCCATTTCGTTCATTCAATCGGGGGAGTTGGTTTGTGCATTGGTGGGATCTGAGTTCATGGATTCGATGGTGAAGTTGGAAGTGGATGGGTTTTGACATTGGGTGGGACGGACACATTGTATTTGGTCACTATTTTGCTTGTAACACTGGCTTGTTTAATCGGTTTAAAACATACCTAACGGAAACACCTGGCATGTTGATGATATTCAAGGACTGTGATGGGCGAAACTTGGAGAAATTTTCTTTTTTTTTGGTGGGTGAGAAAGTTTTCAGAACTGCAGGTAAACAATCACCTTTCGTTAGTATAAGGGTGCCATACACCCGTACACACTCGCGACTATAGGAAAACGTTAACTATGGCACCAGTATATATTGTGCAGGATATTGAGACATACTTATCGCAGTCACAAAAGTCACGTTTTTGGCTGGCAAATGGTTGCAAATCAGAGCCAGATGTTACTGAGTCTCTTTTCCGGAGAGCAGTAATATTCAAGATCTCTTAATGAAGCTTCAACTGAAGTGAATGTATCAGCAGGCGGATCTTTTGCTTTGACAGGCCGTAAGACGGGTCCTATGTCCAAAGGGGACAGGCGATGTACACCGTAGTATTCTGGTTTACGGAACCGTGGGGAATTGAAATTAAAGAGGGACGCTCTTGAGGCAGAAATGACAGTGTGCTTCAATTGCTTTGTAGTATCACTTCCTTGTGTAGTATTTTGATCTGTTTTTAATTTGTCCATGATACCCCTGTAGTGGTCTGCAATCATGCCATCGTCAGAGTGAGACCAGGCTTCCACGAGACTAGCTGAAGTCAACCTAGAATTCGGCTGGTGCTCAATGATGTATTCTAATAGGCCATTCATAAGACTAAGTGCACTCAAATGGGAGCCTTCTTGCACTCGGCCATAGACAAAACTGAAATGTGTGGCTTTTATAGCAGTGACAATGAAAGATGCAATTGCTTGTTCTTTGCTGAGCAAGATAGGCAACTCAAGGCTGCTAACAACGAGGTTAAACGATATTGCAGTAGATTGTTGGAATGATTCAGGGACTTCATAGTCTGGGGGAAAGTGCAATCCTCTCATCATGGAATGGTCTACAGTGAATTCAGTGAGCAGCTTGGCTCTCGATAAGACTGAAATCAATTTTGGACCGCTTGTTTCGAACTCTGCTCTCCAATTGAGTTGACGAGGCTCTCGTGTTTTTGATAAGCGAATCGACAAGGTTTCAATGAAGTTTCTTTCGATAAGAATAGCTAGAAACGTAAGAAAGCTTGGAAGTACAAGAGCATCTGAGCTTGTCACAAACAAATTGAGCTGCCTTAAGTTTGAAAGCGATAGCATTTCCGCAATATCCAACAACCCAGCGATGGAACCAGCCGCCTCTTTTCTGGGATGGATCTTGCTCAAGTCACAAATGAGGTCCAACCTCTCCAATTGCGGTAGCTTTATTAGTCGTGTATCACAGCGACTCAAGCTCTCCAGATGTATCGCTAATGTTTTCAATCCTGGACAATCCAAACCTTTTGAAGGGATCAGAGCAGGCTGGTCCAATATTTTGAGATGCTTGAGCATCGGAAATGCCGAAAGTGACTTTGAAGGTAGGTCCAGGGATAGTATACTCTCGGTAGCCTCAAGGTGTGTCACGTAGTTGTTCATGCTTAAGCTTTGGTCGTCAAATGTTTGACCAGATTGGGTTTTGTCTTTATCTTCTCCGTTTCCATTGCTGCTGCTAATAGCATTGAAGAATTGTTTCTCAAACGTTTCGGGATCAGTGAGTTTTAGGTATTGATTCTGATAAGATAACCTGTTTAGATGTCGAGGTGACTTTATTATAGAGTCCAACTCCGATATCCGAACCAAACTAACAAACTCAAAAAGAGTAGGCGCAAGAAGACGGCGTAGCCTTTTGCATGTAGCAGATAGCAGGACTATTGCTTTGTAATTCTCGAAGTTGCAGCAGTTGGGTGAAAACAGAAGATCGGGTCTGTTATGGAATGGATACCGCTTAGAAGCAGCGGAGTATGACAAGTTCAACAGACCATTGGTTAGCCAAAATATGATGTCAATAAGGAGATTATCTGGAAAACCATCCATAAGGGCTATCAATCTGTCATATGCGGATTGTCCAGATTTGTTGTGGAAGAAGCCGTTGGTTGGCTTATCTGACTACATATAATCTCGCCTAATCAAGAGATACCCAAACACCTACGTCACACATCTATCGATTTCGATGTCTACACTATGAAAAGAGAGAGGATTTCCATCTTATTCTTGGAAGATCATAAAAGCCAAATAAATGACACCCAGAAGTGGATTCTTCGGTTGAAAAGACCTGGCGATGGCTGCAATAAACACCTCACAATCAATGCTACGACATTACTAGTTCCTCGACTTATATTTCCGTTATTATTACATTAAATACAGCGAAGAGACAACTGCGAGAAAAGAACCCAAAAATTCCAAGGCTTGCTTAAACCTTGAAACCTCTAGATCTTCTTCTACCTCTGGCTCTCTCGAACTTTCTACCGTTAGAAAGGATTCTTGGGGCCTTGTTCTTGTGAGGACCGAAACCGAAGTGTCTGACAGCCTCTCTGGCGTTTCTTGGGCCTCTGAGGATGACGGTGTTCTGACCCTTTGGAGCTCTGACAGCCAACTGGTCCAAGGTGATAGCCTCACCACCAGCCTTGATGATTCTAGCCTTGGCAGAGGCGGTGAATCTCAAAGCGGCGACGGTGACCTTAGGGACATCCAACAATCTGACGTCGTCGGTGACGGTACCAACAACAACGACAGTCTTGTCAGCAGCACCCTTCTGCTTCAAGGTCACGTTGATTCTGGAAAGAGACACAGGAGGTCTGTTGATCTTGGACAAGAACAAAGATCTCAAGATAACCTTGTTGAATGGAGCATCGGTACGACCTGAACTGTTAGTACTAAGCTTTGGTTTCTGCTCACTAGACGCACAATAAGACTCCCTCTCGTGCTACCATGACTGCCAAAATGAAAAAACAATGCTTTCTCATCGTGGCCTTCACAGTAACAGAGTGGGATGCACTCGCAGAATGGTTCCCGTGCTCAACAAGCCGAGGGCTTGGGGCTTCTGAATCACCAGAATGGGAAGATTGGTGGGCGTATCTAAGTGAAGTTTCCATATCTTCATGGACACAAAGACACGAGATCAAAAGCCAGTTAAGGCACTGGCAAAGCTATTTCAAGCTTTGCTTGGATCTCCACCAACAAGCTGTGTGTTATTGGCCTCTAGGGCAGTGTCTTAAATGGTATACATACGAGCAAGGTAAGTGTACAATCTGACCAAGACCTTCAAGTAGGCGTTGTCAGACTTAGGAGCGGATCTCTGGGATCTCTTGACGTGCTGCTTGGTGACGTGATCTTTACCCATGTTTGATGTAGTTGGAAGAAACCGGTGGACTGAGATGTGGAAATTTTTTTTTCTATAGGTGGTGCGGTACGCTGAGATACTGCAGGGAGAAGTCAGGTTTTTAGGGCTGAGCCCTAGCACGTGCTCAGGATAGGCAGGACCCAATACCCCAGGATATTTATCCTATTTCAGTGGTTCTACGACTGAATGGTTCAGTTTACGAAGTTTCATGATGAAAGAGCTATTTGATGGAAACAATTCTTATCGGCTCGATCATATAGCCACTCACTTTATGTTCCTTCAAATGCGAACTATCCAAGAAGTGGCCCTGAATTATAATCTAATAAGTCAGGATTTTTTAAAAAAATAAAACAGGAGTCTTTTATCTTGCTTTGTTATAAGATTATTTCCTCTGTTGCTGCGGGCATTTGGTCGATGTGTGGTTGGACTGAGGCACCGCATCCCATGAATAACCTGTATTTCTGAACCTGGTATGTTTCATAATAACTATTAGCCTAACGAATTAGAATTCTAAAACGGGTCCGATCAAATATAATAAACCCGAAGCATGGAAGCGTCTTTATGTGAGTGCCTCGGCATGTATAATGAATACCCAGTGCGTTACCAGCTACGCTTGACTAATCTCCAATATACTTACTCATTGAGACTATTTGCATCCTGGCTGATTGTGCCGGCCAAAAATCACAGCACTGTAGAGGGCCAATTGACGATACCGCTCGAACACTTCCTATACTTTATTGTATAGGCTTGATACCTACAGCATCATGAACTAGTATTCTACCAGATCTTTGGATACGATTTATGGAAATTTGTGAATTGAAATCTGGCTGAATCTGGAAAATTGTATTTCCCGAACACACGCTGAACTTAGGATGTTTCTTATCAGTGTACCTCACCGAGCATCCCCAGTGCATTGTACACCTCCTCCGCAGACTATAATGGGTATTCGGAATTTTGAGTTTGCTTTATAAGATTCTTTTTCTCCAACGAGTTAATTTGCCCCGCCACCTTAAACCAAACTCATACAACCACACATATGGATATTCTACTGTGTCTCATTCAACAAAGACTAACCCTGTTGCGCTGCATCTCCATTCCGGTGTAACTGCCCACCTAGAAGCCTCAAGCTGCTTATTTTATCTCTTAAAAAATCAAACAATCTTCTTTTTGACTCACCGTTATCTCCAGGTACCTGTCCTTTTGCAACTGGACTCTGTCTCTCCTGCACACACTCCACCACGCCTTGATTATCGTGATACACACCGGCATTAATCACCCTTACCCATATGACCCAACTAACGCCGATACGGGGTTTCACTAATACTCCGGTTACCAAATCGATAATACTCGTCGGGTTTTTACTAGCATTAGCTCTTCTGACGCTACAAATCAAGCATTTCGTCAAACTTGTCATTGATCCACTAATAGTACAATACTCGCAGTACTGGAGGATTGCCACCTTTCAGCTTTCAGTTATAAATGAGAGTGACTTCATGCTCAGCACCATACTATGGTTTCACTTCAAAACGCTAGAACGGTTTTTTGGGCCCCGCAAGTATCTATCCTTGATTGCGGTGTTCGCTTTCTACAACGCGGTGATTACATTCCTCGTGCTTTCCGTGGGCCAGCTCCTGTTTAATGCCTTATTGAGCCTTGTCAATATGTTGGTAACGCATTCAAATTACAAGTTCGTCTACAGAGATACATTCTTCAATTCGGTCGCCTCGGGGCCCTTAGGAATCCTTGCATCGCTATACATATGCTATGGCTCTTACATACCCGTTTCCTACCACTTTAAGATTCTTTTCAGGAAACCAGTCACTTCAACTGAGGAGGAAAATGCTCCCGAAGATCAGACCAATGCCCGCTCCGGTGGCTTTCTCCCAAGGGAAATCACGCTAAATGACCATTTTCAAATTCACATACTTTTCACTCTCCTCATGCTCAACAACGGCATCGGGTCGGTCATTCCTTGCTTGATTGGCCTTATAGTTGGACGACTTTACACCAACGAGCTCTTGGCTGGCTCCAAGAACTGCTACCTTCCGAACGTGGTGTTCAGGCTTTTCGTCAACCCACGCAAAATTAATGTCACCGTCTTTCAGCAGCTCAGGCAAAGGGTCCGTGGTTTCCAGCCAGTGGCTCAGGCACCTCCCGCAGAGGAGGTTGAGCCCACGCCCGAGAGGGAAGAGGAGCACGAGGATACGATTGATGATATCAGAAACCCGGAAGAGCCTGAGAATAGGTCTGAGACCCCAGTGAGACCATTGGGGAGACAATTCCTCGACACTTTCCGTACATAAATGCATGAGAGGATTCTGTACCAATCAATGAGAAGATTCCGCTAAAAGTTAAGTAGCTTTATAACACAGAACGATCGCAAATGCATGAGAAGCTTTCCAGTCTACCAAATCATTATCTATTACTCTACTTCGTTTCCTCCCTTCTTCTCTTAACGTCCCAGTTGTAGAGTCTGGACGTGTTCACCTCCATTGTAGTGATGCTTTCTCTCAAGAACTCGAGGTCCTCCTCAACTGTCTCCAACTGTTTTTTGTGGCTCTCCAATCTGGAGTTCAAAAGCTCAACAGCCTCGTCCAAAGGGTACTCCAACATGACCTCGGCGCCAAGCCATAAGTACACAGAATTAAGGTTTTCGGCGTCAATTGTAGCCTTTGTGTATAACGTGCTGTCCAATTCGTAGTTGGTCTCAATAGCCTTGTCTTCTTCGTCGTCCTCGCTTTCCTTCTTCTGTTTGAGAAGCTCGATCACTTCTAGGTTTTTTTCGGCATCTGGGATCTTAATGTTGAGGTCTGCAAGCTGCTGTTTCTTAGAGAGCTCCATGTATTTGTATTGCTGTAATCTGTCCGAGAAGGCGCTGAAGATAGTCTCATAGTTGGCTGGATCAGTGACCACAGATTCCACTTTCTCGATGAAAGGCGCTTTGGGAATTCCACGTGGGTTGGTTTCTTTGGGTCTGAGGTTAGTATGAGCTTGCTATTTGTCTATTTTTCACGTACTTTAGGAAGTCAGTCATCGTAGAACGAGTAGGTGCAATAAAATCAACTTCGCTCTGATACACCATGCGTGCACTACTAAGCAGACAATCTTCATGAAACGATACATTTGAGATAGAAAGATTCATTAAAAATTTAAAGAAAATCAATGGACAGAATTTTTTTGGTTCTGCTCTCTGATGTTAATTGTTTTCATTATGAAAGCCTCTTCTATTGAATTCGTACACCTCTACACTTCAGTATTCCCATTATCAAATTAAATCGTACAACAATAACCTTTACACGCCCACACGCAAAATATTCTGTCTCTGGTGACGGAAGCGGATGACCTCGTGTCTCTCCATGATATGTAACGCTTTGTCCAACGCCTCAGGAGTGGCCCTTCCGGCATCCACAATCTCCCTTCGAAGAGTTCTGTAAGCCGTGGACCAGCCAATTGGCAATCTTCTTCTCAATTCGTGTTCGACGATCTTGATCTCCTCGGCAAACTTACCGGAGGCCATCAAGTTTCCACTCTGAATACCTTGATCCACCGCATTCATCGTAGAGGCGGTAAACAACCGTATAGCTTCGTCAACATGGTCCAGTGAGGCAACAGGCAGCAAGGTCAACTTAGCCAAAGACTCGGTGATACGAATAATAGCCTCCAACTGACGCACAGTGATCGGAATGGAGGATCTCTCGTTCATGTCGGCTTCATTGACTTGCAAACGACGTCTGATGGCCACGAAATGTGACAGCAATTTTTCCAGCGCTTCAGGACTGAGTCTTGGAGCGCACTTGGTCTTCACATATTGGATATAACGCTTCATGGTATCAATTGGGATCTCTCCCTCTTGGTTGTCATTCTTGTTACTGTTACCGGTGTGCACGTTCATGACGTGCTGGGCAATCAGCTTGTCTCTGGATTCGTTGTGATCGTCCTTGACAATAAAGATCATATCGAAACGAGAAAGAATGGTAGTTTGGAAATCGATGTTCTCACCGGGACTCTTCAAATCATCATAGCGACCAAAGATGGGGTTAGCGGCGGCCAAAACAGATGTTCTGGAGTTTAGCACGGTGGTAATACCTGCTTTGGCGATAGAAATGGTTTGTTGCTCCATAGCTTCGTGGATAGCCACTCTGTCCTCATCTCTCATTTTATCGAATTCATCGATACACACAACACCGCCATCTGCCAACACCATGGCACCACCTTCTAAGTAGAAATCTCTAGTTTGGGTATCTCTCTGAACAGAGGCCGTCAAACCAGCAGCAGAGGAACCCTTACCGGAAGTGTACACGGCAATTGGTGATATCCTTTCCACAAACTTCAACAATTGGGATTTAGCAGTACCGGGGTCACCCAAGAGTAACACATTGATGTCACCACGCAATCTCATCCCATCAGGCAAGATTTTCTTGGAGCCGCCCATTAACAAACAGGTAATGGCTTTCTTGATATCATCGTTTCCGTAAATGGAGGGAGCGATCGAACGGGCAAACACGTCGTACAAGTTTGGCAAACGGGAGATTCGGAGAAATTCCTCTTCCTCCTCTTCAGTGAAAGAGAGACCCTGAGCAGCGGTATCAACGTCGGTCTGGATGCCCAAAACCTTCAAGTAAGGGTTTCTGATGGCGACGGTGTTGGAGGAACCGGACGATCTCTGCTTCGACTGATAGATCGAGTATGTTCCCACCAAGGTGACACGAGTACCTGGAACCACCTGGTTGGTCAAGTAACGGTCAACCTGAACCAAGATATGGCGAGGCATTTCACCGACAGGCACTGCATCGGGAGCCTCCTGCAACTTCAACACCTGCTGGTCGATAAAAGTGGACTTGTCGTGCACGACAACGTATGGATCAGGAGGACACTTCTGCTGTGACATGGACTCATCGTGGTTGTGGGTAGCCAAACATTTTGAAGGGAGGTTCAAAGGACCGAAACCGGAGCCCACTTTGATCTTCAACGTGTGCTTACAGTTACGGCACACCAATTGGACATTTGTGGCCCTGGAGGAGAGCACGGAGGCCGAAATGATGATACCACTGACTCTAACGATCTTCGAGATATGGTCCGAGTCTAAATTTCTGATCGAAACCGTAGACGAGTTTGAGTACAAGATCAATTGACAATGAGGGAAATCACGAGGCACCTCGTCGTTGGAGAGAAAAGCGATTCTTTTGGCAATGTCGGTGATGGCATTTTCGAAAAGCGGCACCATCTCGCCTGGCTCGTCAGAGAGCTTCTTGTTGAGCTCCTCGTTGAAGCCAATCAAGTGCTCCGAGTTAACTTTGAGAAAGTAGTTCTTGATGAGCAAATTCTCCCTCAACTGGTCTCTGTAGATGAAGGAGTTGTTGAGACGAAACTCCATGATGAACGAACGGAACGCTTTGGTGACTTCATTGAAGGAGTTATCCTCGGGTTGTTCACCCGGTAAAACCTGAGCGGCGTAGATTTCTGCCCTCAGATACGACATTAGTGAAGAAAGTGAAGGTGAATCGAAGGAAAAATAGTGGGTGCACGGTGAAGATGGCGCGCCAAAAAGGGAATATTAATGAGACGCGTAAACAGCTCTACAGGCAGGAAAGCAGGTAGACCCGGTTGAGACAAAAGCATGAATCGGTGAAAAATTTGAAATTAGGGGAAAATTTATAAGAATAGGAGAATTTTCCCTTTGACGTAAGTTAAAAATTGTCATTCCGGCCTTTTGTCGAAATTGGCAGATGTTGTTGGTGGCCTTGTGTCTCAACTGGGTGCGAAACCTGTTATAGAGAGCTATGTAAGATATCTTGACACCGTTGGCCAAGATCAGATTTCCTGATCTGGCTTCTGGTAAATCTTACATAAACCCCTCTTAAACATGCAGCTTGATGAAATTGATGTCGTGATTGAAATTTAGTCGCCCTGCTGTTTAGAATAGTGCTTAAACAAGGCAACCCATCTTTTAATAATGGATAATCGAACCGGTTTACGTTACCCAATGATTCGATTCAAGAGCTCTCAACAGCCTACTCTTAAGAGCGAAATACTCAGTTAGGCGGTAGCGTCACCAGCGTTCACCTTCCTCAGTTTAGAATACAGCCATGGGCTTTACCGTAGAGGTTCTTTAATTTTTTTTTTTTTTTTTTCAACAGTTACAAACCTTGCCTAGAATTCATTTTCCTCTCCTTTCATGTCCCTTCATTGAATATTTAATTAGCCTTGATTTTAAACCAAAGTCAAGACACAAAGTATGGTCTGTCATTGACAAGCCGCACCGTTCCACCTTGATCTGATACATCCGTAAGAATACCCACCCAGGCTGAAGCTTGAATACTCGGCTTAATTAGTACATTCCTAAATTAACAAGCAAAAGGGGTGTTTCCAACTCAGCCGCTCCTTCCTCTGTTGAGCCCCACGTCTCACCTAGTTTCAAATACCACTCCTGGCGGATCAAAACGGATTTCGCAGCCATCATATATAGACACACCCACACTACCTAATAAATTATCCCTTCAGACATGAAATTGGCCCAGGCAGTTGGAGTCACAGTAGCTTGTACTGTCGTGGGAACTGTTATCATTTTTACCTTTTGCATCTTCGTCATCGCCAAATGCTGTGTGGTTCGTCTTAGATCAGATCAATCTGAATTCCACATGAGGGATCTCGAGTTGGCTCTAGCAAGGAAAGATGCTTCAGCAATCATTGAAGTTGACGAAGTATCTCAAGAAGACTCGTCCCTCGATGAAGCACATTTTGGCCTGGCGGTGCTAGATTTCGATCGGATCGAGGACCAGATCGAAGTAGAAAGCTTCGACAGACAGACCAACGGCCTTGGAGATAACGAGTCTCGGTACGAGAGAATGAACCTCACGGGACGGAGGGTCGACCGACTCTCTGCCATCAAGCTTGTCAATTATTGTGGCTGCCGCATATCAACACTGAACCGCATCGAGAAGAACTTAAGAGGAGTCTTTGCCCACTACTTCTCGCTTTATGACAGATCGCTTGTTGTTCAGAATATGGCTCAGGAGATCTTGAATGGTTCGAAAGCAATCACCGAGATCAAAGACCAACATTCACCTGGTATTATAAGCGTGGGCAGCATTGTGATGGTAAAGACGCGATTCACCGGGAACACACGCGATCTCGAGTTTGAAAGTTTAGAGCCTGGTCAAATGTTGAAGGTCGTGAAGTTCTTCGTCAAAAACCAGGTGATGGATACTGGCGACTTTAGGGCCAGTGTGGATCAGCAATACCAAAGAACCTCAGACCTTTCATATCGGGCTGCATTGGATAAACAAATCAGCACAGAGAAAGATCTCAAGGAGGCTGGTCTCATCTCGCCTTGTCCCACAATAGAGCCAGAAGTCTTGGAGCAGGATGATCCCAACTATCCTCACATATGGTGTTCAGGATCCCTTTACAGATCATGCTTGCATCATGACAAAACCACCGGCACTGTACTGCTCAGCTATAGTGCTGGGGATTCGTCGAAATACCAGGTGGTTAGGGATTTTCCATTATCATGCGTGACATTGGAAAGCAGCATCCCCAAACACGAGCCAAGAGCCTCAGGAATTTTGCAGAGCCACGAACCTTCGGACGCAGACGATCCTGACGAATTGTATGTCTCCAGCGAGGAAACTGTGGCTGATGTCTGTGAGAGCCCTCGAGGAGATGACCGTAAAACTTGAAGGGTCAACTTACAACCTGATCCTCACTTCTTTCCTGGGGCATACTTCTGCCACCTTTCTAGCGTCTGAACAGCCTCATCCAAATTTTCATATAATTGTGCATTCTCAGTTCTCAATCGTTCGATCTCGTCCTCGTCGCTCTTCTTCGACAGCCGGCCTCCGGAAATCGCCAACTCGACCAACGCAGATACGTAGTGGTTGTTCTTGTATACGTTCGACAACAATGGACTGGAAACGTGATCGAACGGGTCAACTTCGGTGTTTGTAGCTTCGAGTATACGAGCCAAGTCGATTTCATCAGAAGGGTTCACAAGATTCTCTCCCGGGAGGTTTTTGTAGTTCAGAGTGGAGAGCTGGATATTGAGCTTGTCAAAGTACGTATTGAGCTCCTCGACGAAGTGGGCGTATTTCGAGTTTTCCTTGATCAAGTTCTCGCTCAATTCAGAGAGCTGGTTTGCAATATCGTCGTACTCTGATTTGAGAGCGTCTGCCTGGCTCAGGTCTGGTTCGCTTTTCGCCATTATATCGTTATCGATAGTGTGGATGTTATTATGAAGCACGCTGGGGTTAACCTCCACCGGTTTTGAAGGGTTTCCTCTACCGTACGGCAAGCGATACGTTAAATTCCTCAGGTCCAACACCTTATCCTTGAGCCGGGATACCTCAATGTTCTTCTTCCTCATTTCAATTTCGTACCTCGTTTGGATCTCTCCAGTCCAGCTTTTGAGACGGGCCAATTCGGTACTCTGCTTCTTGATCGTTCTCACCAACTCAGCATTGCGTTTCTCTGCAAGGGTTTGGTCGACCAGAACCAACCGATCTAGTTTTTGCTCTTGTTTTTGATTGACGCTCTGCAATTGCTCGACCTTCCTCTCGAGCTCCTCAATGGTCTTGTTCTTCAGGCTCAAGCTCTGGTGCAATGCCTTCTGCTGGTCATTGTGCCTGTCAATGGCCTTGAGAAGCGAGTAGAGAATGTTGATGACATTCTTGTCGTTGTCGAAAATCGTGTCTGTCACCTCGAGATTCCGAAGCGCCTTACGGTCAGGCTGATCTCTGATGAGATCATTCCAGTCGATACTGGGGAACCGGAGGGTTTCTTTGATGTAGCCTTTTGAGCGTAGGGTGGAGTTGAGAAGCTCAGAGGCGCTCTCAATGGGCTCGACGTTTCGCGGCTCAGACATTAAATTATAAAGAACGGTGGATGGGTTATTGGAAGTGTTATTGTTTTGATGCTCGCTGCCCCAGAGCTTTTTTCGATGCGATTTGCAACCACTGTTAGAACGATGATTATATTCACCAGTGTTTACAGCGATATAGAATGATGATATAAAAACAGTGTGCTCGATACAATTGCTTGAATAAAAGCACCACAGCCTACAGTAACCTTCTTCTTTTGTTTATTGATGCCGAGACAAAAACTCGCTCCATCTGGCATCGCCTGAGCAAGATAGTGAATGAACTCTATTCATGAAACTAGTTTTATTCGTAAGAACATGGCCACAATGCCGCGAAGCCGCTTTGCAATGCTTAGTGTTGTTGCTCTTCCTCCTCTGGGAACACGAACCAGTCCTCCTCGGCAGCTGGAGCGGAACCAGCAGCTGGGGCAGACTCGGTCTCGACCTCAGAAGACTCGTAAGAGCTAACGGCGTCAGCAGAAACCTCATCCGAAGGCACAGATGGCTTAGCAGGCAACTTGAAGTGCTTGATACCCTCAGCATCAGCGCTCACGGGAGTGGGCTTGAACAGCTTGATCTGCTGGATGTACAACTCGCTCACGGCGTTGTGGGCTCTTGGAGTCACAGACAACAATCTTCTGGAAGACACAGCACGCTGGTTGTTAGTATATGTTGGGAGCTATGAGGTAGTAGACACCGGGCCAGAACATGGTGCAGCCACAGCCAAAAAGCCAAAGCTATGGGATTCAACTGGTAAAAAGATTTCCAGCTAATTTTGAGCCTTTTGGGGTAATGGATTCGTGACGTGGACTGCCAGGTAATACGAAAATTTATGTGTATAATGAACGGGGAACTTCGCCGAATTGGCAGATTCCGTGAGGCAGCAGCACCGGGCCAGGTATCTTTGGAGACTCAATTCGAATTAACATACGATCGATTGCTTGAACATGGTGATATATGCTAGTTGTAGACGAGTTCTAAATGCGTTAGTCGTGAGGTACTACTCAATCTTCACCGAGTCTCGGGTACGTGTGGGTACCAAAAGACCCCAATGGATGTACTGCGAATTTTATTGGTCGAGTACACTTGATTGAAGGCACGTGATCCCCTAGCTGGCCCCGACCGTAGATGGGATTCAAAGGGTGAATTTGGATTCGGAATCTATTTCCTGCTTCTTGAAGGCTGATTTTCAGTGGGGTTGTTTTTAAATCTTAATTTGCATTATTGGTCCGTGAAAAGGAGGGTACACCATCCTTCGCAGTCTGCTGCTGAAATATTAAATTCTTAAGCTACAAAGACACCGATCTGGTCAACCCCTTTTTTATTTTCCTATTTGAATTTCCACCATCTATTTCTCCTAAACCTTCCTGACTTATCAAAGGACACCCAGCATTGCACCCATCGCACCTGCATTTGACTCTTATCACCTAGATTCAAACCACACCATCAAGACATTGAACGGCCAGAATGCCCAAATACTACTGTGACTACTGTAAGTCGTACCTCACACACGACACCATGAGTGTGAGGAAATCGCATCTACAAGGGCGGAACCACATCAAAAACTACTGTGCATATTACGAAGAGAAAGCAAGGCAGCTAGGCATCTGGGACCTGAGTGAAAACCAGTACGACATTGATCTCGATTACATAAATAGCAACTTGCCTTCGCCAGAGAACTTTGCAAAAAAGAGGCGTCGAAAGGAGGAGCTGCAAAAAACAGGTAAACCAGTGGTAGAAGACGAACCGCTATATCTACCTCCTCCACCAGTGCCAGCAGGAGAAACGCTACCACCGTCAGTTCTTCGATTTGCCGAAGAGGATCAAAAGGCTATTGCAGTGCACATGGCCCGGGATGCACCCAAAATCTAGCATACAAAGGAAATCTAGTCCAAAGTATAGAATTTGTCTATTTCATAAATCTTACACACGACCGAAGCCGTCACTTTTGTAGTTACACTCGACCGACGTTTATTAATGTTGCGGCTATACTTACAAGTCGGCATCATCCTCATCAGGCAATGGCAAGGCAGTGGCCTGTTCCATCTCCTGCTGGTATTTCTGCATCAAGTCGGCGTCAACCTGGACCTCAGGAGGAGCCAAAGCAGGGGAAGCGACGAACTCCAATTGAGGGTTGCCCACCAACTTTCTGGCCAACCAGAGGAAAGGCTTTTCGAAGTTGTAGTTGGACTTGGCAGAAATGTCGTAGTACTGCAAGTTCTTCTTTCTGTGGAAGGTGATGGTTCTGGCCTTCACTTTACGCTCCTTGACATCGACCTTGTTACCACACAAGACAATAGGAATGTTCTCACACACTCTCACCAAGTCTCTGTGCCAGTTTGGAACGTTCTTGTAGGTGATTCTAGAGGTAACGTCGAACATGATGATACCACACTGACCGTTGATGTAGTAACCGTCTCTCAAACCACCAAACTTCTCCTGGCCGGCAGTGTCCCACACGTCGAACTTCAACTCACCGTAGTTGGTGTGGAAGCCCAATGGGTGCACCTCGACACCCAAGGTAGCAATGTACTTTTTCTCAAACTCACCAGTCAAGTGTCTCTTGACGAAAGTGGTCTTACCGGTACCACCGTCACCGACAAGCACCAACTTAAAAGTGGGGACCTCTTGAGTAGCCATAGTGTATGGAAGTTTTGATTCTGACGAGCGCGAGGATGGATTGATCCGTTACGTGAAGAGAATCAAGTGGGAAGAAGAGGAAAAGAGAAAGAAAACAAGGGAACAGGGTCGAAAAAACCTGTGTGCGATGACCTGCAGGCGGTGCTCTCTACGAGATTCAATGAGGAGATTGATAGGCGGCGGACGAGGTGAACAGGGCGATTGGACACACACCGATTTGAGAAGCTCTAGTTAGTGGCTTGTTTACTCATGGAAAACTCTGGATCATCACGCAGAAGGGCGAGAATAGGAGGTGTTGGTGCACGTGACCCGGAGTCACGTGATGTTGACAAAAAGTCCCGTAGTTTCGCCCGAATCGTCCTGGTCTTCACGGATGGTCGAAATTTACCGAGCAGGTATCGCCCCAGCACCAGTATCCCTCCGAATCACCCATAGTGCGGCGGCTTGACAGAATTGCCTGATTTGGCAGCGTGTGCTCTGTGCGGCGCCAGGCTGTTTCCACGCACGTTTTTCGCAATCATCTTTTGGAGAGTTTCTTGGCTGGAGTAAGCCTTGACAGAAATAGGCAGTCATTTGTGATTTGCTTGGAAGAAGGTGTCTACTGCCCAGGAAAGGTGCTGCAGTGTTTCAGAATATCGGAAATTCTCTAAATGCCGGAATTCCACGGCCTCAGCTTCTGGATGTGAGTCGATTAGGCCACTGCGAGTCTCCATGCCGGGAGTTTCCAGCATCAAGAGCACTTAATGCTCTCAGTCTCTATCACAAAATTTCCTAAAAAGAGAAGAACCTCGTTTCCTTCAAGGTCTTGGTGAAAGTCGGGTTTCTTGGTTCCTTTAGCCTGCGGTGCCTGGTTGCTCTGGAGCCGCCTGTGGCTCTGCTTTGGCAGCCATCTTAGCCAGCCAGTGAAGTACCACACGGGCCCCGAACCCACAACTGTTACAACAACCTCCTTTTTCTCGATTTTGCAAATTCTGCGTTTTACGCCCGTGCTGTTATTTTGCTGCCTTGGAGTGGATAGGCCGTTTTGCCGGTGTTGCGACTAGTGGTCCCAACCGCCGTGCCTCAACCGCTGGTGGACGAGAATTCCCCCTGAATACCGCCTTCCATTTTTCTTCAATTCTGTTTTGAGCTTACTCGTGGCTCCGCAGCGTTAAGCCTCTGTAATTTGCTCACTATGGCCAGCGCGAGGCGGATCCTGGCCCCTAGCCTTATTCCTGGCCCAGTTTCCTGCCCTTGAGTCCTCGCCTATTTCCACCGAAAACCTCCGCCACTCACGCTGTCATGTTGTTTTCTACTGGCCTACTCAATTCGCTTCCTCCTTCGACTCCTCCTTTGATTCCTTCCTTGCTTCCTTTTTTAGTTCCTCCTCTGCTTCTTTGTCCCTTCAGCAAGCATTCACGGTGTCTCGAAAAGCGCGGCCTGAAGAACCTTTTCTGCCTGGCGCCATTTCTCCCGTGCGGGCCTAGTGCTGCATCCTCGCTGCCAGGGCGCCTCTTTTTCCCGGTCGGTGCTGGGCTTTTCTCTACTCGACGCGGCCCACAGCCAACGTCGGTGTTGAATTTAAAAAGTTGTTTTCTTTTGTCGAGTTTTTTTTTCTCATTTCGCTTTTTCTCGAATCCGCCAGTTCCCACTGCGTTCCGCTTCCGCTCCTGCTCTCCACGTTGGTCCTGGCCCGTTCTCACCACTTTTTCGTGAGATCGCCAACCTCGAAAAAACATATCTCCCTACAACTACTAAAAAAAGCAACTCGTCTGTGACCCACTCCACCACACACTTCTGCCGCTTCCTACTACCGCAAAGAAGGCCCGTAACGTGCCGCCAACCCACTGCCGTCGTTTTCTTGAAAAAAAAAAAAAATCAAGACCCCCCACACTCGCTATGTACTCGGGCTACGTCTACTCAGACCCCAACCTACAAAGCTCCCCGTTCCAGGGCTACGTTTCCCTGCCGGCACATCTACAGCACGCCCTTCCCTACCCTCCTGAAAGCCCTTACTACCTGCTGATGCTCCCGACCAATTTGCTCCAGACTCCCCCTTACGTGTCTCGTCTGTCGTACTTTTCCTCCCAGCCCAAGCTGCCTCAGTGCCAGTACCCCTACCAGAGGGCCATGCTGCAACTGCTGCTGCTGCCCATCGTCCCATACTTGACCCATCCGCACAGCAACCTGGGCTTGGACCACCTCAATCTTTCTCGTACTGTGATTCTCAAGAACCTCAGTGCCGACCTCTCGCTTAACGAGCTTTTGGCCGAGGTGGACCACGGGCCCATCGAGTACTGCAAGATGTTCAACCTGACGCCCTCGACCCACCTCAAAGACGTGTCCGAAGTCAAGACCTGCTACATTTCCTTCGTTAACACGAAAATCTCCGTGGCCTTCTTCCACAAGTACTCCAAAAACTCCCAAAACTTGCGCTCCCTCAAGGACCGCCTCAAGGGCTCCAAGCACTTGAAAATCATGCTCAACGAGCCGTGCTCGTCCATGTCGCTCAACGCTCAGCCCCCGGTGGGTCTGAACAATCTCTCCAAGCAGGATTTCATCAAACTCAAGACTCTCAACTATATTTTGGAGTACAATGCGACTCGATGCATCACCATCAAGTTCGAGGTTTCCTCCCCCGATCTCGTGGCTCCTACTAAGGAAAAGTTCCGTGCTCAGTGTGCCAAGTTCGGCGTCATTGAGGATTTCAAGTCCTCCGCCAACGAGCTGTCTCCCAATCTCAAGCTCCTTGTCCACTTCACGTCTATTGATGCTGCTATTAAGGTCT
This sequence comes from Candidozyma heveicola, assembly GCA_003708405.2. Taxonomy (NCBI): domain Eukaryota; kingdom Fungi; phylum Ascomycota; class Pichiomycetes; order Serinales; family Metschnikowiaceae; genus Candidozyma; species Candidozyma heveicola. The sequence continues at coordinate 502,857 of PPOB02000008.1, forward strand.
ACGAGTTCTATACTAAGCAGGTGCGCCGAGATCACGCTCGCGAGCTTGACCTCACTGGCTCTGAAAAGATATCTTCGAAGTGCTTGGTTGTCAAGTTCCACCGTGATCGCTGCGACCGTACGGAATTGCAGCCTTCCCCTCATACGCTGACCATTCAATCCCCTAGACCGCCTGCAAACGGCTCCCAGGCTTCCTTGTCGTCTTCTCCAAGGATTGGCAAGCGTCACCTCAATAGCATTATCCAAAACATTCCTGAGCATGAAGAGTCAACAGCTGGCGGCTTCACTGATATCGACAACACTGCAGTTGTTAGTCCATTATCAAGCCCCCAGCACTCGTCTGAAAATATGGTTCCGGTCATGACGACCGAGTCTGATCTCGCGAAGGACGAGCCACAACTAGGCCCTATCAGCAAAGATGTGGACGATAGAGATGCATCTTTGGAAAGCGTGAGTGCAGTGGACAGTCACACTCCACCGCTGGCCAGTGTTCCCCTACTGCCTGGTCACCTTAACGGGAGAAATCGCTACTCATCTGCGTCGGAAATGCCAGACATGCTGATGCAACTGACATACCATATGTTTGCTCCACACATGGCTCCAAACTCTCTTCCGGTCAACCACGTGCATCCTTACCCTTACAACCCAGATCCGTTCAATGTTGGAAACAGAACAATTTTCTTGGGCAACTTGCATCCTTACACTCAGATTGAGGAAATTGCCAACAACGTTAGGGCTGGTGGTCTCGTTGAAAGCATCAATTTCATCAAAGCGAAGCGTATGTGTTTCATCACTTTTGTTGATCCAGCCGTTGCCCTCAAATTCTTCCTCAATCACCAGGTTTTGCACCAGTTGATCATTCACGGCAATGATGTCAAAGTGAGCTGGGGTAAGAACCACTCTGGCCCTGTAAGCAGAGACATCTCTTTGGCAGTTACTGCTGGTGCTTCTAGAAACGTGTACATTGGTGTTAAAGGGGCGAGAACGGGTTCTGATGAACCACTCCAGCTTCCTGATGAGCAAACCTTACGTGATGACTTCTCAAAATTTGGCGATTTGGAGCAGATCAACTTCTATCACAACAAAGATTGTGGTTTCATCAATTTCACGAATATCACAAACGCGATCCGTCTCGTTGAATTGATGGAGATACACAATGTTGCAAAAATCAAGTCGATTGTTGGTGATAATGGGGAATTCTATGAAAAGTACAAGAACTTCAAGATCAGTTTTGGCAAAGACAGGTGTGGTAATCCTCCCAAATTTAGCTTCAAGAAGAAGAACGCTAGCTTCGAATATTTCAACCCCAGTGAATATGATCTTTCCAGGGCTGAAAGTGTTCCAGATAGAGACCTGCGTGATGTGAGTCCGTTGAAATCTACGAAGAATCCCTCGCCAGAGGAGGATTCCTTGATTACAGAGGAAGCTGCCATGGTATTTGGTATTAGCACTTCCCCTGCTAGAGAAGACGAAGTATCTCTGGACTCAAAGGACGATCCGCAAGTTCTCAAAGAGAAAGCTGTCACTTCGCTGCCAGAGCCTGCAGCCAACGGCGGAGCTAATGGCGGAGCTAACGGGGGCTTAAGTGCTGATCCTAATCTGAAAGGCTTGGATGAAAAGGACAATATCATTGCTGAAACCCAGGAAGAAGAGGAAGAGGAGGACGATGATGACGATATCTCAATCATCATTGGATCAGATGTCACAACTTCTTCCAACAGAAACATTACACCCCCTAAGCAAAGACGCTATAGCAGGTCCAGTTACCGTGATACCGGTGATGCCTACCTGCAACAAAACTGGTATGCGTCCAAAAACTCTTCGACATTGTCGTTGAACTCGAGTCACAGAAACTACCTGGGATATCACCCTCCAGCATTTGGCCCCACTCCTCAGTCAATGTATATGGGGCCCTATCACCCGCCATCCATCCCAGGATCTGCAAGGTCAAGCAGTTTCTATGGTGGCTCCGTGAACGGGTCGATGCCGCATCTAGTCCATCACCAGTCGTACTCTGGAAGTACGATGCCGCAAATGACTAGAAGCAATTCCTCTTTCTCGGGCTCGCAAGTCATGGCTCAATATTTGGCGAAGTCGCAACATGACAGTTTTATTTACGCCACGAGCATCTTGGCTAACGACGTTACCCCTGAGGAAATGAGAGAATACCTGTCAAAACAGGCGCATAGGAAAGGCGGTCGCAAAAGCGAAGCAGATAACAAAAACGTTGATGATTAGAATCAATTTCGAAATTAAGTTCAATAAATATTTAGGTGAGCAAGTCGAGATTGTTCACACGTTCCGTGGGAAGAAGATAGTCTGTAGGCCGGAACAGGTAGGCAAATACTCGGACCAAACGTCCATTGCCGTCGTTATGTCGTTTCATGAACAAAAGAGGCGAATGTTCCGAGTATTGCCCCGGCAAATCCCACAGCAATGCCGATACGAGTGAAGATCTTTTGCAAGGTCGATAGCTCGTCAGCGAAAAACTTTAGGTAGAACATCAATGGTAGACTGACGCAGATCGTGCAGCAAATTGCACTACCCAAGAAGGCCACAACCCTTCCGAACGATGTGAAAATCAATGATATAATGAAAAGAGTCCCCATTAACAACATCCTTGCAAGAACTCTTTGCAAAGTCATGGGGTGATGTCTTTTGCCATTCTTGTATGTCAAGACACTTGTATCGTTCATATGGAAATGTTTCTCGTAGACGGATATTATAGGGCGCACAACGAGTGATAATTTCGAAATTGGTAGCAAGCCCAAAAAGATGCAAAGGAAAGGGTTAATGAAAGAGGGAAGTTGGGTGTTGCCCATCAAACTCTTTGTCAATGAATCCTTGACCTTATCACCGAACATGAGGTAGCCAACAACAGCCACCAAAAGGTCCATGTTCAAGCAGGACGCAAATGTAATGTTGCAACATTTGTCGTACTTCTTTGGGTGCCTCATGTCTTTGTAAAGCTCAGGAAACACAGGATGACCTCCCCATGGCGCCATAAAAATACCGATACTGAGGAACACCTCCAAAAGGGAATGCGGCCAAAGGCTTGTGGACGAGGGATCCAATAGAGAACCATCTTCACCCTTCTCCACAATCAAACCACTAATTATGGTGAGAACAATAATACTCACAGTACTCATGATGCCAGTCAAGCTCACCATGGATAATACCGCGAGAGGCATAAAGCTCATGAAGAAAGTAATGATGACTATGGCCGCTTTGAAGACTCTCACGTCAATGCCAGGTAGAAGAAGATGAAACGAGTCTGCAAATAATAATATGAGTGAGAGAGCTGCACCCGCCAAATCCACCGTGAAAGTAATGGTTGCAAAAAGTTGCATGTGGCTTCCTCCGAATTCGTGAGCAATGTCACCGTATGTCTGGAGTTGAGGGTCTTGGCGCAAGACAGCACCTAGAACCTTTGCTGTGACATTTGTAGTTGCTGCAGAAGCAACGAGTAATACCAGACCGAGAATCCAGCCAGAGAGCCTGAATCCATACGAAAGAGAGAAGACTGCAATCCCCATAAGAGTGTTGACGGAATTGAACACAGTTTGGGGCCCTGTAGAGTTTCCAGCAGCAAGAGAGAAAACACTGCCAGAGGTACTGCTTCTGCGGCTGGCATCTCTTCGATTCAACGGGGTAGTCTCATCAGCGGAGGGAAAGTCAAAGGTACTGATGTGGTCGTAGCCCTGACTCCTCCGGGTACGATCGTGAAAGTAGTCATTAGTGGACAATCCAGTCTGGTCCGATGCAGCTACCGGGGACAGACACGGGGAAATGTCGTCTTGTAACTCAGCATCCTCAAACAAGGACAGGCCCGCGTAGGACTGTGCTCGGGTATATGAGGATGCAAAGTTGTTGATGGAGTTAGCTCCTCCATGATCCAAAAACGACCGCCTTCGTGGTTTTTGAATTGGGGTCGCTGCGGGGGCAGGCATTGTGTTTCTTGTTGCGAAAAGCAGATGCAGCAGAAGCTATGGATGTTGTGGATGCTGTAGAAGCAGAGAAGCTGCGGAAACGATTTTGATACTGCCAATCAGATGCCACTTGTGGAATTTATCCGTGAATGTCTTGTACTGGTACTGAATATATGGAATTGTCAGAGTGGATGAGACAGTTGACTGGTGAGAATGTAGGGAAAAGGTGCATCGTCAGTATGTCGCGCAGGAAATGGAAACCCTTGCAAGTGTGGATGTACTGAAGATAGCCTCCGCTACTGCCTTTCATCCCTCGTTTTTTTTTTTCTTACATCTTTAATTTCTGCTAGTTGTTAGATTTCAAGGTTGTAGGTTCTTTCTCGCATAATGTGCTGGGGCTATTAAAACTGCTCTCAGAGCATGAGGAATAAATGTCTCCAACAGCTAATCAGATGTACAACAGCTAAGAACAGTTTGTTTGGTTTTTTCATTGAGTAACTCATCGGTATGTTCTTTGTCCTGGGAGGGTTACTCCCCGTTTGAGCCAAACTGTGAATCCTGAGCCGGCTTTGCATGCCCTTCATTGAAAATGTACGTAATTTGCCTTTATTCAGCTTCCTATCCCTTTGATACGCCTTCTGAAACGCCGTGTGCTTCAGAGCCTCGCCTCTTTTATTGTCTATTGCATGATACCTTCATTTGCGTATTAGAAGACCCGAGTGTGGATTTCTCACCGGCAAAGAAAGCAATTGCACACCCTGCAATGGAACGATTGTATTATCCATCGTTATTTTCAGTTTTCGACAGCTCATAGCAATATTAATTTTTTTGTTGAATAAATTTGAGCTGCTTTGTATCACGAACTACTCTTTTTGTATCTTTTGGTTCGACCTGCTTTCCCTGGCTTCTTTATTTTTTTTTTTTCTTTTTTCCTAGAAGAATATGTATTCTTTTGGACTCTAGGGATGAAGCATATGTTTCTCTTGCTGGAAACTTATGCTGATATTTTAAATCAAAATTTTTATATCAATAGGTCTGCTGAACAATCTTGGTGTGTTTTCATTTGTTCCTTGACGAGTTTCCTCGACCATTTCTCGAGCTCTTCCTCGGTGTTTCGTAGTTCAGCCTTGCAGGCGAAGCTTCGAGTCATGAATCTTCATTGTCATGCTCATCAAAAAATATTTCGACGGGAGGTGAACGCCGCCTGTACTTCTGTGGCTACACAATGTGTCTTCCAAGCCATATAGCTTCCAGTACAGGTTTCCATCATGTATCTTATGAAACTATAGCCCCGTTCTGCTGCTTTACGGGTCTGGCCAGTAGACTTGAATCGTTTCTTTTTTTTTTATTTGGTGCAAAAACACTATGTTGTGTCAACTATATATTTCATGATATCAGAGAAAAAATGGGTCATACTTCTGGTATTTCCTTGTCTAAACTCCGTAATTCTGTCTCTTGCCATCCTATATGCTTGGTCTACGCTTTCCTTCGTTTGCATGGATCATTCATCATTGTGGAACCCGGGCCGCAAAGTCATCCCCCTCACAAGTAGAACGGATGTACGTCCCGCATGCTGTTACCGCTTGATCAGAGTCTCCGCCCCTTGATCTCCCATTGATCTCGTTAGTAGGATGTCGATCCCAAGCAGCGTGCCTAGAATCATTGTCTCTTGGAATGCCTTCGCTAGCCATATGAGATGTACAACTCGATATCCAGTAACACATGACAACGATTGTACTGCCATGTCTGTAAATCCCGAGATTTTTTTCCATGGGTCAGCCGCCCGAGGCAGTATAAAATATCTTGGTAAATCTGGAAAACCAGCCTTTTTTTTTTTTCCTCATCCATCAACCCTGATCTATTGTCTTCAAGAAATTTAAAAGGAGGGCCTTTGCCGTGATTACTTGATTCTATTCTTTTATTCTGTTACTTAAAGAAAGCTCGAGCAAGGGGTTTTATTATTTGAAGAAAAAGACTGACCGAGTGCAACCTAAATCCCCGAGGAAAGAAGAAAAGATATGTCTTTTGATAGTTTGTTCCACAGACCGGTAAGCAAATTTCCAGAAATGAGGCACTTTCAGATGGAAAACTCATTTGCTCCACCTACTAATACCGAAGGGCTTGGATCACCCTTTCAACCTGAGACTTATGACTTCCACAACGTGGTGCCCGAAGCATACGACGAAAGTTACTTTGACAACTACCTGAGCCATCCAATAAATCAAGAGAGTCCCTGGAGGCTTGATGAAAAGGGCTCCGCAATCAGTACCCCTTTCGCCAAAAGACCCACTGATGAACCTTTGTCCGAAACTCCAACACCAAATTACGATCACCAATCACAAGGATACTTAAACAGTGTTTCATCTCTCAGGTCAGCAAGCTCTTTGACGAATGTAAGCTCCAACAGCTCTCGAGTTAGCCGCAAGATTATCAAGCCACTCGTAGCGACGGTGTATTGGGAGGAAGAAAAATCCATTTGCTATCAGGTGAAAGCCAACGGAATTGTTGTTTCTAGAAAAGAGAGCGATAATTTCGTCAATGGAACAAAGTTGCTTAATGTCACAGGGATGTCCCGCGGACGTCGTGATGGGATTCTTAAAGTAGAGAAAGGAAGAAGAGTCATTCGCAACGGTTCAATGAATTTAAAAGGAGTTTGGATTCCTTACGACAGAGCACTAGAGCTTGCCAGAAATGAAGGGATCAAAGATCTTTTATACCCCTTGTTCGTGGACGACATCTACAAACATTATAAGGAGAAAGGCAATAGGCTTCGTGAGGAGCTGGACGATGATGCGATCAGCCTTGAACCATAAAGCTGAAGATTCTTTTTCGACAGATAATAAATAAAACGGTCCTTTTTTTAGGTGGAATGAGCTTCTCTTCTGCTTTTTCAGAGAGCTGGGAATTTTTGTAGCTCTCTTTACTGCGAAACAACCAAAAATGAGTAGTTTCCGTTATGTTTTTTTTTTTTTTTTTTTTCTTTTCGGGACAACTCTTAGTAAGGGACATTTTCCCTTCTTCATAACAAAAGCTCGTATTTTTTTTTATTTTACTTTTTCTTTCTTTTTGCTTGATGTTACAACAGCTGCAAAGTTGAAATGATAAAGCTATTCTCAAATTACATGCGAAAGGTTCAAATTTCCTCATTACTTCATCTGACAAGAAAAAATACAAATCACTCAAACTAAGGAATGTCGTTTATTGCAGAGCTTTAGTCTACCACTCTTCTTATGAAGAAGATAATCACATCGTGAGCCACACTATTTGATATCGTCAACTCGCTCAATAATGGGATTAACACATGATAGTCTCAATGGCGGGGATAGGGGCGAAGAAACTACACTTTCATGGCATCAAAAAGGATATCCCAAGGCGGTTTGCCGCATCTTTACATCAATTAGAAGATCTGCGTTGAGAAACCTACTTGCCCTCGGCCTTAGGCTCCGACGAAATGCTCTCTGCATTCTCACTCCAAACTAACTCGTCCTCGTCGTGTTCATCTTTGTTCCTCTTAATAGTTGCCAATTTAAGAATGTTCTTTCTTCCAAAAATGTTAACCGGGTGGAAGGGCACGAAGATTAATCCTGCGATAGCGATCATCGAGGCGTCAAGCGTCATGAGGAAGACTTCATGCCTTATGAGATAGCCATCAAAGCCCTGCTTCAACTCCACCACTCTGTAAATACATCTTATGTACACGGCAATGACGGCAACAGTTATAGCCAATGGAAGATACGGTACCAATGGGCGAGCACGGATGTCCTTGTACTTGGGGTTATAGAATGGTTCTAGACACGTTGCCCTGTAATCTCGAGCGGATTTGGTGTTGAAAAGAAATTTGAAAGTATTCGAAATTGTCCATCTTTTCATAGGGTGATTTTCCTCCACCTTCGAAGCATTTCTGTAGTACAAGCGGTTCAAAAACTCAAACCAGAAGATGAGGAAGATGGACATAGCAATGACCTGAAACAAAACACCACCAAACATAGTCCATGTGCCCGGGCTTGGGTCTCTTTGCTCCTTGGTAGCGATTGAGGCCGCACCTCCACCACCACCTTGCACGACAAGGGACAAGAAGTCGGTGGTGATAAAAAAGTAAGAATACCACATGGGTTTCAAAACCGAGTAAGACCGGCCGTATAGAATCACAGCTTGAGCGAACAAGAAATACACTCCAGCCATGAGGAAGGCTGGGGAAAGTGTGAGCGAGACAAACTGCAACAAGTAGTAGTTTATATTGGCGGTATCATCGAAGGAGAGGATTCTTCCCAAAAAGCCCAAAACTTGCAAAGCGAAGGCGCAAAAGTAGGTGATATTGTACCAGTGGTACCTTGACCAGACCAACATGACGGTGATGTAGCCGAAAATGAAGCAAAAGACGATAAAGAAGAAGATGTTCCCGCCCCTGTTCAAATTGTAGTGGTAGTTGTTCATCTCATCCTTCAATTCCTTGAGGTTCCAAGTAGCATGGAAAAGTGCCTCTGTGGCCAGCGATAAGACCAGATCGTCTGTTGCAGTAGCCATTACCTGCTCAGCGCTTATAGCCGATAAAGAGGCCTGAGCACCTCGAGCTGCTCGAGACAAAGATATTAGGTCAATCTTGTAAGTCTGGGTCATAATGCTGGAAACAGCATTGGCAAGCAGATGAGTCAAGTCAGGGACATGATCTGTGGCTATCGTCTTGAGCGTTGTTGACGTGGGGTACCCGTCAGAAGGGGTCCACTGAAGGTTCGTGCTAAGACTTTCGAAATCCATCAAATCGAGTACTTTATGCTAAGTGGGTCGATCTATTAAGATTTGTGGTGTATTTATACAAGCGAGTCGGACTACATGAGAGACGGATTTCGTGAGGCTGAGGGGTGCTTCCGCCGAACATCCATATCATATACACGGCAGAAAGCGCTCGTTGTTTTTTCTCCGTCTTACGCAGGGGACCAGTTATTTTTGCAACAAACGCTGCACACTAAAGATAACTAATGAGGCGGTGCAGTCTACACTAATGCCATGGACTAATGTACATTTGTATGCTATTATCTCGGGTGTATGCTTGGTGCTCATGCGGCGATGTTGGTTTGGAGGTTGTCGTCCTGTTCGTACTCAATCTCCACCTTGGGTCTTCTTCTCTTCGATGGTTTGTCTTGTGGAGCAGAACGCTTGGCGGAGGCTTCTGTGGTTTCCTGGTCACCCTCTTCCTGGTCATCCTCTTCGTCGTCGTCATCTTCAGACTCGCTGGCCGACCCATCTCCAAGCCACCTTTCGAGATCCTCCATGTCCACCAATTCGTCGTTTCCGTCGTCCTCCACATACTCAAGCTCTCCGCCCTCGTCCTCGTCTCCGCTCTCCAAGACAACGTCGTCGTCCTCGTCGAACTCCTCCTCTTCCTCGACGTCCTCGACCTTCCCAAGAACCTTCCTCCATATCTTCTCGTCCACGTTCAAGGGCTTGTCGCCGTAGGCTCCGCTCTTCAATCTCTCCAACAACTCCTTCTCGATATTCTTCTCGATCTTCGCGGCAGCCAACGCCTTCCTCTCTCTGTTTTCTTCTCTTCTCTTGATCTTGGGCTTGATGCCCACGTAGTGTCTCTCCTCCTCGGTCAATGCAAGTCTTCTTTCTGTCATGGCGACCTGGGTCAACCTGGTCAACCTCTGTTTGCATTTGTTGATCAAGAACTTATTCCAGTAAATGAGGTTTTCGTCGATCTGCTCCATGGCCTTGGAAAAGTTCTTCAGCAACCTGACTCTCTCCCAAAGGTTCTTGGGCATGTGGGCTCTCTCAGCCGTTTTCATGTAAAGGTACAACTTACCCTCCACGTTCTTCACCGTGGCGTATCTGGAGTTGGCCAACGGGCACGACTGCCTATTACACAAGCCGGTGACATTGAATTCGTTTCTGCAAAAGTCCTGACCCGTGCCTGCTTTTATCCTGAAGGCACAGAACTGGTTGCTGATGACTTCCCAGACGAGCTCATCTGATGACATGGTAGATGCTGGTGTAAATGTGATGCAGTAGGTGTGAAAATGCAGCTATAATATAGTTAAAAGGCTTTTCAAAAAGCTCAAGACCTCGAGTGGTGTTGGTATTAAAAGGAGATGAGGTGTGGAACCAATAGGTGATTCTGTTAAAATAATGCGAAGAGCTGGGCCAGAAAAAAAAAAAAAGATAGATCATGAGATGAGACTGCATACGATGCCAACACCCCGTCATGTTATACTGTAGATCCCCCGAAGGGTTGTTTCAAAGACGAAAAAAATAAAATATTTTTTTGCTTGCTAGTCTTTATTAACACCATTTTTTGTGATACGAACGGTTTTTATCGCTTTTGCTAGGTGGTTTCTCTGACTGCAAAAGTGCACCAATGCAACGTGGTGACCGGGCCAATTCTTATTCTATACTAGAAACGTAGTCTTTAAGCGGCATATTATTGACACTAAGTGTGTAGTTTCACACATGCATACATTGCTGAACCTAATGACCTAGATGGAACCGAGATGACCAGATACGGGAACATTATTGTGCCACTTTATTTTCACATTCGTAAATTGGCCAATCCTAAAAAATTTGATAATCAATTTTGTTGAATCTTTAGCTCCGTAGGCCAATTGGTTTCTTGGGGACCTGCGGCTTGACCTTGACGATTTTGGGGCCGATCAAGGCAACCTTTGGATTCTTCTCATTGACTTTTCTTGAAAACGCAATCAACGTGATGATCACCTGGTACGGATCGCTTCTCTCAAATAAGTCAATTGTCTGAAATATCTCATCATGTGCTACACCTAAGTGCTCACAGGTCTGAAGGAAGAACAGAATGTTCTCCATTTGCACAAACGGCATTCTCAGACTCTTGTACTTCCTGGTTGGCCCCTCTGGAAGTGCAATGCTTCCAAGCTTACATAAGTACTCGCCGTCCTTGAGAATATCTATGAGATCTTGGTTATGGCGTTCATACTCTTTCACTGTGTCATTTGAGACATCCAATGTGGTGAAGATCCACTGCTTCACTTCAGCCTCGGACTTCTTGTACTTGGCGTCTCTGCTTAGATGCAAATCTTGGTCTAAATTGGTCGAGGCATTTTGCCCAGACGATGTAGGCTCTTCTCTGGTGTAGTAGCTCATAATAATTCTTACCTGCACCAGCTCGCGCTTACCACTGGCCGTATCTTCCCTGGTTACTCATTCATTTAAACCACTATAAATACAATTTTTTTTGACGACTTAGGCTATGAAAACACTGTCTCATCTTTAGTTGTGCAACTTCTTTTCGTAGGAGTGCAAACCGTGGACACCACCCTCCAACTGGGCAGAAGCGGTTCTGAACTCGAATCTCACAGATCCAGCGTAAACCTTCTCCCTCAAGTCAGCGACAGAGGTGACACCAATGTCCTGCAAAGAGTGCTGCAAACCGTTGAACAAGTAAGGAATGAACTTGACGATCGAACCCTTGTCAACAACAGAACCAGACACACCCTGAGCAACCAAGACCTTGTCGGCCTCAGAGAAGTAACGGGAAGTAGAGGCGTTGGCGTTGGTGTCGGTCGACTGCATGGCGTCGATAGAACCCATACCTCTGTAGGTCTTCAATCTCTTACCGTCACGGTAAAAGTAGTCGCCTGGAGTCTCAGAGGTACCAGCCAACAAACCACCCATCATGACACAGTCAGCACCCAAAGCGAGGGCCTTGGTGATGTGGCCAATGTTACCAATACCACCGTCAGCGATACATGGAACACCAAACTGGTGAGCAAACTCGCAGACGTTGTACACAGCGGTACCCTGAGGTCTACCACAGGCCATGACTTCCTGGGTGATACAGATGGAACCGGAACCCATACCGATTCTCAAACCGTCAGCACCAGCCTCAATCAACAAAGCAGCCTGGTCCCTGGTGACCACGTTACCAGCAATAACCTGCAAGTGAGAGTGCTTCTCCTTGATCCACTTGATCATGTCCAACTGGAAAACAGAAGAACCGTTGGAAGAGTCCAAAACGACAACGTCCAAACCGGCCTCAACCAATTTGTCCAATCTCTCTCTGTCAGCTGGGATGGTACCAATGGCGGCACCACACAACAACTGCTTGGAGTCGAAAGACTTGGAAGCGTCGGGGTAGTCCTGGTTCTTCTGCAAGTCGGTCAAGGAGATCAAAGAAACCAAGTTGCCCTCGGCGTCGACGATTGGCAACTTACCCTTCTTGGAGGTTCTCAAGACCTTGTTACCTTCGGTCAAAGTAATGCCCTTCTGAGCAGTGACAAGGTCTTTAGTCATAATGTCCTCAGCCTTGACGTTGTCGTCGTCCAAGAACTGAACGTCACGAGAAGTGACAATACCCAAAAGCTTAGCACCTGGCTTACCGTTTTCTGAAGGTTAGTAACAATTTGTCAAATCATCAGTGTTTCTCAGGGGAAAGATAGGTTGTCCCCAACATCGTTTGATGGTAATCGGTAGAACGAAAGTTATACAGTATTTTTTGTTCATCATGAAACACAGGGGAAAGGGCGAGTAAACATACCAGTAACAGGGAAGGAGGAGAAACCAATGGTCTCCTTCAATCTTCTGATGTCACGAACGGTGATCTTTGGGGAAATAACAATGGGGTCGTTGATGAAACCGTTCTCGTACTTCTTCACTTTTCTCACCATCTCAGCCTGCTCATCAGCAGAGCAGTTGTGGTGGATGATACCAATACCACCCAAGAGAGCCATGTGAATAGCCATGTTCTCTTCGGTGACAGTGTCCATAGGAGAAGACAAGAAGGGGCTCTTCATGGTGATCTTCTTGGTCAACTTAGACTCCAACTTCACCTCCGAGGCGGGAAAGTTGATCAAGCCAGGCAAAACCAAGAAGTCATTGTAGGTCAAACCGCCAAAGTTAGCGGAGTCGATCAAGGTCTGGACATCCAAACCGTCTTTCTTAGAGTAAGACTTCAAGTGAGCGATGGCGTTCTTGTGATCCAAAACCATTATGTTGATCGATGGGCGGAGTGTTGCCAGAAAAAAAAAAAAAAAGGAGAATCGAGCGGATGAGGCTCTGTATTTATAGAGTACCTCTGCGAAAAAAAAAAAAACCTTCAGAAATCGATGAGTTACCGCGCACATACCGCGGAGACTAAAACGAATAGGGTGCGTCAGGGAGATAACAAGAGGAGAAAGTGAGTTGTTATTTTTTTGTTGAAGAGTTGTTGTAGATTTAATCTCCAACAAGACATAACTGAGAAAACAGGATAGTTAGACTCAGATGCAGAAGTAGAGCTTTAGGGTATCGATGCGTGCTGACATACTTCAGTCAAGAATTTTCTTATTGTTAGTGAGTTCTCAGTAATGCAAGAATTCAGTGTAGCGGTTCTATATCTTGTCTTCATTAGATATCGAGACTGCCTGCTCATCCGCCGAAACGAATAAACACACAGCTAAGCTAGAATCATCCTTTATTCTACAGGCTTTGGCTAACATACTTCTATCAAACATTTTTGAACATAGGTCGAATTGGAAAAAAAAAAAAAAGATGGCTGCAAAGTTTTTTTTTTCTCGCTGTTCACCCTAAAATGTTAAATGTGCGTTGCACGCTTATGCTGTCAACTCACGTAATCAATGAGCGTTTACCTGCGAGTCACTAGAAGTGCCCGGCTGTTGGCCTCCCTGCTTGCAATTCTTGACATACTCCTCAATTCTTCTCCAGCCTTCTTTTCTGCTCTCCTCGCGTGCCCTCAGCTCCTCAAGAGACTGGTGGTATAGCATCGTGCAATGGTCATATAGAATAGGGTTGTGATCCATAAACACTTTCAAAGCACTGAAAACTAGCAGGTGGATGGTCTTGTTCCAATTCGAGGTGGCCAGGTTGTGTGGAGGAATGGCGCCGTATTCGTCCATGTCCATGTTCAGCTGCGGTGTCGAGAAGGAATCGTAGTATTCTTCATCTGTCATGTCATTGATCATCTGGGACTCCTCCATGTTTCCTCCTTCGTGTCCATGTAAATGGCCGTGGCCGTTGTGTTCGTAATTCTCATTGAGCATTAGACCAGAGTCAACGAGATTGCCGTTGGCGTCAGTGAGGGAGTTTGGATTTTCAAGAAGCTTTTGTTGAAGCTGGCCATTGGCGCTACCTGGCTGGGTGGCGTTGGTCAATTCGTATAATGACGAGAAAATGATCGGGAGGACAACCTCGGCATTCTCAGAAACAAGCGTCAAGAAGAAGTCGTTTTGCCAGAAACTCAACACCTTCTCGCTCACCTGGAAATGGGACGATGAGATGCACTTCAGCAACTGTGCACAGAGAGGTATCTGAATCTTGGTGAACTCTGTGGGGTCCATAACCTCGAAGATATCCTCAATCTCATTCAAGAACATCACCTCCTTGGGCGAGTTAATCTTGGGCCAGAATTTCAACAAGCCCATGATCACGTCCTCGGTTAGAGTAGGGTCCTTCTCCAAGAACTGAACAATGCAGTATGCTAACTGGGGGTGGTATAAGGACAAGGACTTGACTTTGTGAAGGGGCATCAACACTCGTATCAAGAAGATCTTGTGTTCCTCCTTCAAGGGTAGAGCAAAACCATTGATGATCGAGCCCAAGATCTCCAAAAGCTCTCCGATACCGTTGAATCTTTCGGTTTCGTAGACAAACTGCAAGAAGACATTGTTGATGGACTTTCTGATGAACGACCGCAAGCTCAAGAATTTGCCGTAGATTCTGTGCAAGGTGGTCTTCAAGCAATCACGTTCTCTAGGATCCTCGCTGTCGAACAACTCTAAGATACGCAAGATGAAATCGTGATCGATGTACTGCTTGGCCACCTGGTGATGGAAGTCAGGACTTTCGACAAAGCGCAAAAAGAACTCGTAGACCAGCTGCATATGGGGCCAGGCCAACTCGCTGACAGGCTCATCCTCATCAGGGTCGTAGATCTCCCCCACAGGATTGACAGGGGGAGGGATTGGTCTGAACAAGTTTTTCTTGAACATGTCAATGACGTGCTTGTACATTTCATCGGTGTAGTTGAAGCGGTTGCCAATGATGAACTGGATCAACTCCTGCAAGGTGACACGCTTGAACTCCTTGCCACGGATGTCGTGAGTGGGGTCGCTGAAGTCGAATATGATATTGCACTGGTCAACTTTCTGGATGAAAAGCGAGATCTGCTCCTCAGGAGCCACCTCGTCAAAGTTGGGAAGCTTGACAATCTCACGGTTTTCGTTGGTGGTGGGCTCGAACCGCAGCGAGCTGTGCCTCTTGGGAGTGACTATGAGGTCAATGTCGAAGGAGTCCCGATTGGGCGAGCCGATGTTGGGGTTCAACGTCGTTGGGTGTGTTTGCTGCGAATGGCTGGCCAAGCGGTTATCGTGAGGAATGCCAGCGTACGAGCTGCCTGCTATAGGCGAGCTTGGGGTTGGGGTGATTGGTGTAGTGCTGGCGAGGTTTGTCTGAACGGGTTCATTGATGACAATCTTCGGCGAGTCCGGAGCCTGGGCGCCAGAGGAGGGCGGCGTCAGCGGCAGCACGGCAGCACCCGGCGAGAGCGACGCCAGGGGACCCGCTACAGCACTGCCAAACTGCTCTACAGCGCTGTGGTTGACCCTGGACGAGGGAGGAGGCAGGCTAGCGTCGGGAGCAGGCAGGGCGTCCTTTTTGGGGCTGGCAGAGCCCGCCGAGTTGACCGATGACGACGAACTGCCCGGCTTATGATTGTTGGCGTTGGATAGAGACGACAGCAGGGACTTCCGGGAAAGGTCCTTAGACAGGGAGTCCTTCTCCTTCTCCTTCTCCTTCTTGTCGCCTTTCCTCGAGGACTGGTTCTTGCTCCTCGTAAGGCGGTTTTTGAAGCCCTTCATCATGGTGGGCTGGGACGGACAGTGTATCAGCTAGCGGTGTGGAGAGAAAACAACCGTACCGAGGGGTGGTAACCTGAGCAGGGTGGGAATTGGACACTAGCTGGACGTGCAGGGTAAATCAAGAATAACTAGAGCTCGGGGGACAAAAGATCTGGCTTTGTGTGTGCACTAGAAACGAACAGCCAGCGTGGAGGAAGTTCGAGAATGGTGAGAAAGTTGGAGGTTGGAGGATTATTTGCGGGAGTGTTGACAAGCACGCACGCACTGACTTTGGGTGAGTGAGTGAGTGAGGTGGGTTACGGGATTTTTAATAAAAAAGCCCAGTTTCGAGAGAGAAAAACTACATATATTTGAAAAAGCCTTGGGAATGAGCTGACTGTTTTTGTGTTTTTGATTCACGGAGCCCGCGATATAGGCAGTGCTGGACGGCCCCAGGATGGTCAGTCGCGCGGAAGTACCTGGTTTACATGTGGAGGGACCCTGGAAACGAAAAATATATAGTAGGCTGTTTTGGCTTGAAAATCCAGGTTTCTGAGCGGCTCATGATTTGAGGTAAAATGTCCAGGCGAATCGTGACTTTGTCAGGGTCTAAGAAGGCTATGGCATGCCTTGGCGAGAAGGCGGCTTGGACGACGAGTCCGCACTGTTTTTTCTTTTTGTTTAAAACGTTGGGGTTGAGATAGTATTTGTTATTTGAAGAGGATTGTCCTGTTGTTGGGAGAGTTGGGCGTAGAAGGGTCAAGTGCACGGTACGATTTGAAGGTGGACTTGAGTACAGAGTCCGACATGGCAAGCTAGAAAGCACCAAGTAGAAAGTATGATTGGCAATCAATGCTGGAATGCAATGCAAAGATCTGGCGATTCCTTCTGTTGGGACATTCTTCCTATCAACAGTACGGCAAGATCAGAGACCTTCACAACAACTCCGTGGGGGAGATTCACGGTCTATCGTCAAGGTTCAAGAGGAATGGCCAGAGTAGAGTATTTGAGCAGAATTGAACTGAAAGGGCCAAGTTGATGGGCATTGCTGGACAAGAAGTGACTGTTTGAGTCTGACCTGAGACACGATCTGTTACACAATTCGATCAAGTACTCCTTGAGGATTGATTTAGACACCGTATAGGACAGATTTCGACAGCTTACGCATCAAATCTGAAATGACAGCTTTTGAAATTCCTCGCTGGTCCATCTCACCGCTTTCGGGTGATGCCGATTCAACAACACCCATGATAGAAACCACGTCCAGGATAGAAACCACGCCAGACTCCCAACAAACTCCCTTTGCCTCTCATTCCACCACACCCACTAACTCTCCGCGTTCTTCATCAGCAAGAAGCAGTTCCAGCCTATGCTCACAACGTTCACCGCCATAAGACGGTAGGCCACAGGCACAACAGCGAAGTTGACAGCCTGAAACACGGGCCAGACAGACCAATTAGATACCAACGTTGGCCACCAATTTCTCGCCAACTTCTGTTTCGTATCGTCCACGGTTCTTCCCTCCATCAAGCCCATGGCCAGATAGTAGAGCGGAATTCCTATGAAAGGCGCAAACACGCCCTGATCCACGGCCACACGGGCCACCGTCTGTGTAACTTTGGTCCGTCCAAACACAATTCTAGCAAGAAACTTGTACCACTGGTCGCCCAATGGCGCAAACACTACACCTCCATATACGACAGCTCTGGCGGTTCTAGCAAGATCGTAGTCCTTGGAGGGACCGACTTTTTGGGCCAAAACGTCACCAGTCCCGAAGAGCAAGGCAGTAGTAATGGCATTGGTCGCATACGGCCTTCTGGCCAACATACGGTTGTAGAGTTGGAAGAACATGGAGATGAGGTTGGATCATCTTGCACCGCGCAGGAATGGCTGCAAACTTGCAATGGAGGGCACGAAAAGTCAGGACTTATACGACATAAGAGAAAAATTTCGGTGATTCACAAATACAGTAGCCTCTAGTTTATCGTCTATTGTCTAGCGTCTATGTTGTCTATAAGGTTTGAAGGAATATATGCGAGGCTAGGGTCAAAATCAGATATGAGTCAGGTGGATCACTTAGGCGTACACCATGGTCTGCTCCTCGTCCGCCGACTCGATGTCCACAAGCTCCTCCATCAAATGACCGCTGCCTTTAC
Organism: Candidozyma heveicola; assembly: GCA_003708405.2. NCBI lineage: Eukaryota > Fungi > Ascomycota > Pichiomycetes > Serinales > Metschnikowiaceae > Candidozyma > Candidozyma heveicola. The sequence goes on from PPOB02000008.1 coordinate 520,742, forward strand.
CGTGGCCCTTGGTGTTATGCACAAAACTCAAGAAACAGTTCCATCCTATGGACCATAGGTTAGCAAGAAAGATCCGCAAGTGCACAGGAACGAAGAACAAATTCACAAGCTGCAAAGGCGTCCAGACGGTCCAACTGGCCCGGAGCACGTTCCACCAGTTGTTCCGAAGCTTATCAGCAGCGACCTGAAGCGGATCATCGTGCAACGCCAACGCCGACATGGCAGTATTGTACAAGGGGATCCACACGAGCCCCGGCAAAAACAAGGCATCTAGCGTCAATCTGTACAAATTGTCGTGGGTCTCGACACGCTTTGGACTCGAACGGGCTCTTCTGGCTGCCAGCATGAAAGGACTCTTCAAGTAAGGAAGCGTCATGCGGTGCCACTTGACACTGAGAGGGGCAAAGATAAGCAGCCCGTAAATACTAGCTCGGATCGTCCTCTGGTAGTGGAACTCCGTTCCCTTGTTCACATCATCGTCTATATGGTGCGGGAACAAGGCCTGGGCCAAACAGTCTCCCAAACCGAAAAACACCCCTGTGGAGACCATGTTGGTCTTGTAGGGGTGGGTCTTGAGGAGGTTGTTGTAGGCACGGAAAAAGGGCATCCAGTGGAAAAGATAGTGTTTGTGTAGTTTCGTGTGAAAAATTCTGCATTATGGAGCAGCAAGAGACAGGAGATAAGAAACCCGCCATATCTACGTTGCGAAGTTGGAGGAGTCGAGAGAAATCAAGGAATCGACGATTCCCGAATTTGATAGTTCCGATAACAGCATATCTCGTCTGCTGATGCCGAGATATACTCCGCATCGAACGCAGAGAAGCGGCTCGAGGTGCATGGAATGATCTTCTGTGGCAGTAAGGTGAGCCCACTTTGTTTTTGGGGTAAGAGTTTTAATTTTTTGAAACAAGCGGGTTTGGCTTGGTTGTGTAGCTGGTAAAGCTTTGCAGATCGGGGACTGATTGGGCTGGCGAAGGAAATAGCATTCACAGTGTTCATGATCTGACAGAGCCTGCAATGGACTTAACGGTAGATGAAGGGGGCACTAAATAGAACATTTGTTCATGGGCCACCATAGAATAAAGAAAAAAAAAGGATGTTCAAGAGGCAAAGGTAGCGTTCATTGGAGGTTTCGTATGCTGAGTTACTGGAGCCTCCAACTCGGCGCCTCACGATAGCTCGAAGAGATCTCTTCAGACTGCTTTCCAGCCGGCAATCCCACTCCAACCTTCCAGTTAAATTACTTATTGTTGGGTGACCTACGAACTCTGAGCCTGAGGACTGTCTTACGGCTGCTTACGACTACAAGCCCACATGAACTAGTCAACCCTTAAATCCACTCCGATCCCAATCAAACTTCACCTTGCTCCTACCAAACATCATGTACATCTCTTCTATCTCCATTCAGCCTTGCTTTGAAAAACCGCCATGCCTCTGTCGAGTGAGTTCTGTGTTGATAGTATACTACACCATCACACAGAACAACGGCGGCACGTTCTCCAAGCCCAATACAAAAACCCCAATAGGAAATTCAACCCCAAAACGGCATGGGTTCAAAGAAAGCCCTGCTACAGCCACTTGCTCAAATACCAGATTACCGCTCATTTGCAGCCACACTCGCCACAGCACCAGAATAGGCGGCCCAATTGTGGAAGCAGACCAGTCAAAGATCGGAGTCCAGAGATTTTCATTGGCGCCAAGTTTGAAATCACATGCAAAAACAACACCCAAACTTCATGCCCAAGTCAAACCTCGTCCGCCACCTCCAGCAATCTTTATCCACCTCTTCTCTACTTCTCAGAAGAAGTAAACAGTGCTTCTAAGACAGCGCGGCTAGCTGCAGTGTTGTGCGCAGCGAAGAAATGGCATATAGGAGCAAGCATAGCGAAGTCAATACGAAGCGCCTCCAACGGCGAAAAAGGCGAAATAATCCGCGAACGACGAAAAAGAAAAAGAGTCCAGCCAATCACAAACCAGAAAAACCCTCGCTCGCAGCAGTCCCCTGGCACCGCGTGGCGTAGGCAATGTTTGCTTGACGCTAGAAACATTCCGTGACAGGCGACTTTCCTAATTGGGCGAAAACACTACCAGATATGTCTGCGGCGGCGCAAACACAGTTGGGAGCCCTTTTGCAAAAAACAAAAAAATATCGACAGAAACCGAGGAAGAAGCCACGGCGGCTCGTAAGCTCCCAGCTCTGATTGTTTCTAGAAATCCCCGTTGTTATTGTGGTTGGCAACAAAGGTGGCTGGCTGTCCTGCAGAATGGAAAACAAGGCCGTCCGGGCGGCTTCAGACAGGAGTCTTGGGGTGCAATTCAAGGTTGCTAGAGTATCGAAGGCCGTCGACGACAGTAAGAAAATAAAGTAGAAGCTCAAAGTAAAATAAATTATTAATTGGCGTTGGTCACGTAGCCAAATTATCAGAAGCAGCCGTGACTTAATTGCCCAGATCCAAGGGTGCCTGCCGTTTGTGCTATCTTTTTGGCCCGCCTGGTCATATCACTAATTCGGACCATCATATTTTTTCCTCCCTCACTGGTTTTTCTCACCACCCCAACTACTTCTTCTTCCTCCAATGCACAGAACCTACTCTTTGAGATCGCTGAGAGCCCCCACCGCCGCTCAATTGCAGGCTCCTCCTCCTCCTCCTTCCTCCACCAAGTCCAAGTTCTTCGGCAAAGGTTCGCTTTCTTCTTCGTTCAGAAGACAGACCGCCGGAGCTTGGGGCCCTGAGTTGCTGAGAAAGTTGGCCCAGTTGGTCAAGATGGAGAAGAACTTGATGCGCTCCATCGAAATCACCTCCAACGAGAGAAAGGAGACCGCCAAGCAGTTGTCCTTGTGGGGTGAAGCCAACGACGACGACATTTCCGACATCACTGACAAGTTGGGTGTTTTGATTTACGAGATTGGTGAGTTGGAGGACCAGTTCATCGACAGATACGACCAGTACAGAATCACCTTGAAGTCCATCAGAGACATCGAGGGCTCTGTCCAGCCTTCCAGAGACAGAAAGCAGAAGATCACCGACAACATTGCCTACTTGAAGTACAAGGACCCCCAGTCCCCCAAGATCAACGTCTTGGAGCAGGAGTTGGTCAGAGCCGAGGCCGAGTCGCTTGTTGCCGAGGCCCAGTTGTCCAACATCACCAGAGAGAAGTTGAAGACTGCCTTCAACTACCAGTTTGACTCCACCAGAGAGCACGCTGAGAAGATTGCTTTGATCGCTGGCTACGGTAAGGCTTTGTTGGAGTTGTTGGACGAGTCTCCTGTCACTCCTGGTGAGACCAGACCCGCCTACGACGGTTACGAGGCTTCCAAGCAGATCATTGTTGACGCTGAGAACGCCTTGGCTGCCTGGACTTTCGACACTGCTGTTGTCAAGCCAACCTTGTCTTTCGCTGCCCACGAGGACTACGATGCCGACGACTTGATCGAGGAGACCGAGAACTTGAAGGTTACTGAGAACGAGTGGGACGAAGAGGAGCAGCAGCAGCAGCAGCAGCTTGCCTAAGCGTGAGCGGCCCTTCCATCCACGATTCAGCGCTGGAGAACCGCTCCTGAGCGGTCCCGCCTGTACTAATACTATGTTGTGTATCATTGTTCAATGAATGTAGAATTACCCCTGGTTGTAGGTGCGCCTGGAGTGATGAGTTGTTGCGAAATAGCCGCCCAACTGAGCAATCTCGAGAACACTTTTGGTAGCAAGCAGAGGGCTGAGGGGCAAGCAGGGCGGGTTGTAGTGAAGGTAAACAAAGCGTAACTACGAGGAACGTGGCCGGGGCCTACTCTGGCTGGAGGTAGAGATTAAATAATGATAAAGAGTTGGCGGTCCAAACGGCAAAATGCACGAATTGATCCTGGAAAGTCTATTTCCGAGACATCCGGCCCGGTTGAATGTGAAGTTTAATCTGTATGATCTCCGTGAAGCACAGGCGTTTTGCAACCATTCTCGCAGCCACGCTTCCGCCACAAGTTTGAACGAAGGTCGTTTCAGAAAACGGAGCCCGCCAATTCAAAAATCAGGAGAAAATAATAATAATAAAAATTACATATCAGTCAAATCCAGGAAAGAAAAGAACGTCTCCATCGTGGACCAAAGCCTCGCTTCAATCTCCCTCGTACGTTTCCCTTGCTCAGTACATTGGACCCGCCTGGTTGCGCCTCTTCATCACCGCGCTGAACAAAACACCAATACCATAAAAACAATAAAATAAAGCAAATCCCCAGATCTCCAATCCTCGTATCGTGTTCTTTTCTTTCTTTCTAATAAATAAACCGTAGCCCGCTTCCAAAAGTGTGTACCCGCCGATCCGCCCCATTCACGCTACGTTCCTGCGACACCCGCACCGTTTCCAAATCATAACAATCGTCAAACAAAACACCTACTACCACATTCTTCCTCACCATGTCCTCACCTTCTCGCCTGGTGATCGATCCGTTGATATACTCGTATCCAGAAAGCGGCTCGCTGGAAAAGAAGAAAAATGACTCGCTACCTCCAGCTTCCAAGCTTCTTCTGAACGCCCAGTCCACAGCTCAGCCAACCACCGGATGGACGCCTTTGGTGCTGAAAACGCTCTCTGGAGAGATCATTTCCCATAATTCCACGCCGAACACGAAGGTGTTCCCCGGCTTCTACCGCCAGGGCACCTCCAGCGGCTCTGCTCCTTCCAATGATGCGGACTTTCCCGTGTTGAACTTGACCCCGTTCCTCACCCACAACTTGAACTTCCTCAACAACCAGAACTCCGCGGGGAACCCGTCCAGCAACGTCAACTTCACCCCGTTCTACGACAAGAGCATGCACCTCACCGACTTCTTTATCGACTCGCCTTTGCGGCCCTCTCCTCTGAAGGCTGTGGAGACCATCACTCCCTCTCGCTTCGCCATGAGCGCCGAACGCAAATCCTTGTCCTCGACTTTGGACGCTGCAACGTCGACGAAACGCTCCATTGGGCAGATCGACACCCCAGCAAGGCACCCCTTCAAGAAGTACGACTCCCAGGTCGACAACGACTCTGACACCGATAACGAGGACGACAACAAGGACGACAAGCTCTACGAGGATAACTTGGTCACGCCCTCGAAGAAGAACGTGTTGAAGGAAACCAGCAGCAACTTGTTGAACAAAACGCCTGTGAACCAGACTCCGCTTGCTTCGAAGAAAAACAAAAATGCATTCCAGACCCCAGCCCAGCCAACCCACATGTCGTCTCCATCGACAGTGATCATCTCCAGTGTGAACAAGCTGCCTGAGGAGACCGGCTCGAAGGCCCGTATGGTGCCTCCCAGTCCTACTCCAAACAAGGAACGAGGCGAGGGCACCACGGCGCTCAATTCAGAGCCTGTTATGGGAGTTTTCTCCGAGAAGAAGCTGAAGCCAAGAGTCGAAGCCACCAAGCCTGCTCCAAGAAAGAACACGAGGAAAAACCAGTCAGGCACCAGCAAGTTCCAGATTGTCTTCACAGATGTCCACACATTGATGAACAGCAAAAAGAAAAAGGAGCCAGACACGCGGACGAAGAAGCAGGGCCAAGAGAGGAATCAGCCTAAAAGGAGCGCATCCCAGAGAGCAAGCCTGAGAAACCAGAGACCAACCCGCCAGGAACCTCTACAGCATCAGTTTAAGCAGGGTCTGCCGCATTTGCAGCACCAAAGCATACAACAACAGCCTCCCCCGACTTTTGCGTTCCAGCACACGTCGTCGTCGCTCTCCGCGTCTCAGGACTACAATTCGACAATGAACTCATCAAGAGAATTTAGCATGCTAGGAGCCAACTCCTCACAGAACACTACTGGGGGCAACCTCAACTTCTCATCCACAGAGCATACTTCCTTCGAGCTCAATAATGCAGGCATGGCTTCAACGCCGAATCGCAAGTATCTCTTGGACAATTCTTTCGACAAGGCATCGCCGCAGGCTATTAACCAGATGACCTCTTCTTTCCATCAAGTGCACGTTAACCACCAAGACGGCATGCCTCCACCCAAACACATGACACTTCAGCATGCTGCTCAGCAGGCTCTCAAACACCCAGATCAGCAGCACCCACAGGTCGCAATGAACATGATGATGAGCACACCACAACACTCTAGCATCAGCAACAACACTTTCATGACAGAGGAGTCGCCCAGCTCCAGAGAGCCCATGGCTCTTCTTTACCAGCATCTTCACCAGTACGAACAAGCGATGCAACCTGGAGAAGCCGACCCTTCACAGAAATAAGGACCTAGGGTGTTACTGAACAATGAATGAACGATATGGTTACAAAGGACAATTACTTCAATGGACAATACGAAGAAGCAAAAACACTAGACAAGATTGCGGGAAGTGATGGCTTCATACGTATTTAATTTATGCACATATATTTCAGGTATCAGATATTTGGTGGTAAGAGCAAGGCACCGATCACACCAGGTCTCTCGGTGGCCAACAAGTCGTAGATTTTTGCAGAATTTTTGGAGTCTCCAATCTCTAATTGGATGCCCAAGTTACTCATGAAGCGTTTGTTCTGCTCAGAAAGCACTCTGGATTTTTTACCGAGACCGAAGACCACGATCTCCGGCTTGGGATGCACTTTTTCAAATACCAGTAATAGTGTCTGCTCATCGAAATGCACGATGAAGCCATTAGTAATGCTGTATCCTCCTTCAGATAGGTTGATCTCAAAGCTCTCAGTATCTAGGAGAAGAGCACCAACCTCGTGGCCCTTCTTGTTTGGAGAGCTGATCAAGACACTGTTGGCAAGATGATAGCCGTCTCTTTTGACCGATTCAATGTAATTGATAGGCTTCTGCGAGAACATGAGGATATCGTTCTTCTTGAAGAGATCAACTGGATTAGCCGTTGTTTCCGACTTTCCCGAAGGAGCTAGCATACCTTGAGTGGACTTGCCCCCACCAAACAAGTTTCGGTTAAGACGTGTCGTACAAAAACGGCGTAAAGGAATACGATTCATGATTAGATGATGATCAAGGTTGCAAAGTGATGAAGTCTGAGTACCCATGGATGTTGTATGCACTACCCAGGTAGTTAGACCAACGACAGTGAATAGACTATTGAAAGGAAGCGGATTAAGTAGCCTTGTTATTGGCGTCAATACGCAGTCTCTCGTGCTCGAGCTTAGCTCGTATAGAAGTCTTGCATTTATCCCACAAGTCCTGGACTATTTCTCTACCGTAGATCTCACGAGGAGAGCTTGAAGAGACCGCCTTTAAAGATTTCTTCTGCGGAGACGTGACCGGGTTGTAGAGCTCGTTCGACCGGAAATTAGAGATCGAAGGGCGAGCTTTGAGCGTTTTTTCACCTTTAAGGTTTGCTGTCGATTTCCGGGGTGATAACGTGGGGGCAGCTTTCTTTGGAGATGCCGATGGCAGGGACACGGGAGTCAGAGTGAGCTGGACTGAAGGCGTAGGCGTTGACGAGGCCATCTTTTTCACATATTTGTCGTAAATTCGTAGCAATTGCACCAAAAATGCTAACTCCTTCAAGTACTCAAACACTATGGCATGCTTGAATGTTTCACTGGGACGACACACGGAATCATCTGTGAGATCCATGTTAGAGATCTTTTGGATGGAGCTTCTGGCAGCAGAGAAGCGGGCTGCAAAAGGAACGTAAGAGTGGTGTTCCACGTAAATGAGCGAGTTGGCCAAAGTTGCAGCCAATTCACGGATGCTGACCTGATGTCCAGAAGGAATAAGTGTGAAGGCATAGTTCAGAGCTCTTCTGCCCTTGGCGTCTATAAATACGGGGAACCCGTTTTCGAAGTCGCTTTTCTCAGGCAGTGCCCCTTTGACCGGAGACAGTGGGCGGGAGAAGTTGGCACTCGGTAGTTCAGAGAGAATGCAATATGCTCTAAACTTGTTCTTGGGAAAATCGATAAGCGCCCTTTGCGGATCAGAGACGAGTAGCTGACTAAACTTTTCCAAGTTATACAAGCTGTCGAGCTTTGACGAAAGCGACGAGTCATCCAGGCTGGAATCGTCTGTGTACTTCAACGATCCATCTGTGTTCAAGAATGCTGAAAGCTTGTTAATTCGTAGTCTTTTGAACAAATATAAAAGAGACCGGATCCTCAAGTCTGTAGTATCAGGCTGGGCGGTCAATTCAAACGTAGGTATCCTTGTGCTTTGCTGGGGGGCCGTGAAGCTGAAAAGACCCATGTCGGTGGTAGTGTTTATGTTTTACTGCATGAGAAGATTAAGCGACCAGAGGTAAGTGGCATGGACTAAGCCGAGTGTTCAAGAAGTAAAAATTTTGGTTGTAGTTTATCAGAATAATTGACTCTAAACAGAATTGACTACTTGATTTAGAGGCTGATTGCAAGCATCGTCGGTGGTGAATGCTGCAAAATGCGCTCAGTGACACGAACTGATCCATGTGCCTTGGGCGTGTTTTTAGCTATATTGCATAATTAGGCTTGTAAATGACTTCCAGAGATGTGAGTTACCAAAAGGGAGTTTGGTAGGCGTTTGTGCCTCTTGGTTGTGGTAGCCATAAGCGGTAGGTAGTCCATATCATGAATCCAGATCTCGTATATATAGAACCACAGAAGCGCAGACCAGGATCCTCCAGGCCTAATGAATTGTGAAGACTATTCTTTTTTTTTTTTCATTTTTTTTTTTTTTTCATTCTTTTGGTGGACTACCTTTGCATCAAGGGAACTGGTCTCCTTCTGCCAAATCCGTATACCAGCACCTTCCCGGAATTCGACCAGGATCACCAATCAATACCAATCCACTTCAACGAAATACAACTACCCAAATCCTTATTCTCCAAAAATCCCAAAACATTCTTACAATCGCTCCCTCTTGGTACCTCTATAGTGCACCATCCGATAGTCGCACACGTAACGTTATCACCAAATCTGTACATACTCCACCATGGCTACACAATCAGGCATCACAGCTTCGGATGAGCTTCTTGAAAGCTTCAAATCGTTACTGAGTGGGGCTCTTGTAATCACTTTGAACAAGGATTCCACGCAATTGATCCCAGATCTGGATTATTCCCAGCCTTCTTCAGCTGACCTCTCGCCGCTGTTTGAGAGCTTGAGTGAATACTTCGAGGCAAGGTACCCCACACCAGGCTATGCTGTGATCCACAAAGGAAGCGGTGATTACATATTTGTTAGTTTTATCCCTGACTCCGCGCCTATCAGACAGAAGATGTTGTTCGCTTCCACCAAGAACACTGTTCTTCAGCAGTTGGGGTCCAGTAACTTCGGGGCCAGGAACATTTTGGCACTCACAGACGTGGACGAATTGTCTCTTTCTCACTATGAACATTTGACCAAGAGCGATAACGATGCTCTTTTAACATCCGACGAGAAGATCCTTGCCCAGATCAACTCAGTCCAGAATCTCAACTTGGGCCAGTCTGGAGGCCAGTCGTTCAAGAGAGAGCTACCATCGATGCACTCGGACCAGAAACAGTCGACCTCGGGCTCAAACTTGCTTTTCAAAGTCAACTCTGACCTCGAAAACGAGCTTCTGGGCAGCTTGGCAGGAAAGTTGGTGGTGATCAAAATCCAGAAGGAATCAGAGGTTCTTGAGTTGGTCAAGTCAGAGTCGAACGTCACCACGAAGACTCTCATAGCAAGCTTGGAGCTGGCAGTAGGTAGCTCTGATGCTTCTCCTGTTTACGCTTTGTTCGGTTACAACGATAAGAATGTGGCTTTCATCTACCTGTGTCCTTCTGGCTCCAAGGTTAAGGACAGAATGTTGTACGCAGCCAACAAGCAGGGATTTCTCGCCCACCTAAAAGCCGATCATTTTCAGGAAAACCAGCTTGACGTTGTGCTTGAAGTGGGTGATTTAGATGAGACCGACATCTCCAAGTTGGAGGAAGACAACTCCCAGAGCTCCCAGCAGAGCAGCAATAACTTGCGGTTTTCCAAACCAAGAGGTCCAAGAAGAAGATAGACCGTCAGAAGAAGGTAGACTACAGTAATAAAATATCGTCGTTCATTATGGTTTTCATTATCCATACCTCATTCCTGCTAACTCTCGCTGCACGCAACAGTCAACCAAGTCCCTGAGCTTCGAGCTGGGAGTGTCAAAATAATCTTCGTAGACCTGCGGGCCTTCTTCTTCCTCCAGCGATAATATCGCAGAATAGATCTTGCGTGATATAAGTTTGTTGATGCGAATGTACTCGTCCTCCGTGGTGATAGTTCCCCTCGCTGTAGTATCATTGGGAGTGTACAACGGGTGGAGATTGTCACGAACATGTTTCTGAATGATCCGTTTTTGTTCAAGAGAGAGCTCCTTGCTGGGGCGTTCAAACAACGGCCTTCTAGACTCAGACTCACTGTCGCTGGTCACTGGACTGATCAATGGAGACAAACGGGTTACAGGTGGCGCCAGAGGGAAAGAAGTAGCCGGTCGCTGGTCACCGTGAGCATTCCGTGGCCTCAGCTTGATCTGGCTCATGAGAGAGCCGATTCTAGAAGAGCCGGTTTCTGGAGGAGATTGGGTAGGTTCCAGTGGAGACTGGGTCGTCTGACGGTCAGCATCCAATCGTCTTCTCCTCTTCCTCCTTGGCTTTTCTTCCACGCTGGTGCTTGGTGATATATGTGATTCGCCGGCCCGTGCTTGTTCAAGCACTTCCCACAGATGAGCTTCATCTGGAGTAAGGTTTCGTAGTGCTCTTTCCTCTCTTCGTAGGAGAACGCCACCGTTAAGCACATGGGACCTGGAGCGATGCAGAGAAGGACCTGCTTGGAGTGAATCAAGACTATCCTCGAAAACCGCCTGTGCTAGATCGCTATCAGTAGTGATAAGCGAATTGGACCGGGGTAGCGAGCGAGCAGGCCGTCTGGTCCGAGTCCGGCTCGGGCCCGAGGCGTAGAGCTCTTGAAAACAGTCACAAACAGGGCAAAACCATTCTGTGGAGCCCGGCTGGTGGGAGGCTGCACCAAGGCAAGACACATGGAAGGAGGCATTACAGGCAACACAACTCGCCATGGCACGCAGTCGAAGAGCATAGCTGGCACTAGAGCAGATCTGGCACACTCCAGCAGGCAGAATATCTCGTTCGTGCTCGACCTGCTCTCTCTGGGGCACCACATTAGGTGGAATCACGTACTCAGTAGGGATATTGTTGATGGCGGCGTTAGGCATGAGTCTGTCCTGGACGTTACAGGATCTTAGAATCACGTCCGGGCTGCTTTTGACAGCAACGTTGATTCTGTGAAACGGCTTTCGGCAGGTGGGACATGAGTTGGACTGGGTGCTCCACTGTAGAAGACACTGTTCATGATAATGGTGGGAACAAGGGTGCACGATTCCAATGACGTCATCAGAACCGATGCCCTCTAAGCATATGGGGCATTCTAGTGACGCCATGACGGCAGGCTTGGGATTTTGGGAAAAGTGTAGAAAACGGTGTAGTGGCGGTCTGATGAGTGCAGTTGTCGCAACCCACGATGGCGGGAGGAGGAAGGTGGACAATGTGGGAGGATTTATAAAAATAGGCAGGGGAAAGAAGAAGAGGGTATTGGGGGCAGATTCGGACGTTACTTTATTTTACCTTTTCTTGATTGAACTGGTAGATCTTCGGGGATGTGCGATAGATCTGGTTATGGAGTCAACGTGGGTATGTTTTCTGTTACTACGGTTGAGGAATGGGAAGGTTTCTTTAGGGAAGCCGTGTGGTAGATTCTAAATAATAATAAAGAAAATCTTTCTCTTTTATTGATTCAGGCCGAAGTGGACATTTGGTGCTGCCTTAGAAGCCGCAGCCATTTGCAACCACATCGTTTTCTCCATGCACCGTTAGTGGCAGCCAAATACCCATAAAGTGCCAGCCCTTTGACTCAAGTTTACTTTGAACAGTACTTAAAAGAGTCAATAGCCTTAACGTATTGGTTGTCGTTGGGACGTCCTAGTGATTAGAACAAGATCTAATGGTGAGTGTAGCTTTGGTTCCAACATACGTAAAGAGCCGCTAGTCCCAACAAGCTTCAAGTTTCATCCATGTATTTCGCAAATGTCTCTAAAAAATTGCCCACCACCGGTCATCGTAGCTTCCTAGGACAGCTCCACTTGAACACTGTTCTACAACACACCTTCGTCCTCTCGTCCATCTGCCCGAACTCAACAAACACTAGAAACACCTCAAATTCTCTAAGTCCCAAGTTTTTATTATTCTTTTATCATTTTTTTCTATTTCCAATCATTTCTAACCCCATCATCTTCACCTACCGATGGACCCCAGATGGCTTCGCGCACTAATCTCTGATCAACCAGTCCATCTTCTCAACACTCCATGTCTCGCCACCAGTTTGATCTTGTCCAGTGCATGAAACAGCCTGGAACACATATAGGTCTTCTTTGTCTTCTGTGTGACGGCAGATGCCCAGTCTGTGATTCGATGGTGAAACCCCAGGCCAAGGTCAGAGTCTGTGATGGATGTCATTCAGGCCATTTGGGCAACAGATGCATTCTTTGTGGCCACAATTTGGGCAAAGACGCCGAGTCGGGAACCCCGGCTTACTACTGCTACGAGTGTGTCACTCAGGACAAGCATAGGGAAGGGTGCCCCAGAATCACCAATGTAGGCAGTTCCAAGGCAGATATGGTATTCAACAAGCGCCTGAGCCGAGGGCTCCTCACTTGAGATGCTGGTAATAGTATACAAAGGCACGTCTTACTCTTTGCGCCGCTGGATGCCCATGTCTATCATGGAGTTGATTCCATCGTGCCACTTCTCTTCGAGATGCTCCGCAACCGGCTGAAACTCAACCTGGCGCTTTTTGCGAGCCTCGTGAATGTCGTCCACGTACTGACGCTTACGTTCTAGCTCGTTACGGTACAGCTGCTCCGTTGCCAGTAGCAGCTGGAGATGGGCTTCCCTTATGCTGCTCATGGTCTCTTCGTTTTTGAGCAAAAGTTGCGAGTTCCGCTCCCGTAGCGTCGAGTATGCCAAGGCTGTGTACATGCGGTCGTGGTTGACGTGGTCTGGGTTGTCGCTGTCAGCGTCATTGTCGTCTTCATCGTTGAAGTCTGTGTATCTGGACATATCGATGCCCTGGACCCGGGGCGGTTCGTCAGCATTATTCTCGTCGTCTCCTCCGTACCCGTTGGCCGTAGGAGCCACATTGGGGCGACGGAACCGGTCCATGTTCGAGGAAAGTGGAAGAACAGGTCCAACTGCTGGATGCATTTGGGTGGCATCTAGCTGCGCCACTTCATTCTGGACGAGCTCGTCGACTCTTCGCCTCTCCTGTGGAGTGATGCCATAGTCGATATCTAGATGTTAGTTGGAGTTCAAAATGGTCTGATGACTTATACGTACATGGCAAGCTGTCAAGGGCGTCAAAGTGGGTAAAGCTAGTGGGAAGCATGCGGAAAGCCAGGTCAACTGGCTAGAATATGATAATTAGAGAAAGAAAGGCTTGAAAAGTGGTATTTTGTGGGGGCTCCGTGAGTTGCTTCAAGGCTGAAAAGGATTGGGTTCGAGGTTTAAGATTTGATGTGGGCGCGGCTTCTGATGAGGGGCTGCCACACAGATACGGGCCCGTAAATGAACGGTACGCATTTGGCCCCGCCATACGGAATCCGATCTTTTGGTCATTTTACGAAATTCGGTAAAATTGTTTAAATTTATTCTGGCGTTTGGTGCTGCATTTATGTTACTTGCAGTTCCATGTGACAGGTTGCACTGTGGATCATCAAAAGGAGTACATTGTGAAGGAGGTCCAGGGACCTTGAAGAAATCGATCAACTTCTTCATTATCTCTTAAAGTCAAGAAATTAGCTTGTTGAGGTAAGCTGTTTATTATTTGGGAAGGATGGGTGGTGCTGCATAAATATAAGTCGGGCTTGAGTCCAGGCAAGAGCTTTCCTTGAGCAAGCCTATGTAATCTTCAAGATAGATAATTATTTTTTGAAATCTATAGTGAATTAGGGCTGTACAATTCAGACCAGGGATGTTCTTGGATTATCATGATGGGGATGAAGCAGTCTTACGGGGTACACTGTGTACTCAGATCCAGCCATTAGACACTGTTGAGTCTGCCCTGAATCTCCTTCTAGTTAAACATTGGAATGGTCTGTTGATTACATCTGTGGCTTCTTTAAGTATGCGGGATGTCTCTGCCGTTTTGGTACCTCTAAGTATCATCTACCTTCTCAACTGTCTCTAAACTCATCGTCTACATCCTTCTTCGCCGATTATAATATTTTATACATGAAGCTTGAAGCTTATTTCTCCAAAACCTCAGCGTCGTACTTCTGCTTGAACCAAGCGATGGACTCTTCCTGGTTGGTCTTGTGGGAGTTACCGACTGGGGCTCTGCATCTCTTTCTTCTGGCAACTCTGGCACCGTGTCTGTTCATGACAACGTAGAAGTCCATACCGTAAATACCGATACCTGGGTCGTACTTGATACCCAAGTCAATGTGCTCGTCAATACCGAAACCGAAGTTACCAGTGGCAGAGAAGTTTCTCTTCTTCAACTGGAACTCCTTGACTCTCAAACCTCTCTCCAAGATCTCCTCAGCCTTAGGGCCTCTGACGGTGACGTGGACAGAAATCTTTTCGTTTCTTCTGATACCGAAAGTTCTGACGGTGTATCTGGCCTTAGACTGGACTGGGGTCTGACCGGACAACTGCTCCAAGACCTTGGAGGCTCTGGTCAATCTGTCACCGGACTCACCGACACAGATGTTCAAGACCAACTTCTCGATACGCAACTCACGCATAGGGTTCTGAGCAGACTGGTTGTTAGTATTCATGGTGATTCAGGTGGTAGGGATGGTCGGACTGGTGGGAAATTGGATGATTCTTTATAAGTTGCCCCATCTAGAGGCCACAATTATTCCACTGTTCAATCTGACGTTGCTGATGGCGTTTGACATACCATTTTGGATATAGTTTGTAGTACTGGATTAGACCTTTTTTTTTCCCCTACTAAAATTTTCAGAGTAGACAGACCGAAGGTGCGAATTGAGATGTGCACGTAAGTTGATGCGATCACGTGTAGAATGAGGTATTAGGGTACGAGCCCTAGGCACGATATACTAAGCAGGACGACTTGAAGACTTCAAGTTCAGTTTCCAGTTCTGGAAATGAAATGATGGCATAATTTCTTGCAAGGTAATATTTGTAGGAATTGACTATAGCTATGATGACTTTAGCTGTGATGAAAGATGATTTCACGTAGCTGAATATGATCACTCTCGCTAGGCGGGTTTCATCAAATGATAGTTGAACAGAGCTTTCCCGCTGTGCCAGATTTTTCAAATACCATAGCAATTGACGCATCTCTAATATCCTGATCTCATAAACCTATAGTTAAACGTGCGTGATGCTGTATTATTCGTTGTATACGTCGTGTCTTGCTAGTCTTGAGTCTACTCAATTTTTCCTCCTCAACCATCAACATTGTTGAACGACTTCTCCTTCTCCTTGATGTCATAGAAAATGTCGCCAACATTGTGGTTGCCGTGGTAGACCCAGCCGGCCTCGGTGACATGGTACAAGTTGATGGAACCTCCAGAGTAGGCGTCTCTGTGTGTAGCAGCCAAAATACTTCTTTTGCCCAAGTACAAAGCATCCTCAACGCTCAAGTCCCACTTGTACTCGGAGTCCAACACACCGTAGGCAAACGTCTGACCGGAACCAACACAGAACATGTCACCCTTCAACCTAGTGCCGTCGGAATCCACGTAGAAGATTGTGGGGCCCTCCTTCTTGGTGTAGCCACAGACCATGGTACCCATGGATAATCCCATGCCCTTATACTGGTAGACCAAGTTTCCCAAGATCTTGGAGGCGGCAGCCACCGATATACGCTCCTTCTCACGCAATTCATGTAGTCTACATTGCGTACCCAACCAAGTCTCCCAGTACTGACAGTCAGCAGCACCACCAGCCATGGTTCCCAATAAAAATGGGTTAATTCTGATAACTTTGTTCACTGTCTGCGAGGCAACCCAGTTACCAGCAGTAGCTCTCGAGTCGACTGCAACCACGATTCCTCCTTGAAATCTGAAAGCCAACGTTGTCGTACCGTGTGCGATTTTGATTTTACAGTCTGGGTTCGAAGCATCATCTGTGTGTGCTCTCAAGAATTCCGTGGGCTTGGAAATGGGAGGCAATTGCATTTCTGGTGCCAAACCGAACTGTTCTTGTTTGGCCAATCCATCAGTAGCACCGTGGCATTCGTTGCGAAGTGCATTGGTGTTCGCATTCGTGAACTGCTTTGCGATTGAGTTCATGCTATTCTTTATATGTGGGGTTTAATATGGGGTTAAGAATTGAACTATATCTGAGGTTTGGTGTACTTGTTGCCACATTCTTGAGGTGAGGTCTGATATGTTTGTGCAGGATTGTTCGTTAAACGCCATGATAAGCTTCACCTTTCCTCTACAAGACCAGTGCTACATTGATGAATAATATATAAAATATATTGTTTTCTTCTATAGTACCATGGGCTATCCGTAGTGATAGCTCCGACGCCTAATGGCTGCAAATTATTCGAGTTTGATCGACTTCAGAGGATCCTCCCCGGTTTCCTCTGCAGGCCTCTTCTCTTGCCTGGGTTTATTAGACAAGAACAGCGGACCTTTCAGCAACGCACCAGGCTTGCTGGGATTCTGCTGTCTTGACATCCCGCTGAAATGTGGACGACTCAATCCTCCTGAATAGCTGGGCTTGGGTGTTCCTCCAGCTGGTGAATTTGGTGTCGATGGTCTCGAAACAGCTCTTCCATCTTCAAGCGGCTTTTGCACTGCTCCAGTACTAACTGGTAAGGTCGAAGGGGCAGGTGTAGACTCCTTGCTTGTAGGGTTCGACAGCTTACCTTCAATTTCCTTGATAGACTTGGTCAAAGCGATATCGAGAATCTTGCTAACTTGTTGAGGCGCTTTTTCAACCAAGAAACTCAATGCGTTGTCACCACAACCAGCTTTTGCTCCAATGGTATTGACTTGTGCAATGGTGGTCGCCAATGCCTTCGTGATGATGTTGGTTGTGGTAGCTGTATTGTAAGAGAGCTTCCTGGCCTTGTACAAGGTGAAAAGTTCTTTCTGCAAGTATCCAAGAGACTTCTTGGTGTCCGCATTCATGGGCAACAGTTTCGATACCAGACCCGAATTCGTAGTGGCCGACACTGCAGCAGCGGCAGCTGCAACAGGCTGAGGTGTGGGTGAGCCTCTTTCGGGTTTCACGTCACTCGCAATGTTCGTCAGTGAACTACTGGTTGACCTGTTGGTTGCAAGCTGATCCTTGATGCTGTTGTTTTGTTCGGTTGTACTCACCGATGGTGATAGACTCAGACGCTGTAAGTACAGAGACTGGTTCAACGTGGCAGGGGAGTCTCTCTTGATTTCGCTAGCAAGCTCTGCAATGGACTTTGGCTTTTGCCCAGGAGCACCATTGTTTGCTGGGGGTGACAGATCACGAGAAGTAGGATAACGCGGTTGGCCAAATGATGACGCATAAGGCGTCATGAATGGCCTTCCAACAGATCCATACTGCGGAGGCAGCTGCTTCAGACGTAATTCGACTGCCTTCAATGCAGCCTCCTTTGCCTTGGCCATTGCAACCTCTTGTTGCTTCTTTCTTACCCGCTCTTTCTCTGCTAGGAAGTCATCATCAATGACCCATAAATGTTCGGAATCAAGAGCACCCTTGAACTCACGCTTGAACATCTTGTGAGTCTTCAAGTTATGGGTGATCATAGATTGCCAACCGTCTGGGCAGTATTGATAGTAAGGATAAAACTCCTTAATGCCATCACAAATCTCGCCAAACGTAAAACCTGATTTGCGTGAGTTCGGTCCTCTCAAAACATTCGAAACCATGGCAGTGACGCTAACCGTGGGTTTCGATTTGTATTGCTCTGGCACATCTTTGTTTCCCTGAGATTTTGGTCTCTTTATGCTTGGTGCATCTTTCCGCTTAAGAGGAATCTTAGGTTTGGTTGAAGGTGGATCTAAAGCTTTGAAAACGCAAACTGCAGGTCGCTGAATGTTGCCCACACTTGTAGTTATTGCCTTGAAGGGAAGTGTGGTGGTCTTCACTATGACGGTGTTGATAGTTTCCACTTCAACCTCAAGCTTTGGTGGAGGTGGACGGGTAGGCATCATTGGGTGATATATGGAGTTCCTGGCTCCCGCAGGATAACCGGCAGGGCTGCCATATGGTGAGCTGTAGCCCTGTGGGTAGGTGCCTGAATTTGGATAGCCATACATGGACCCCAATGGTTGTCTACCATAAGCTCTATTGGCTGGAGGCTGGATTTGAGCTGGTTTGCCCATGCGAGGACCAGCAGGACGGCCCATAAGAGGTGCACTTTTGTGGTCTGCTGCATCCGTAGAGAGTGTTGTTCCGTGCCTGCCGTAACCACCCTGCTTGACATCGAGAGCATCTTTATCTGGTTGTTGGCCGTCTATAAGTGGTGCCAAAGATGCGATTTCCTGGTCGAGGACGCTCATATCGACGTCAACGTCCTTTTTGTCTTTTTCTTCAATGCCGATTCCCTGCAGCAAATTGTGCTGCTTGACCAATTCGTCAAGCTCGTCTTCTTCCTTTTCGAGATTGCCCAGCCGGAGAAGCTCATTCACCTCTTTATCGAATGGATCGCTCTCGTCGTCATCGCCAATATCCTCGAGCTCTTTGAGAAGAGCCGTAATTTCGTCGTTGGTAGACGAAGCGAGAGACTTCCGCCTTGCGTTGGAGAGACGTCTGACAATGTCTGCTCTCAGGTTCCTGCGAGCCTTCTTCTGCTCCTCAGTGAGCGACTTCTTTCTGTTCGGCGAGCCTGGGTTCAGATAAAGATTCGACCGTAGGTTGATGGCATCGCTCGGATTGAATGGTTTTGCTGGCGTGGAACTCTTTTTCTCAATAGGTTCTAGCGAAGGAAGCACAAATGTGAATGGGATATCGCCAATCTGGATCTTCGTGTTGTCGGCCAAAGGCACCGTGATGCCAGTTTCGACGAACTGGTCGTCTACGAATGCACCATTGCGGCCCAAGATGGAAATCTCAAATCGCTGTGTACCGAAGTTGTAGAATATTTTAGCATGCCGCCTGGAGATGGCCTTCTTCGAGGACAAGTGCACGTCCACCGCATGGTGTGAAGGGCCCCCGTCCTCGCCGGCTTTTCTTCCCAAGACCACCTGGAGTGTTTGGACAAAGAAAGTGTAAT
The DNA here is from genome assembly GCA_003708405.2 of Candidozyma heveicola. Classification (NCBI taxonomy): domain Eukaryota; kingdom Fungi; phylum Ascomycota; class Pichiomycetes; order Serinales; family Metschnikowiaceae; genus Candidozyma; species Candidozyma heveicola. The sequence continues at coordinate 539,906 of PPOB02000008.1, forward strand.
TCTCGAAGTCGAGTCGGGCATACGCTGAAATCTTCAGCGTTTCTGTCTCCAGCTGATCGATCGAGGGGCTGAGTGCAGCCTCTGAGGTGATAATATCGGGGTTCTTTCGTAGGAGGTCGTTGTTTACCATCAGTCTGAGCTCGGCCAGAGGCGTGGGCAGATGAGACATTCGTGGAATGGCATCGGAATCTAGCAGCTTTGAAGCAGGAAGCGACGACCGCGGGCTTGTGGCAGAGTGGTCCGTGTGAGCTTGCCACGTGCTCATTCTATAGTTTCGTTATTTTAAATTAAAGTCAGTGACAGTATATGTTCAGATGTAGGATGTAAAAGCTGGCGATGGAACGTGGTATAAGATGTATGTATGTTTTCTCGCTCATCTCAAAGTTCGTACAGGAGACCCGTTCTGGGTGATCAGACAGGGTCTTTGTTTTCGGGACTGAAAAGGCGGAGGGGACGTATTTTGAGGGGCTTTGAAATAATATTTACTTGTGGAGTTGAAAATTCTTGCTTTTGGACATTTTATGTAAACGCCTTAATTTAAGTTGCCATTTTTAGCGAGATGAGGTAAGACGAGGGAATAATGCGAATTGTGAGAGAGAGTAGATAAGGTGGATTCTGAGGAAGATAAGAATTAAGAGCAGAGAAAAAAAATTCAGAAGTGAAACGATTTGTTAAAAAAGTATAGAGGTAACTGTAATCGCTTTTTATGAGACATATGGGTTTCTTCTTGAGACCAGACAAGGGGAATCGCAGATTCGATAGTAGTAGGAGGTACAATGTATTGATATGAGGCAAAATAGTAAACTTGTCAATTAGAGGGACTGCGGCTTTTTAAAGACCTAGAGCCACTGCTTAAGAGAATAATGGCGAGTACTGGAAATAGGTGGTTGCAAATTCGGTGCAAATTGGGTGCAAAACTTCCCATGCCAAAAATCTCCAGCATCCAAAATACCAGTGTTTAATTGCCAAATCTCTTTTTACCTCAGTCTCGATGCAATCGGGGATAATCAGTTTAGAATTGACCATTTTAATGCACTCTTTCATCGACTTGGTTGTAGCATGATTGTGCTTGACCTGTACAAAACAGAGATGAGTATCAAGATCAAGAACCGAATTAGTACTACCCATCAAAATGGTATGTTAGATAATCAGAAGTCAAAAATGCATAGCTGCTAACCTAGATAGTCTTTCAAGAAAAAGTCTGGCCTTAGAACAAAATCGACAAAAGCGTCGATTGCCAATAAGATCAGAGAGTTCAAATCCGAACAGGAGCCCAAAGAGAGCCACGAGGAAAACCCCCTCCTCAAGTTGCTGCAAACCACAAAAAAGCAGAAACAGAAGAACAAGTCAGCCGACTTCAATGAGGCGATTTTGTCAAAAGCCACATTTAATCTCTCCGGAGGTATTTCCAAATCTGCGACCAGAAGAAGGAAGAGAAAGGCTAAGGAGAACCTTAAACCCAAGATGGATGACTTGCTTCTGAGTCTTCCAACGGAGACACTTAACCTTGTGAACGTTAAGGAGGCTTCGGGTTTTATTGCGGCGAAAAAGAAGGACACCAACAAGCCCAACCCCCAGAAACAAGGTGGACACGCCAAGTTGTTGCAGATGGAAAACAGACACTTTAATCAGGTGCTTGCGGACAAGCAATTCAAAGCCTCACCATTCGATGCCTTGAAGCAGGCTATCCAGCATAACCAGAGGTGAGAGGTGGAATTGTGTGGAGGTCTAGAGATTCGAAGACTGACGAGCATTATTTGGGAATCTCTCAGTGAGGGCTGAAGGCAAGATTCTCTTCATTTTGGCGACGGCGGATCGCCTGCTGCTTCTCTGTTCTTTTGAATAAATCGAAGGTAAAGCGGCATTCCGCTGAGTTTACCGGTTGTCTGGAGGTCTTACCGTGATCAAGCAAAACCTATCGATCCCAATTATTAGCTCAGTCAAGAAGAGGCTTCGCGTCAAAAGCGAGGAAGTCTTCTAGACGCTCACGTACCAGTACTGTTCAGCCTGTTCACGGTCACCCAAGGACTTGACAACATGCTTTTTCGAGTGGCATCACATTCTACAGGGGCTTTCACGCAACAATATGAGGACTGAACTATTCTGGTCATCAGGCGTGATGCTATTGCTTATATCCTAACCTTACCTGGCGACAGCTCTGAGGGAGCACTCCCCCATTTCATAGCAATTGCCAAAAGTCGACAATTTGGGGAAGATAAAGAAGAAGAAAATCTCTCCACCAAAACATCCCCATCCAAATACGTGCCACCGTTGCACGATGGCAGAAGGTGTTCTCGGCTAGAACGCCCAGCTCGTGACCTAGGCGCACATTCCAGTGGGCACCAAAGCGAAACTGAACGATCGAAAATAAACGAAAGCCAACACCCCAGAATTTTACTAGTAGAAACAGCCGCCGCCAAAGGCCAAAACCCCGGTCTTGCCAAACCCTAAATGGGCCCAGTTCATCGGATTCCCAGTCCCTTTGGGCAGCAAAAGCGCGCCCCATTACTGCGAGATGGAGTCTTTCTGCAGTGAAGTATAAACACTCTGGCGCCTAGGAAAACAATGTGCGATACAGAAAAAAAGCCGCCTGTGCGTAAACATAAACAACAAAGCACCTGCTTGCAAAGGCGCCGTCTCGAATAACCACTTTTTCCTAGACTTTCCCCAAAGTGCCCAATTCCTTCTTGTCATGGGTGAACCGCTCCTTCAATCGGACTGTGGCGAACACAGCTTCACTTCGGACACAGAGCAAAGCAGCATACCAAGGCTAGATCGGTTCGCTTACAACAATCACAACGAAAGCATTTTCGACGACTACCGGTACTTTCCAGGGCTCAAGCGGGACCACGAATCCGTGGTGAAGTTCGACACCAGCAATGACGAGTGTATCAACCACGCTACTCTCAAGGCGTTGATCGTCCAGCTCACATCCCCTGAGGTGATTGACTATAATCTAATTTGTGACTTCTTTTTGACATACAGAACCTTTTCCGACAGCCATTCTGTGCTCAATCTTTTGCTCACCAGACTCATATGGTCGCTACAGTACATCAATTCCAAAACAGAGGATACCCAGCATATTGGCCAGCTTGTGTTGCTACGCACGTTTGTCGTTTTGAGACACTGGATCTTGAACTACTTTATTGACGATTTCGATGCCGATTTGAAGCTTGGCGACACATTTGCCTACTTCATGAATCAGATCACGAACGAGTCGTCGTTTGTCCGTGACGACATGGTCTTTGAGCGCAAGATCATCACCGACTTGAAGACCCACTGGATCTCCCAGATGTCTGAGTTTTACAACTACAGCTTGTCCGAGCAAAACGTATTTGCAATGTCCCTTCCCATGCTTTCAGAGGTGGCCAACTTCAGGAAGTTGCCCAAGCTGAGCACGCAAACATCCCTTCGAACCAACCCTTCCTTCAGACGCTCGGCCATGCTCTCGCTTTACGACCAGCGAGCCCACTACAAGTGCCTAATCCATGACGAGTCTACCACTAATGATGAGAACCCTCAGCTTTCCATTAATAATCTTTTGGCCCAGCATAAGTCGTCCAGATCTTCCTTGAACGATAAGCTTTCCGAGTTCCAGGGCAAAAACCGCAAAGCTACTCGCAAGCCATTGGCGCCCATCCAGCATCATAATAATCTCAAGCATAACTACAAAAGCCTCAAAGATTCCTCGTTGGCATTGAAGAAAACGTCGAATCCTTCTGCTGACGCAGCTGAAAACGAGACTCCCTTCACCTCCTCTGGTTTCTCCACAAACGGTCATGTCAAACTCCCTTCTTCTAAGGTCAAAACCATTCTTCCTCCTACTCCAGTGAAGAAAATGGATATCACTTTGAAAGACACAGCAATGCGCACAGACTCGAGAAGAGGACCAAACTTTCCTGAAAGCCCCATGTTTAATGAAATGGACAGAAAGAACTCCATCAAGAAGTTTGTTGACGGTTGGAAGAAGTCTTTTAACGAAAGTAAAAGCGAATCTCCGTTCCAAAGCCCGAAACCATCCAGTGCATCTTCGTTCAAGAGCAGTGTGCAATCAACGCCGGAGACTCTTCAAGTGGGTAGCCGTGTGGATATCCTCAGTGCAAGAATTGTCGATGAGCTTGAATATCTTATACACTATTACATTGCTGAACAAAGGAATGCCATTACGGAGGCGGAAGACAGGGACGACATAAGCCGATCTGAAATCAGATATGATAGCCCAACCAAAGAATCTTTTGTTGATGTCAAATCTAATGTGGACGACGAAGTGAGTAACAAGTCGCCTACGAAACCAGATGTGCAAGAAGATGTGACCAACGATGACATGTCAATGCAAGACTTGCCTGACTTGAGTATCGACAGGATCGATAACTTTTTCAAAAGCAGTACTAGTCAAGGTGACAGATTGTCCGAGCAAAAGAATGGGAAGTCCAAGATAAACTCGTTCGGTGTTGGTCAAGATGTCTCTGGAAGCTCGTCGTTCGGTAGGGTGGCCAGTCTCAATTGGAATGACGAGGGTAACCTTAATTTGGAGCATTCGGAAGTGCTCGACGAGTCGCTCACTAATGATGAACTGTTCAAAGAGGATGCCCTCCGAGCAGAGCGTATGATAAAGTCGGGAACTCAATACTTTGATGTTGCAAGTGACGTTGAAAGTGTTGCCGAATCACATTCCTCGATCTCTACGCCAAGTGACATTGCGAATTACAAAGATGAAGTTGTCGATTTGAGTGTTGCCATGAGCCCCCAGTCCATGAAAAGACAAGTGACAATGCACCGTATTAACAGATGTGAATCACTGAACATCTCAATGAACAAACGCTACTCGATGATGCTGAGAAACTCAAGTGGATCTATGATGAAGAGAGACTCAATCAAGTCTTACCTCAGTTATGATTCGGCATACTCAATCGCCGCATCTGATGTTAAGCCCGTGGAAGGTGGAAATCTCAAAAAGAAGTATGCCATCCAAGATTTGAGAAAACTAGCCCAACATGACGACAATGAAGCAGGCTTCATGGAGTCGGGCGATTTTCAAACTGGATCAGCCCTGCAATGGAGACACACTAGGTCTAGTCGTTTCTCTTCAAGGTCGTCTATCAGAAAGAGTGTGAGATTCAGTACGCTTTGTGCCTTGACTGAATTGCCCTTCAACCACTACCGTGACAGCTACAACTCAGGCTCTCAAGGTGATAGACACAGCCAATCAGGCAAGCTGTCAGGTGTCGATGATAGTTCAGTGTTTTCGGCCAAAGAAAAGGTTGAACATCGTGTTTCGAAGGTCGACCAAAAGAGTATGAGTGATCGATCGTCGTCGAACTCTGTTGCCATTCCTGGGATAAGCAGCTATGTTTTGAAGGAACTTGCAGCAATTCCTGACGAATCCTTCAATTCCGCAACGGACCCCATTCAGAATGCACTTTTTAAATTGGAAGGAAAAGTGAAACTCGTCAAATCTAAGTCTGGCTACACGATTGAGAGATTAGATGGAGTCAAGCATCGCAGCATACTCAGTGCTAGACCCACTGATGAGGGTACCCGTATTGAGACATTTGATGAGGACAGGAGCATAGAAGAAGAAGAGGAGGCAGTTGGAGAGACTAGCGATGCACACAATAATACCGAAGACATCTTGGCCGAGATCAACAATGCAGTCACGGAGGATGCCATTGACTACTCGTCAGACGTTGAAAAGGAGTTTAATGAAAAGCCCCTCACTCCGATCAAGACAAGGGTCAGATCGGCGCTTAACATGCCATCTTCCGTGCACAATATGAATAACTTCATGATCAGCGGCACCAACAGTGAGGATACCAGTCCATTCTCTGTCTTGACACCGAAGGCTGTGTTGGACCGTTACTGCTTGGGTTCTGAGCATCTCACAATTCAGAACGTCATGGAGCAGTGTTCGCATGTTTCGTTTGTGCTAAGTTACGATTCCAAGTCGTTGGCCGAGCACTTTACAATGATCGAAAAGGACATGCTCCAAGACATCGACTGGAAGGAGCTTATTGAATTGAACTGGAACAAGGATCTCACCCCTGTGAACAGTTGGTTGGAAATCATTGTTAACGACAACTACTACACACAGAACAAAGGAGTGAACTTGGTGATTGCCCGGTTCAACTTGATGGTGAACTGGATTATTTCAGAGATCTTGCTCACGAAGGCGGAGAGCGAGCGCATAGCCATCATGTCCAGATTCATCCATGTGGCCCACCACTCGCAGATCTTGCAGAATTTCTCCACATTGATGCAAATAATATTGGCGCTAACGAGCGAAAAGATCAGCAAGTTGAAGGAGACGTGGAAAAAGCTCCCACCTGGAGACCTCTTGACGTTGAAGAATTTGGAAGAGTTGACGTCGCCGCTCAAGAATTTCATCAATATCCGGCTCTGTACGAACCAGGTGAGACCCTCGCTCGGCTGCGTCCCGTTTGTCGGACTCTATCTTTCGGACTTGATCTTTAATGCTGAGCGGCCTAAATTCGTGAAACGCCAGCAAAAGTCATTTGACCCGCCAGCACGAGGCGGAGCAGCAAGCTCTTCAGATAGAAGTCTCACAATTGGAGACTCGACCACGGGGCTGGATGCGGATGCGGAACTGGAGAAGCTTATCAACTTTTCTAGATTCAGAACGTCGGTGCACATTGTCAAGTCGCTCTCGCAGAGCATCGAGTGGTCAAGAAACTACGATTTCCCTGTGGACGAGGAATTGCTTCGTAAGTGCCTCTACGTGAAATCGCTCGACGAGGAGGAGATGAACTACTGCGCAAAGGATGTGGTGACCTAATCGTTATCAGTAAATAGAACAATGCAGGTGAAGACAGCGGAGGGGAGGATCTTGTTGGGCACTGCCGGTTGTAATCTTGCATTGCTTGGGGGAGTTCCGAGGGCACACTTCCGAGGGCACACCCGAGGGTGAGCCTGAGCCAGCGGCGCTAGCGCAGGGACCCCAGCGCAAAACATGAGATTCGTTTCCGCCCGGGGAAACCCGTACACCAGAAAGCCGCATTTCCGAGGGTGGAGAAGACACAGGTCTATAGTGGACCAACAAACTTTCCCCACGCCTATATAGTACGCTTTATCTAGGCTCGGGATCCGCTTCTTTCAAGCACCACATTCACTTACAAAATGGGAAGAAAAAAATCACCAGCCCTTTGGATATCGGCCGTGGTGGCCACATCAGTAGCAGCCGCCGGGTACGAAGTATACAAATACCTCACCAAGGACGAGGAGCAAACGATAAATGCTTCCAAGTACACCAACAAGTCCATTGCATTGACGTTGCTGCATTCGGTGCTCAGCTCCGAGTTACCACTAGAAGAAATCATCATGAATCTGCAAAACGTCACCTTCATTTTACCCCCACATCTCCTGGTGGACGATTTAGCCGGGAACATCGACACACTGCTGGGCGGTTTGTCGCAGACACTTCTTAACAACTACAAGCTTCTCCGGTGCCTGAACATCGATGGGTACTTCCACATGCTTAAGAATCTCAAACCAGACACGCTAATTGTGTGTGCGGACGACTTGGGCATTCACGACAAGATGCCCAAGGACTTGACCCGGTTCGTGCCCGAGGTGGTCACATTGGACCAGAACAAGGAGCGGGTGCTGACGATATTGACTAAGGTTTTCTTGAGGTGAACTTAGAAGAAGTCTGGTTTCTTGAGTGGAACTTTAAAACAAGTCTGGTTTCTTGAGGTGAACTTTCAAATGAGTCTGGTTTCTTGAGGTGAACTTTCAAAGAAGTCTGGTTTTCTTAAGGGAACTTTACAACAAGTCTAGGTTTCTTGAGGGGAAATAGGCATTATATTTCTTTCGTGTTATAACGTAGCTAACGGCCGGCCAATCTGTCCTTGCTGGCGATCTGGTCAATGGAAACACCGAACATCAACTCGCCCAAGTCTGTAGACACCTCCAACAACTTGGCAGGGTCGTTGTAGTGCGTCACGGCGTCCACCACGGCCTTGGCCAACTTCTCGGGGTTCTTGGACTTGAAGATACCAGAGCCCACAAACACACCGTCACAGCCCAATTGCATACACAAGGCAGCGTCAGAAGGCGTAGCCACACCACCGGCGGCAAAGTTCACCACTGGCAATTTACCATTGGAATCAATGAGCTGGTCCAAGAGCTTCTTTGGCACTCTGTACTCATCAGCCAACTTCTGCAAAGCCTCGTGGTTTCCGGCCAAGGTCAAGACGTGCTTGATCTGAGCAGTGACAATACGCATGTGCTTGACAGCCTCCGAGATGTCACCAGTGCCAGCCTCTCCCTTGGTTCTCAACATGGCAGCACCCTCATTGACTCTTCTCAAGGCCTCGCCGAGGTCCTTGGCGCCACACACAAATGGCACCTTGTACTCGTTCTTGGGAATGTGGTGGGACCAGTCAGCAGGAGTCAACACCTCGGACTCGTCAATGTAGTCCACCTCCAAGGCCTGGAGCACCTGGGCCTCCACAATGTGGCCAATACGGCACTTGGCCATCACTGGAATGGAAACAGACTCGATGATGGACTTGATCATCTTGGGGTCGCTCATACGGCAGACCTGGCCCAGGTTTCTCATGTCGGCTGGGATTCTCTCCAAAGCCATGACAGCACAAGCGCCGGCTCTCTCTGCGATCTTGGCCTGCTCTGCGTTCACCACGTCCATGATAACACCGCCTTTAAGCATCTGGGCCAAACCGCCCTTCAAAACTGGATCAGACATGGGAAGAAGAATGTGGTGGAAAAAAAAGTGGAGGGTTCAGGAAAATGACTAACGACTTTTCATCAGAGTCGGCGCGCGACCCTATGCGCATATATGGATCATCCGAGAAAATCCTGGGGTCCAGCACAGGCTTACGAACGGCGCCGTAAAAAAGCGAATTTTGGCAATTGTCCTGCTTCTGGCACCTAGCGCACTCTTTTTCTGCAAAAAACAGGACATTCTCGTCTTGGCGCCTCACAGGGCGTTTTGATCCAAGACATGGAGTTAAAAAGCCGCTTTGCTCGCTCTTCCCTGCCACAATGGCACATGGCACTGGGGTGGTTCCTAGCCAAAACTCCGGGAACCCCGGAATCACAGTAGAGCCTAAATTTGGAAGGTCCGCTTATTTTGGCCGGATTTCCTGGCCTTCTCCATGCCCCGTGTGCATTCCGTTTAGCTTTCTGACTCTGGTCTCTGAGTATTTTTCACTCGCACTGATAAGAAGCACTCCACAGGCCTAAGACACTCACTCTTCAACGCCACTTTCTTCCCACTATGACTCAACAATTCAACGTGGGTGTTTTGGCTCTCCAAGGCGCTTTTGCTGAACACTTGGCCCACTTGGCTCGGGCTGCTGCCGAATCTCCTATCCTCACCAAACATGCCTTCTCGTTTGTGGCAGTGAGAACCCCAGAAGAACTAGCCCAGTGCCAGGCTTTGGTCATTCCAGGCGGAGAGTCCACGGCCATGTCGCTTATTGCCGAAAGAACCGAGATGCTCGAGCCGCTTCGACAGTTTGTCTCTGAAAAGCCCGTTTGGGGCACCTGTGCCGGTCTCATCTTCATGGCCTCCTCCATCACCAACGCCAAACCTCATCAGCAGGCTTTGGGAGGGCTTGCCGTGCAGGTGGCCCGTAATGCCTTTGGCAGACAACTCGACTCGTTCATGACCAACTGCGACTTTTCAGCGTTTGCACCTCTGCTCAAGTCGTTCAACACCGTCTTCATCAGAGCACCTGTGGTTTCTGCTATTTCTGCCAAGGGCCAGTGGAAACAGGTTGGCCCGGAGCTTGACCACAAGGCCTTGTTGGAGGCGGCGACCGTGGTGGACGCCAAGTGCACCAACGATGCTCCAGTAGAGATTTTGCACGAATTGGAGAATGGCCTAGTTGTGGCTGTGCGCCAGGGTAAGCACTTGGGCACGTCGTTCCACCCCGAGCTTGCCAACGATGCTCTGTTCCATGCCTGGTTCTTGGAGGAGTTTGTCGTGGGAGAGGTCCAGGGACAAGCCTAGAGGATGGCTGTAGGACTCGGCTTGGAACACAAAATAGAGACATTACTCAGCCCAAAGTACATATGGAAGGGCTAGAGAGAGTCAGTATGGTTAGAAAAAAATTATAGAGTATGGAAAACTATGGTGTAGGTGAGTAGTCCACTGGTGGGCTAGATAGTGCACGAAAGTAAATCGACAAAAATCCTGCTGGAGGCAATTGCAGGGTGGTTTAATTACCAATTCGATCTTCTGGTTAGAAATAGCAAAATCCATTTTATTTCCGCCAATTCTCTTCATCTCCTAGTACTACTACTGCATCTTTCTCACAGATCAACTACTCCATACTCTGCCATGCAGCATGCTAGATGGACCAACAGCCGAACGAAAACACCGCTCGCCGATAACGACGATCTCACAACATACCTACGAAAATCACCATATGCGCCAATGGGCAGAATTCAGCCCAAGGCCTCTACACTCACAGTGGGAAACATGTCGCTAAACACTCCAGGAAGTACTCTAACAGTCGGGAAACACAAGGTCACGACTTCTGCCGGAGTCAGGAGTGGTCACACATTCAGGAGCTTCACCGACCCTGTCGCATACAATAAGCACACCGCCAGACACATCAATTCTGGTCTGACTAGCATTAGCCCACTGATTGAGGAAGACAGCCTGGATGAGCCTATCCAGCTAACAGTATGGTTCCACGAGCCCCGGTCGTACACAGAAGATGTGGTTATAGACACCTTGGCAGTTCCAGGTATCAAGGAAGGCGGAATCTACAGTTTGGAACCAGTGGTCAAAGATGAAAATCGCAAGACTAAGCCTAGGAAGTTCGTGTTCATTGCTTCAAAGGAGAACTTCATCAGAGACTCCAATGCAAAGGCTAAAACGAGTCTACAAATCTCCCTTCTATCAAACCCGCTCCAAAAGCTTCTAGATATACCTCCCAGGTCACCAGTCCTTCTACACCGTATAAGAGATCCCACAGAGGTGGAGCTAGATACAGTGGAAATCTATCTCAAAGATGTCAACTTTCCCAGAGACTCACAGTGGGGATTGACCTCTGCTCTCGTGGGAAAGTGCTGCTACATGGACCAGCGGGTGCTTTACTTGGGCAATAGAGTGGGCCAAATACGACTGGTGTTCAAGGATGGCAGGAAGCTATTTAGCGGCTATATTAGTGAGAGGACGAATGTCATCTTCCGCTCGGAAAGCGCTAAGTTGGTGTTCCTCGTGCAAATGTCTAGGGAGATGTGGAATTTCGAGGAAAACGGTGAGATCATGTTCCACAAACTCGTCAACACACTCTTCCCAAAGGTTTTCAAAAAGTGGCTCGCGGCAAACTCCCATCATTCAATCACCATTGTGCTCTTCACAAGTATAGACCTCACTCACATCCCGTGGATCTCTTTGGGACCCGGAGAACGCCCTTCTAAGGTACAAGAATATTACAGAGTGGTCGTTGATCAAGTCAGTGTGTTCAGTTGGGACAAGATCATGGCAAGTCTACGGTTGGAGTTTGCAAACTTCAAGCGTGATGTGTTGATCCATCTCGTTGACAACAACTACAAGATATCTGGCGAACCCTGTCCAGCCGTGAAAGGTGATTTGTTGGAAGCCGTCAACTTGACTATCAGTCTATTTTGCGATAGATTCCGAAACACTGACCTTAGACACACGGTGAACCACATGATCGTGATCACTCCAGGAACTGGTCTCTACGATGTCGACTACGATCTTATGCTTGAAACCTCCAAGAAGATGTTTAATTTGGACTGTGCGCTAGACATTGTGTCCTTGAGTCAACCTCCCCTACACACCGTGCCTTTATTGAGGTATCGAGACACAAAGGGCCTCGTCGGCCATTGCGTACCGAAATGGTGTGATATCTCCTTTTACACCGACACAGACGAATGGGCATCGCAATGGATTCCCCGTTGCAAAATCTATGAGTTACAGATGATGGGCGTTATGGAGAACGAAGTAAACGAGGTTCTTATTGATCGCTTGAGCCTCCGAAAGAATATACCTGTTGTTGAGGCAATGGACTGCTATGATGAAGAAGTTTTCAAGCCGGTGTCGAAACGGCGTGCCACTCCCGTAAAGAAGACCAACTCAGGAAAGATCCTCTTGGAGAAGAAAAGCACCGCCACGCTCTCTTTGATGGGCAAGTTTCCTTTATCTACGATGAACACCCCTCAACTTGCCCCAGATTCTGCGAAGTCTATCGTTTCAACGACCACTTCGGCAATTCATGGCACTGTCCTGAATCTACCTTCCGATACTTCAGCATTGTCAACATTGTACACATTGAACCGTACGGTGGATGAGCCTCAAAAACGTGGCGCATCATTAATAGGGCGAGAGACAACCCCTACACCTTCGAATGCAAGTATTTTGCTGGAACAGAGACGACGCCCTATACGAAAATTGGAGAGAGTGATACGCCCTCCGAACCTCAAGTCTGCGGACACCAAGAAGCAGAAGAAGAGAAGGATATCCAGTGCAGGGAGTATTACCAAGCCGATTAAAACCAAGAAAGCATCAACAGAAGAGAAGGAGTGGGAGGAGAAGATCCGAAACAATCCTTACTGGACGAAGATCTTCAATCCATCAAAAGAAATGGCAACTGATAGTATTCGATGCAGCAGGTGGGCGGATGTTTTCCCACCGAAAATCAAAAGAAGACTCGTCAAATGGAGATCTCTTAAGGCGCCGGCAGCCTTACCGATTGCAACTACTCTGTTTCCCTCATTCAAGGAGCTCGAGACAGAATATACATTCCAGATATATGTCGTTTCACTCAACTACGAAAATCAGTTGGAACTACGAACTACGCATCAGCTCATGCGTGAAATGATCCGCTTGCGTCTTGCTACTGGCTTCCAGATTTGCCAAGGTGAGAGAGTCAAAAGCGCTGAGGGTGAACGCAAACCAAGTGGAAGCCCCGAAAGTTTGATTAAGTATATGCCGACAGGCAATTGTACTGGAGCTCGCATTTACTTGTCTATGAATGACGAAATCCATCGAATTTTCTGTGACTACAATGGCACCTTGAATGTGCAATTGTACCGCAGGACACAAACCGAAGAGATCCCCAAGAACACCTTTGGTCGCCAAAAACGAAACGAGAGCACCAAACCTTTGATCCGAACCAGATATGCAGACGAGTATACTCCCGCTTCGATTACAGCACAAGGAACGAAACCATACACGTATAATTGGAACCAATTCGATCAACTTTTGGCCGGCTACGATGATGCTGTTGGGGAGACTCAAGAGTTTCACAAGATGAAGTTCGTCGTAATTCCGGGTGACATGCCCCAAAATGCCTATCACGTTAACAATGACAGCCTCTCGGACGAGGAGATCAGGGTGGAGGGCTTGAGAAAATTGATTTCTTCGATTGAAAGAGGGAGATACGTCCGCCTGAAGGATGAAAAGTCCAAGAGGAAGGAGGAGATTTTGCCTGAGATTAATTTCTATACGGGAAACTTCTTCGACTTCCTCAACGAGCAGGCTGAGAGTTTTGCTTCCAGCGGCACTCAACCGACGAATTCTTTGATGGTATCTGATTCGAAGTTCAACACTAACATCAAGTTGAGCACGCTTGCAGAGAGACTTCAAGCACCGGGAGGACTCAAGCTTGTGGACCGTACGTGGCACTTCAAAGTCCATTTACGGTGCTTTGTTGGACAGGAGCTTGTTTCGTGGTTGATCGAACTCTTCGACGATATCGACAACAGAGAAGAAGCTACAGCTTATGGGCAACGGATTATGGAGGAAGGGCTCTTCACTCACGTGGAAAACAGACACGGGTTCCTTGATGGCCACTATTTCTACGAATTGACTGAAAAGTACGCCAAGCCCCAAACCAACAGCAAACAGAATCCCGGTGGTTGGTTCAGGAGGAAAGGCGGCGCTGATGGAGAAAAACAGGATGCTGCAAGCCAGCACAGTCCCAAGCTCACGACACAACCTTCCAATACACTGGGCCACACTCCAAACAACTCAGACACAATGTCAGCGTTATCTGGGCTCGAAAACGCTTCCTCTGTCAGAAAAATGATTCCTCAGTTTGGCAAGAATGACAGCGAAAGTCTGTCCTTGACAGATTCCCAAAAAACGAGAAAGCTCAACAAATTCATGATCAGCAAGTACGTGAAATACGACTGTGATCCGCTCAAGAAGTCTTTCCGTTCCGAGTTGCTAGACGTTCATTATGACATAGTGCATAATCCGGAACACTGTTATCACATACGGCTCCAGTGGTTGAACACTACCAACAAGTTCATCGATGAGACTATCATTAGCTGGTCCAGATTGTGTGAACGTTATGGCTTGAAATTGGTGGAAACACCGTGGCGTGAGTTGTGCACCCTTCCCCAGATGAACCCGTTCCATTCGTTCGTTGATCTCAAGCTCGTTGTGAATCCGATAAGCGATCCCGAGTTCAACGAGAGTGCTGAATTCACCGAGAACAGATTCTATTACCACCTTTACCTTTTGAAAAAAGCTGGATTTTTACTTGACAACAGAGGATCCAATTTCTTCCTGAGAGAAAATATCGAAATCCAATACAGTTGGGGCATGCCCGCATTCAAATATGCACAGTTTGTCCATAGAACTGGTGCCTACATCGTTGAATTGAGGGACTCTGGTGACTTCTTCATGGCGCCAAACAACGTTCACATCCTTAGAGTGAACACATTGATCAACTCTATTCCAGAGCAGAGTAGCAATTTGCGGAACTACAGCTTTGACTCACAGAAAGTGATGATGGATTTCCGTGAGCTTTGCAAGGACGAAGAATACTTGCGGAACATTTTCAGGGAGGCAAAGAAAAACCACCGTGAAGATTACGATCATAATATAGCATAGCTGACAAATAATGATGTCACGAAACCGTTCATATGTACGTAGCGCTTAGTTGGCGATTCTCTCGGCAATCTTGAGAGCATCAGCCAAGACACCGTGAGCAGTCACCTCAGCACCAGCACCGGCACCCTGGATGATCAATGGGTTGGGGTATCTCTCGGTCTTGAAAGAGACAACATTGTCAGAGCCCTTCAAGGAAGCAAAAGGATGGTCGAAGTCGTACTTGGCGATGCCGACAGAGACCTTGTTAGCCTTGAAGTCAACCTGACCAACGTATCTCAAGACCTTGTTCTCCTTCAAAGCGTCGTCTTTACGCTTCTGGAAGTCAGCGTCGAACTCGGGCAACTTCTGCAAGAACTCAGCGCCAGTTGCCAAGGACTCCAAAGGCTGAGGAACCAAAGAGTCAACAGCAAACGAAGAAGGAGACTCGACCTCGAAACCAGCAATACGAGCCAAGATGGTGACCTTTCTGGCAAAGTCCATACCGTTCAAGTCGTCTCTTGGATCAGGCTCAAGGTAGCCCAATTCCTTAGCGACGTTGACCACATCAGAGAACTTCTTGTCCGACTTCTCGCTGGTGGAGAGAGTGTTGAAGACGTAGGACAAAGAGCCCGACAAAATTCCCTCGATCTTCTCGACCTTGTCGCCGGTGAGAACCAAGTCTCTCAATGGGCCAATGATCGGCAAACCAGCACCAACTGTGGCTTCATGGTAGACCAAGCCACCGTTAGGGGCAGCCGACTTGTTGAAGATATCCTTCCAGGTGGCCAAGTCGGAGGAGAAAGCCTTCTTGTTTGGAGTAGCGATGGAAATGCCAGCCTCCACGAACTTGGGGTAGTAGTCGGCGATCGTGGTGTTCGAAGTATTGTCGATCAAAATGGTAGGCTTCTTAGCGCCGACCAAGAAAGAGGTCAATTCGTCCAAGGACAAGACGGGTTGCGCTGGGGCAGACTTGTATGCTTTCAAGTCCACGGGCTGGTAGTCTTTGGAGAAAACAGCCTCTTTGGAGGATCTGGCCAAGTAGACGACATTAAGCGCCACAGGGGCCTTCAAGTTGGCCAATTGGTTGATGAAGGCCGAGCCGACGACACCGGCTCCGATGATAGCAACGTTAACGGATTTGGTCATTTTGGTGGTAGTCTCGTTGGATCTTGACTCAGAGCACCGGAAAATATTGTGTCTGCGCACGTGAGCCACAGTGAAAAATCCAGGAAACGGGGACTTTTAGAGCAATGTGGAAGACAAAATGGCCAAAATCACGGAAAATGTGACAGGGAACTTTTGCCTCACTCCACCGCTTTTGTCCGGTTTGGTATCGGTACCGTTCTTGATGTACTGACGATTCGATAATGGCTGCGGAAAAAGTCCATACTGCGCGAGTCGCTTGAAGTCCCATTCTATGGTGGTCTCTGTTTTGTAGCACCAGAAGATCCAGCCGTTGGCCTTGGCCTCATACTGGTCAAGCTGGATTTCGACAAATTTGCGTGTATCTCTTTTGTGTTTTTTGCTCCATTTTTTCCAGACGTTGATGTTCGGACAGTCTACGTCCTTCATTTTGATGGGGTCGTTATCGTACGGTGCGGTACCTTCCCACCTGGTTCCCCAATTCACACTGTTTAGCCACGGGGCACAGTCAGTCAAAGCTGCAGACCACTCGCCCACAACAGCAGGGTGGTGTTTGAGCTCTTTCTGGATTCCAGAAGCGTAGTTTTTGCTATTGTTAATATGCTCTGCGATTGAAGAGTTGAGCTGACCTACGCCAAAGACCTCGTAGTGATGGTGGTCGATGAGGATACTGTAGTTCCGCGTGATGGCGGATGTGTTGGAATTGTTGTTTCTGAAGCTGTTCCAGTATCCCGCCTCCTGGAAGGCATCGTGAAATACAATGGTGTTGTTGGTTTCATGGATCTCTCTCGCATCAGTGTACGACTTATCGTAGAAATCCTTGAGCCGCAGCATCGACAATTTCGGGCCCATGGGCTCGTTGAGCACTTCTATACCGAGGATTGTATCGTTGTACTTTTCGCTGAATTCGGCACTGCCATACTTGGCGTAAATATCACGTAGCACCAGACTCGTCAAGTTCACATACTCTGTTTTGTCCTGCCAGCCCGGCTCGTTGGCTCGGAATAACCCAGAGTTGTCAAAACCGTTCTGGGAATTCGGAGCTCCATGGAGATCTATCCAGACTTTGAGGTCGTGGTTCGAGGCCCACTCTATGGCTTTATCTAGATACGCCTGCGCACCTTGAACGTATGGATCATTGTCGAGAGTCTGGAAAGCCCAGTAACCAATTGGGATCCTGACCATGTTGAGGCCATAGTTTTTGATGTCCTCAAAATCCAGCTCGTTGTAGAAAGAGTCCCAGTGCTTGCGAAGCCTTTTGGAGGCTTCCTCGTGTCCTAGCTTCTTGCAAAAGTGGTATTCGTCTTTCGGGATCTCGGAAGAATTATAAGAAGTCTGGTTAAAGTCTAGAAATAGCGAAGGTGTGATATACGGCTCTAGCACGAGCCATCCGCCTAAAGCTACGCCTCGGTAAACGAAGTCGTCTGGTGATACTGTATTGGTGTAGTTGTAATAAGTGGCATTGGTGTGATTCAGGTAAGGCCAGCTTGAGGAGTTGGTGAGGTTCGCCAGGACTAGGGCGAACCACAGAAAAAGCAAAAGCGAAAGGCGAACCATGAGCACGGTGATGTAGTAGTTGTTTTAGTAGTACCGCGTTAACATGGCTGAGTTTCTACACCTCGGTGCCTCATTAGTCTTTATCGATATATACAAAACAGAGCCTACCGGCTTAGTCCAAGTCAGATTGTGGTTTTGGGATTCCGTCTTCCAGCTTCTCGCCGCCAAGAACGTCAGTGAGCTTGTCAACAGAAGCTGGGTTCTGGACCTTGATCATACGCTCAATAATCTCAAACACATTGGCTGGAACAGAGTTCTTGTAAACGCCAAGCACGTCGGTGGGGTTAGGGTAGACAGCCAAGGCCTTGTAGAAGCACATGGCAGCCTCGAGCTCCTGGCTTGGATCTGGCGAAAGACGTTCACCCATGGAGATCTGCTCCAAGAAGTACAGTTCCTTCTCCTGAGGCGAAACGGGAGGAGGGTTGGCGATGATGCTTTTAACGAGGAACTCCTTGATGACCTTGGTCTTGACAGTGTCGGCGATCTTGTTGGCGATAACCTTCTCTTTCTCCATCTTAGCGGCTCTCTTCTTCAAGGACTTTCTGAAGTTGGGGTCGTTTCTGCGGGTGTAGTCGAAGTAGATCGCATAGGCCGCGAGACCAGCGGCAGCAACGGAGATAAACGTCAAGGGTTTGTTCATATTATTTGGAATATGGGCTGTAGTGGAAGTAACTCAGTGTTCACCGATTCGAAAATTTTTTGAGGTACACTTTTGAGTGTGTGCGCACCAGGCAGCAAGTCCGAATAGGTGTGTAGGTGTTCAGGTGGGTGGGTTTGGAGTTTTCTGTTTTCTGTTATAATGAAGTAAAAGAGAAGGTGGAGTTTGTTGATTTTGTCCAGGGTTGTCCTACGAGCTTCGAGATCTCGGACTCCTGGTGGCCATTACGTCATACTGTATAGGCTTCCAGGATACACGGGACATGATTCACTGGAGATGAATTCACAAAAGACGGAATTGAAGACACAGTCATCTGAAAGCAGTGAAAGCTGGTTTAGAGCAAGGTTTGCACGAAGAAATGGAGATCAATTTTATCCTTTCTTCATGCTTCTCACCTAAGTGATGGAGAAGACAGAATCACCACGATAGCATGCATGCAAGCCAACTTCGATGCCAAACCACTCTTTGTGTGGGAGGTTCTCTGGATCTGTATAAGTTTGTAGTGAAATGTATTAAAGGTTATAGAGTCGACCAACGAGAGGACTCGTTTTGGTGGAGCAAGTCCTGGAAACTGATCAGAAGATGGCTACTTTCAAAAGGATCGACAACTCTACCGGATCTACGTAACCTAAGAAAGATTTAGCTCCATATAGGGAAGAAGACTCAGGAGCATATATGTATTCATTGATTCTGAGGCAGGTGTTTTTCGCAGCCATTGTGGTCTCTGCTCCACTATTGACCGTGCTACAATCTAAACAGCACAACACTATTGGTAGGCCAAAAAAAAAAAAAAGGGGATGACAGGTTTAATACTTGAGGGGCCCGAAATTCCAGCACTCATTTCCTTCCAATGAAAGTTTCGTTCTGTACACATGCTCATCCAACCCCCCGTACGACCGGTAAATTCCAGTCAAATAAAGAAAAGCTGACTAAAGAGAAAAGCACCGACTATTAAGCTTCCTTCTCTTCAACCTTCAAATCATACATTTTCTGCGAGGACCCATTTCTGGGGTCCCTTCTGCTTCACAGTGGAGATTTGGTGAAGAGTGCACACAGAGCTACAACTTACGCTCGCTTTTTTTCCCATCAAATTGATTGGCCTATAACCAGAACACTCCCTTTCCACTGCAGAATGTCTGAAGAAGAAAAGAGAGTCTTCCCCGACTCCAGATTCAAGTTGCCTTCTGGCCTTGTAAACTTCACTAATGCTGCAGGCTACCCAAAGTGGGAGCCTGTCGACACAAGAAAGGAGACCCTTCAGGTGTTTAGATTGTCCTTCTACACCACTGTGGGTGCCTACGCCTGGTTGTACTTGTGGAAAAGAACCACTTTCAAGATTGGTTTGCCTTTGGCTGTCTCTGGTTTTGCCACTGTGGCCACTGCCACTAAGGGTATTGTGACCAACTTGAGACAGAAGAACGATGGATGGAACACTTTCTGGGCTGTCGGTGCCGGTAACTTGGCCTGCTTGACCGTTGGCTTCAAGAGCATGCCAGTGAAGCACAAGGTTTTGTCTGGCATTGCGGGTGCTGCCGTTACTGCTGCTATTGATCACATCTCTTGGTCTCAGTCGCCAAGTTTTGCTGGTAGAGACTTAAGATATGCTGAAGCTAACACCGGTGACGAGCTTCCCCAACAGCAATTCTGGGACGTGTGGAAGAGAAGACCTTTGTCGCAGACTGTGGAGGCTTTGGGTGAAGGTAGAGGTATTTTCAAGCAGTAGAGAGGTTAGCATCAAGGTCTCGCAGTATTACAATGTATTGTGGGCCGTAATATACATTAGGAACGAATCTATTTACAGTAGAATTAAATTTCTAGGTAGTCTTTTGCATATGAATTGGGAACCTTGAGTTAGGTTGCCTTGTAAGGGTACTCGAAGCTATTGGTCTTGAGCTTCCACAATTTCTTCTTCTTCTTGGTGACCACATGCTCGGCAAACGCCTCGTCACAGTATTTCTTCTTCCATTTACGAATGAATGACGGGTCCCACAATTCACTGGCAATACCCAAATCTTTGCAGCATCTCATCAAGGCGTTACTTTTGCATCCCTCAAGTGCAGTTGTGAGTTTCTCCTCGCCACCAAAGTAATCCTGTTCTCCTCTTGCCACAGAGACCAATCTCCCTTGGCAAATCAAAGCATACTCTCGACTGACCTGTTTGGGGGTTATATATGTCTCAGTTCTGGGTGCAAGGCCCCAACCACCAGGACCAAAAGCCTTGTTTAAGATTCGTCTGTATTTGATTTCTGGCAAGTATAGAAGTCCATCTGGCTTGATTTCAATATTTTCGTCCTCGATGGGGGCAAGTAAGATGTCGTTAATTTCCTTCGAGAAGGATGCTTGTCCCAATCCGTGGAACGAGTCGGACCAATCAATGTGGCCATTTTGGTTCGTGGAAACACCTCCAATTGGGCTATCATGGAATGAAAAACCTCCTTTAGGCTTGGTAGTCTCCACACTCTCTTGGGGAACCTCGACGGTTTCAGACGTTGAAGCTGCTTTCTTTACAGGTGCAACTTTCCTGACCATGTTGAAATTTCTCAACAGTATAAGCAGCAACCTACCGCTACTAATAGCGTATTTACTTGAGGCAAACATTCCTGATCTTAAGGTGACAGTGTAGTTGTTGTTGGCGCCTCTGATAGTTTCAGTGTGCAAACCGAGCACGTGAGATGCACGTGAAAATAATCAGAACCGTTTCCGATGTGTATTAGCACTTCAAGAGCAGCATGGCAGAGGTCATGCGGCGAACGGGTAGATAATCAGATTTCCTCTTCTCTGCTGGCTACTCTGTCTTCATCTTCTGCGCCATTAACTACCATTGTCGTGCTGAATGCAAGACTGTCCACAAACCCGTAAATGCCAATGAATCTCTTGTAAACACGACTTGAGGACATCCTTAGTGCAGCCTGAAACAGGGACTTGCCTTATTTAACGTGTCAATCACGAAGCGAGTTTGCATGAACAATGTAACAAGGGAGGTCCGTTTCGCACCCGACTTCTTTCATTAGCGAGGCTTTAAGATATCAACGCTAAGCCAATCTGAGCTTATTCTCCAGATCTTCATAATCCAATGGTATTTCGAGGAGTTCCGCTTTGAAATCAACTCCCATGAAGACGAAGGGTGGCACAGTTGGCCAAGCCCAAGAAAACCGACAAGCCAAGATCGCACCTAACAGAAAACACTGAGGCCCATAATAAACCAGCATTGTCTTGGACAGACCAAGCTTTTTCCACGAAACAATAAAATTTCCCACTGTTCGTGGCAGAAGTAAAGTCCACAGGCGCTCCTATCTCGCTTGGCGCCGTAAACTTATATTAAACACCCTCCTCCTCTTCCTTTCCAGCTTAGCTCTTTTGCACCCATTCCTATGAGATACGCCCACTTCTTGCTAGCACTCCTTCTGGCCCACTTTGTGGCGGCCGATGTGGATATTCAAAAACCGGAATCTGGCCAGCTGTTCGACGCTTCCAGTGGCCTGGTGACCGTGGATATCGAGTGGGAAGACGATGCAGAGGGATTCAGCTTTTCTGATCTAGACAGAGCCAACCACTACGACATCGTGCTCATGACTGGAAACAACGACAATATCGGGACAGTCAAGCAGGTGGGCACGAAAATCGACAACACGGAACGGTCGTTTTCGGCTGAAATCGATAACGACGTGGGCCCGAACGGATACTATTTCTTCCAAATCTACACCCAGTTTTCCAACGAGGGCTACACCATTCACTACACCAACCGGTTTCGGCTCACGGGTATGCAAGGCGAATCCAATTCGTTCACCTACCCCGCTAGCATTTTTTCATACACTGGCGATCAGCCCGAGCCCCAGTTCAATGCTGGCGGGACTGCTTTGAAAGTAGAGTCCAGTTCCTTCACTGTTCCATACACAGCACAATCTGGATGGCTCAGGTACGCCCCAATGATGGAATCGCCTGCTTCCACCATCACTGCCACCACGTACAATTCGAGACACGCAACCTCCGACTACACAGCGTACTCGACCATGGGCCCTGACCCTGATGCCTATTCGACGGCTTCTCTCAGCAGAACATACTTTATGACCTCCAGGGAGAACCGGGTTCCCGTGAACACGTACCCTACGTACTGGTATCCCGCATCGTCCCGGATCCGTCTGGCGACGCTTTCCGATGCCAGAAACAAGCGGTGGTTGTAGATGCCTGGTTGTGAGTGTTTGGCTGCTTGAGGGAAAGAAGTGATGGATAGACAAAAGTGTTTTTTCCAGACTTTGTTCAATGCAGAGCATACGGTGAGAGACTTGTTTTCAGATTACGGAACCGATTTGTGGTGATTTGTGGTTTTCCTGGTGGATGGCCAGTGATGGGAAAAGAGTGGGACTAAACATTTCCCTAAAAAATCAAAAAGCCGTTTTTCAATTTGCACCGATAAATCACCCCTTGGCCACTGTCGGTTCCCCAAATCCCTTTACTTTGCCTGTTGCTCAAGCAGCAACCACATACTCCATCCTACCTTGGCAACTGTTCTACATTTGCACCCAGTGCGCAACATCGCCAGGGGGAGAAAACTTTGACACAAACGGCAAGAACACAAAAAAAAACCAACCATATTTTTCAGAAGCTCGAAACGCCTCGTTCGCCAGCCAAATGGCCCCGGATATTTTGAAACTGGCCCATTTAACCCAGGCAGCGTGTGAATCACGGCCGCGTTTTCATCCTGTCTAACAAAAACAGTACAGCAGGATAAAAAAAACTCGCGGTATATGCCTGAGAAGCCTGCCTGACACAGCCTTTTTTCGTGGCTTCTTTGTTTCCTCCTCAAGCAAACTCTTGTCTTTCACGTCAACAAAACGACGACTATTCTTGGATCTTGAAATCCAACGAAACCCCTGCTAAACCGCAACACACTAGCATCCATTCGCTCCCAGCAACCCGAAAAGTTTTAACAGCTCTTTGAGCAAGCTATACCTACCATGCAACTTCTCGTCTTTGTTGCCCTTTTTTTCATCAAGTTGGCCTTTGCCGATGTTGATATCAGCGATCCATCCTCCGGTGACTCCTTCAGTGCCCTGGGTGGCCTGGCCTCTGTCTCCATCAAGTGGAAAGACTCCTCCGATGACGATGATGATCTGGATTCGCTCTCCAAGGTGAAGTCATATGCCATCGTCTTGTGCACTGGTTCTAACAACAATATCGGAACTGTGGCTACCCTTGAGAAGTCCTTGTCGTCTTCGGCCACCTCGTTCGACGCTGAAATCAAGTCTACGGTTGCTCCAAACGGACAGTACTTTATCCAGGTCTACGCTGTGTTCCCCGACGACGGCTACACTATCCACTACACCCCTAGATTCAAGTTGACGGGCATGTCGGGAGAAAGTAATACTTTCACATTCCCTGCCAGCTTGTTCTCTGTCACTGGTGACCAGCCACTGCCTGTGCAAAATGCCGCTGGTGGAAACACCGAGGTGAACTCCAAGTCTTTCTCTGTTACCTACACTTTGCAGTCTGGCAAGACCAAGTACGCCCCCATGCAAACACAACCAGACACCACCGTCACGGCCACTACATACACCAGGAGACATCCTACGTCGGCTTACACCGCATACAAGTCGATCAGCCCCTCGCCAAACGCATTGTCCACCATCACTCCTGGCTGGGACTACACCGTCACCTCCAAGGTGAACACTAACTCAATTGCTGAGTACCCCACATACTTCTACCCTGCGTCTTCGAGGGTCAAGCAAGCCACTCTCAGTGCACAGAAGAAGAGAAGATGGCTCGATTAGTTTGGTTTGTCATTTTAAAAGGTAATGTAATAAAGTTATAGGTGACTCAGAAGTCGTAGATTAATGTGAGCGGCTCACTCACTTGGTAGTGCACGTACGCTGCATATCTCTATCTCGACCATTCTTGTCGATATCACCAACGCCATGTTCAGAAGACTTCTGACAGCGACGGTGACCTTTTTCCAGTCTTTCTTTCTTCAGGAAAGCCAGCTTTCCATGGCCCAGAAATGGGTGCTTGGTTTGGTAAATCTAGCTGCCGTGGTGCTTTTCTGGGTTCTGTCTTCATTTTTAGTCAATGACTTGTTTGAGACAAAAGTCTACCGCAAGCCCTTTTTCATCACCTGGATCAATACATCCTGCTTTGCTTTGTTCCTCATACCGTACATGAAGTATGAGCACATCCTGATAAGCGATTTTGCCAGTGTGATTCGCAGATCTTGGAATCAAGAAAGATATACGCGTCTTCGAGACCAGGAGCTGCTGCCAGAGGCCTCGAATGAGTATGGACTGCTGATGGAGCAACTAGCCACGGCAGAGCCTCCGCCGGACATTGTGAGGCCGGCAGATGATGTTGTGCCTATGATAGAGACAATCAAGCTTTCGCTCCAATTCATCGTGCTATGGTTCCTGGCCAACCTTGTGACCAACTCGTCGCTTTCTTATACGTCGGTAGCGTCGCAGACGATTTTGTCGTCGACGTCGTCGTTCTTCACCCTTATTGTGGGCCATTTTTACCTGGTAGAGTCGATCAACAGAAACAAGATCGTGGGCATTCTCCTCTCCTTCGCGGGAGTACTTATTGTGACCAAAATCGACGCCTCCGATTCTAACCAGACGCCTTCTGCGTCGTCGCCGATGCTCATCCTCTGGGGAAACTTCTTGGCTCTTGCCGGAGCACTCATCTATGGCGTATACACCATTCTACTCAAGAAGAAGATCACTGTGCCCGACAAGCGCAGGGAGCGCATTTTGAACACCCATCTCTTCTTTGGGTTTGTCGGACTCTACTGTCTAGTGTTCCTCTGGCCTTTGATCATTGTTCTCCACTTCACGGGCCTCGAGGAGTTTGAGTTGCCCAAAACCACACACGTGTTGGTGCTTCTAGGCGCCAATGCATTTATAACGTTCATTTCAGACTTCTGCTGGTGCAAAGCCGTGCTTCTTACGAGTCCTTTGACGGTCACTGTGGGACTTTCACTTACGATTCCCTTGGCAATGATCGGCGACTGGTTCATCAAGGGCTTCCACGTGAATGCATGGTACGTTTTTGGCGCTGCTGTGGTGACAGCCGGGTTTATGGTTATAAATAGAGATGAGAAGGAGGAGTTCGTGGGTGATGAACCCGAGGAGACCCCCTGATACATTAGATAGACGAAACAATGCAGCTCGGATAGGTAACACCAATCGTAGAAGAAGGCTTTACAATTTTAAAGTGAAGAGCGAGAAAATCTGCTCAAAGGGCTTTTGATCATTTTTGAGCCGTTTTGATATCGGCCCTCTAGGTGCACCAATTTCTCAGTGCGATAACTCAATAAAAACACTGATGCTAGTGCTTCTTCACCTTCTATGGGCATGGGTGGCCCTAGTTGCTGCTGAAATTGAGCATGCTGTTAAATTAACAGAGCTCTCAATGGCCCTGCCCGATGGAATTATCGCCATCTCCAACGCCGATCTTTCTCTGATATCCCAGCCAGACAGAGAACACTACACCTTGATAGCCATAACTTCTACGGATCCAGAGCACAACTGCGGCTCATGTCAGGATCTTCAGAAAATGCTCAAGAAGGTTGCTCGGGCGTGGTTTTCCGATTACGTTTGGTCACACAGCCTCTTCTTTGCAACAGTTGATCTCGCAGATAAGACCAACAAGCCGATGTTTGACTTCCTCCAGTTGAAGACGGTGCCACAGATTTGGCTTGTGCCACCTTCAGCTGTTGTTGCAAAGCATTCCAAAAAAGAGCGGGTTGTGGATGAAGACGGGAACACTGTGTATGGAAACTACGAGATTCTTCTTGAACCTCACGCCAACTTCGACGTTCCCGATGCAAACCTCAACACACAAACATTTGAGCTTGCTGACTGGTTGGCCCATGCGGTCCAGAAGAAAATCACTCTTAGGCAAGAAAACGCTCAGATGAAGTTTGTCACCACATTTGCAGCCACCTTTGGTGGCATCCTTCTCATAAAGAAAAGAGGCCCCGGCTTCATCACTGGCTCGATAAGCAAGGCACTCATCTACAAAATCTTGACGCTCCTTGTGCTTCTTGTCATTCTTGGCGGCTACTCATTCACAACCATTCAGGGTATCGCATTTTTGGCGAAAGATGCCAAGGGCAAGATAATGTACGTTAGTGGTAGCATGCACTGGCAGTTTGGTGACGAAATTGTTCTTGTGGGTGTTAATTACTTTTTGCTTGGAGCAACTATTGTCTATTTGCTCTACTTGGGTAGATACCAAGTTGGTCCTGATAAGGTGATCTCATCCGAGGAAGCACGGCTCGTTCTCACGATTGTGGGCGCAGGTGTATTATACTTGCTCTACAGTGTTTTAACAAGCATGTTCTTGAGAAAAGACCCAGGGTACCCGTACCACTTTCACAAGCTTTTCTAGATACCGCCATGGGTTTATAGACTGCGCGACGCGTAGAAGATGCATACAGATACATCACCACTGAAGAACTAGAGGACCATGACTGTAGAGAAAAGGTCCGTGGAGGCCGCTACAGATTCTGTGAAGAAGCCGAAATTCATCACTGAGTTCTTTGCTCAGGCTAACAGTAAGCCAAGGCAGAAACCAAAGATCACCAAGACTAAGATAGTTAAGTCTGAAGATCAGCTACAAGCGGAAGTCAAGACAGAAGAGACTGTTGAAGCCAAGCCAGAGACAAATGTGGAGGTGAAGGAGACTCCAGTGAAAGGAGACTTAGAGGACGATACCCCTTCAAAAGCTTCGCCCACTGACGCAAACCTGGACCTGGACTATACTGCTTTCCTCAGGGAGGCCGGATTCAATAAAGAAGACTGGATCAACACGCTCACAGAAGACCAGAAACAATTGCTCGACCTCGAGATCAGAACATTGCATATCACCTGGCTCGCGTATCTCCATCAGGAGCTCACCAAGCCTTACTTCTTGAAGCTCAAGCGATTTCTCCAAGTGCAGATGGGAAACAAGACTGTTTTTCCCCCACCAAAAAGCATCTACTCGTGGTCGCACTTAACACCGTTGCCTGAGGTGAAATGCCTTATTTTGGGCCAGGATCCCTACCACAACTTCAACCAAGCCCATGGGCTAGCATTTCTGGTTTTGGAGCCTACCAGACCGCCTCCATCGCTTTTGAACATCTACAAAACGCTCAAAATCGACTTTCCCCTGTTTCAGATTCCTGATTACAAAGAATTGAGCAAACAGGGTAGACCCGGTGGAGGAGATTTGACGAAATGGGCCAAGCGAGGCGTGCTTATGCTCAATGCCTGTTTGACGGTGGAAGCTCATAAAGCCAACAGTCATGCCAAACAAGGCTGGGAAAGTTTCACCGAAGAGGTGATCAGAACGGCAATAACCTACGCAAAAAAAGAGAGACAGAAAGGCTTCGTTATCATGGCGTGGGGTTCCCCAGCACAAAAGAGGGTGGCCAACTTCGGCACGTTATTGAATTCGCCCGAAGTACCCTTTTTGGTTCTCAAGACAGTACATCCTTCGCCATTATCGGCGTCCAGAGGCTTCTTTGAGCTGAAGGTGTTCAAAACATGCAACGAGTGGCTTGACAAGAACCTGCTCGATCGGATCGACTGGGGTCTCCTCGAGGGCAATTACGTGACGGAATAAGTTCAACATGATTACATTGAACGAAATTCAGAAGTAGTGGTTCAGCTTTGACTCTGCTCGGCTAGACGGACCCTAGGGATATCAGCACCGTTTTAAAGCCGCACACATGTTCACCTCGAAAGATGCTCCCCCTGAAGATCTGAAACATTCCAAAAACCTTACCGTTACAAAAACAAAGAAAAACCATCATTGCTCAAATAACAAAGTTTGCAGGTCCCCCTTGCTCCTCTCTTAGTAGCTCCTGTCGTTTTTCGCACCCATTCGTAGCGCGTAGGCATACGCAAGCCGCAAAAACACAGATGAGCGCAGGTAATAACCCCAAAGCCCGTACACCCTTTTAGGCTGGAATATACCTCAACAAACTGAGAGACAAAATCAATTCACAACTTTTGATTTTTCCCAAATCACTTGATTTCTTCACAAAACACACGCTCCATGGCTGGCAGGAAAAATAACTCTGTCGACTACGCAGAGTCCAGCGATAGTGAAGAGGAACAGCCTCAGATCGAAGAACCCGTTGACATTTCGTCGCTAAATAAAGATGAACTTGAAAGGCGTAATCGGTTTTTGCTCAACTGTGACCCAAAAGTAGCGAAGGAAAATGACGTGGACGACTCGACCAAGCGCTTCAAATACTTGTTGGGACTTACTGATCTTTTCAGATACTTTATCGATATCAACATGTCCAAGGACCCGAAGTTCAAAAAGTTGATCAAACTGATCGATGGACAAATCAACTTCAAACAGCCCGCAAAGAAGCAGAAGAAGGGCCGCAGAAAGACCGAAAAGGAGGAGGACGCAGAGCTTCTTGAGGACGAAGAACATATGGGTGATGATGCTGAACAGAGAACAGTTCTCACCGAATCGCCCAATTACGTCAAGGGTGGAAAGTTAAGAGAGTACCAGATCCAGGGTCTCAACTGGCTTATATCGCTTTACGAGAATAGACTCAGCGGTATCTTAGCTGACGAGATGGGTCTCGGTAAGACTTTACAGACGATCTCCTTCTTGGGCTATCTCCGGTACATCAAGAAAATCGACGGCCCGTTTATTGTCATCGTGCCCAAGTCTACACTTGACAACTGGAGACGTGAGTTTCAAAAATGGACACCCGAAGTGAACGTCTTGGTTTTGCAGGGTACTAAAGAGGACCGTCAGAAGATTATAAAAGAGAGGCTCCTCACAGCTAAGTTCGACGTTTTAATTACATCCTTTGAGATGGTTATTAGAGAGAAGGCCCAGCTCAAAAAGTTTCGCTGGCAATACGTTGTCGTGGACGAGGCTCACAGAATCAAGAACGAATCGAGTTCCCTTTCTCAAATCATCCGTCTTTTCTATTCCAAAAACCGTCTTCTAATAACCGGTACTCCGCTTCAAAACAACTTGCATGAGCTTTGGGCTCTTCTTAACTTTCTTTTACCAGACGTTTTTGGTGACTCGAACGTGTTTGACGAGTGGTTCAACACGAATCAAGATGAATCAGATGAGAATGACCAAGACAAGGTAGTCCAGCAACTCCATAAAGTCTTGAGTCCCTTTCTTCTCAGACGTGTCAAAGCCGATGTCGAGAAGTCCTTGCTACCCAAGATCGAGACTAATGTTTACATCGGAATGACAAACATGCAGATTCAATGGTACAAAAAGCTTCTTGAGAAGGACATCGATGCTGTCAACGGTGTGGTCGGCAAGAGAGAAGGTAAGACGAGATTGCTCAACATCGTAATGCAATTAAGAAAATGTTGCAATCATCCTTACTTGTTCGATGGCGCAGAGCCTGGTCCTCCCTACACTACTGATGAACACTTGGTTTTCAACGCTGGTAAGATGATAATCCTCGATAAGATGTTGAAGAAGTTCAAGGCAGCCGGCTCTCGTGTTTTGATTTTCTCCCAAATGTCTCGTTTGTTGGACATCTTGGAAGACTACTGTTTTTTCAGAGAATACGAGTACTGTCGTATTGATGGTTCGACATCTCACGAGGACAGAATCGAGGCAATTGATGAGTACAATGCTCCAAACTCAGACAAATTCATTTTCTTGTTAACGACAAGAGCAGGAGGTTTAGGTATCAACTTGACTTCTGCAGACATCGTGGTTCTTTTTGACTCTGATTGGAATCCGCAAGCAGATTTGCAAGCCATGGACAGAGCTCATAGAATTGGGCAAAAGAAGCAGGTTCAAGTCTTCAGATTTGTCACTGAAAATGCCATCGAGGAGAAAGTGCTTGATAGAGCCGCCCAAAAGCTCAGACTCGATCAATTGGTTATTCAACAAGGCAGACAATCTTCCAATAACAACATTGGTAACACCACTGATGATTTGTTAGGTATGATTCAGCATGGTGCCAAAGAAGTCTTTGAGTCGAAGGGCTCGTCGATGCTCGATGATGACGTGGATGCCATTTTGGCAAGAGGAAGAGAAAAGACTGCAACACTCAACGCCAAGTTTAACAAACTTGGGCTTGATGACCTTCAAAACTTTACTTCCGACGCTTCAGTCTACGAGTGGAATGGTGAAAACTTTGCTAAACGTGCCAATGAGGGGTTGGGGCTTTCTTGGATCAACCCTTCTAAACGTGAGAGAAAAGAACAAACATACTCGGTTGACAGCTACTACAAAGACATGCTCAAAACCCCAGGTGGACTGGGGGCTCCCGTTAAAATGAGACAACCTAAAGTTTATCACTTTCAGGACCACCAGTTCTTCTCAAAAGAACTTCGTGACCTCTTGGAAAGAGAGCAACTTGCTTATAAGAAAGCCACCAACTACCAGTATTCAACTGATGATTTTGGTGACAGCGACGAAGAATTTTTGAATGATGATGACGAGAATGAGGGCCTCGAACGAGAGGAAAGATTGGCTTTGGAGCAGAAGAAAATAGCCGAAGCAGAGCCACTCACTGAAGAAGAGCTTGAGTATAAAGAAAAGCTTTTAGAAGAAAGCTTCCACTCATGGTCTAGAAGAGACTTCACCAACTTTATTCACTCATCAGCCAGGTATGGAAGACACAACTACAAAGACATTGCTAACTCTCTTTCAAGAGATGTTGACGAAGTTGAGAGGTACGCAAAGAAATTTTGGGAATGTTACAGTGAGATTGATGGACACGAAAAATATGTTTCCCAAATAGAGGCTAGCGAAAGGAAGGCCTCAAAAATGCAGAATCAACAAAAGATCCTCGCCAGCAAGATAGAGGAAGCTGAGGATCCACTCGAGGAGCTCAAGATTCAATATCCTCCTAACAATTCTAAGCGCATCTACTCGAAACTCGAGGACCGGTTTATCCTTTTCTGTGTCAACAAGCACGGTATTTTCTCCGACAGACTTGGGGAGAAAATAAAGGAAGAAATTCAGGCCAGTGATCTTTTCAAGTTTGACTTCTACATGCTTTCAAGGACACCTCAAGAAATCAGCAGAAGAGTCAATACTTTGATGCTTGCACTTGCTCGTGAAAACGACGGTCTGGGTAAGAAGAAAGGGAGACAAGTAAGCAGTACACCAAATGGTGCTGTTAAGCAAGCGTCGGTTGACCCATTGTCGCAAGAAGATGTTCATGTCAATGGCGACGGAGCAACCAAGAAGAGAAAGGTGGAAAACAATTCAAATCAAGAAGTGAAGAAGATCAAGGCTGAATCTGACAGCTGATTTACCTTCCGCTCTATGTGTATTTTTAGTAATTAGCATCCTATAGATAATCGGGACGTATTTCCTTCATGACGGTCGAAATATAGTAAGGGACCTTATTTGCTGTCCAGCTCACAGAGAAAAAGTCACTCATTTCAAACTTTTCGACTCTGAGGTAATCAAGTACTGTTTTTTCGGGGCCTGCCTTGTATCTTGGTGGGATAAAGTTCTTAAGACTGATGATTTTTGATCCAGGCTTGAGCCCATACAAAAGCTTTCCAACTTCGACGTTCAATGGAAATTCAAAAAGGTAGTTATTGACGAGCAAAACGTTGCACTGAAGACATTTCTCCCTCACCTGCTCGTTGTTGACGAAAGATTGCGACAAGGCAAACGTCAAATTCATTGTGTTGAGTCCTAACATTTGAATCTTCTTTTGCAAAAAGTGCTTTTGTAAACTCGTCAAACTTGAAGCATGGGACATAATTTCACATCCACCACTTTCCTTGACACCGAATTCCAATGCAGCTTGAAATGTTGTATTTCCCACACCAGAACCCAAATCATAGAACAGGTGCTTCGGCTCAAGTCCAACCTTTGTGAGCACTTCAGAAATAAAGGAAGGAAGCAATTCACCATAAACTTCCGCCGTGAATGCCTTGTATGACCGCAACTTTCGTGAATTTGGACCCACGATTCTCGTGTAGGCAGTGGTTAAGATCTGGTGAACTGCAAATCTTGAAATTTGCTTTTGGAGGGCCAAAATCCGCAAGAAGCTTTCAGGATATTCCGCAGGACGAACATTATAGTACTTTGAGATGAAGCCGTTCGTTCCACTATCCTCGGTACTGCTGCCGTGTTCGCTTGTCGATTGGCCTTCCGGTCCATTGTTAGCTTCACTTAAAAGAGGATCTTGAATTGTTTTGTGCTTCGCCGCTGCTTCCATCTTAGCTGGCTTCCTCCCAGGGAATTTTTTCGGATTGCCGTTGTTGACGACATCAAAAAAGAACTTGTTCAAATTGAGATCAACAACGGAGTGGTTCTTCCTGTAATTGAATGGAAGATAGTACCTTATCTCTCTGTTGATATCCACATTGGGATCATACTTCAATGGGTAAGGTGTAAGCTCCAACATGAGCAAATTCCATCTATCGATAATGATCATGAACTGATTGAATTTATCGTTCTCAGCACAAGATTTGAGTTTCTGGCAATACTCCTCATAGATATGCTCTTGAAGTTCTGGCGAATGAGCGAAATAAAGAGCGCTCTGGATTTGCATCATTTTCTGAATCTCATTAATTGGATTGAGCTCATTGCTCTTAGGCTGTGCCAAGATGTAAGCATCCGAGTGTTCAGGATAGAGAAGATAACGGACTCTCACTATGTTCCTCGGGTTGATAATCGTGTTGCCATCTTTTTGAATGGTGAAGGGAGGAAAAGATTTCGGCATTGCTTTGTAGTTCCGACTGTGAGAGACCATGACATCGATCGCTGAATTATCAACAAAGGGGATAGAAGACTCAGAATCCAACATCAGGACATCAGGTGAAAATGAAATTGGCTTAGGTGTGGTTGACAAAGTCGAGATGGATTCATTGAAACATTGCCTGCCCTTGGTAGGAACTAGGGTGTCGTTGAGAACGTTTATGGGATCGAACGGACTGGCATCTTCCTCCTCTTTATCTGAAACATCGATATCCTCAATATCCGAGGTCGCTTCAGACTGCTCGGATTCAGATTCCGAACTAGCCGAAGCTTCTGAATCATCTGTGTAGTCTTCTGTCTTCGGGCGTCCAGGACCCCTCCTCCCTGGCCGAAGCTTCATTCTTTTTCTCTTCTCTTCCTTTCTCTTTCTCAACAATCGCTTCTTCTCGATCTTCTTCTGCTCGATCTTCTTCTTAACCAACTTCATCTTTTGCCTCGTTTCGAACTCGGGCACAAAGTGAACAGCTTGTTTCCTGGCACGTTTTTGGCCATCTCGAACAGCATTTCCATCACCAGTAATGCTCTGAAACCAACTGGCGTCAGCCAAGAGTGAGTCTACTGGCGTCTTCGGTCTCTCATGTCCACGTAATTGACGCCTGGCTTTAATCAGAGCGGACGTGGCCTTCACTCGTGCTTGTCGAGCTTCCATGCGTTTCTCCTTCGTCTCCCTTTTGAGGCGTAGAGTTTCTCTTCTTTTAATCGCAGCTTTCTCGATTATTTGACGCCGTGTTTCTTCGTCCATGGTGCTATGACGTTTGGTTTTCTGTCGTTGAGCCACTGGTGCTGAATCTGGATTGCTCTCATCATCATCCCGAGCACGTCTTCTCCTGCCTCCTCTCGTAGTGTTGTCGAAAAGCGAATACCATTCAGCCTCGTACACTAACCGTTCGTTACTATTGGCAAATCTTTTCTGGCGAACGCAGATGAAGCGAAGGGAGTCGAGTTTCTCCTGAATTTCATCTCTGCTTCTAAAAATAAGCACCTTCTGGATCTCTTCCATATCATAGTCGGTTTGAACTATGCCTCGTAAATACTCCTGTTCAGCCTTGCTATAAGGGACATGACGACTCCCTCCTCGTTGTTCGATAGCAGTTTTCAAGCATTCGACTAGCCTCTCTACGAATGCTTCATCGCCGGTCAGATGAATACCACTTTTTGTGAGATCGTTTTCGAGCAAATTCTGCATCAACTCCTTGTTCTCTTGTTCGAACAGATCCTCCTCTTCAAACAAATCTGGATATGCTTTCAAGAGTTTCTTTCTTAATGCCTCAACTTTG
This sequence comes from Candidozyma heveicola, assembly GCA_003708405.2. Classification (NCBI taxonomy): domain Eukaryota; kingdom Fungi; phylum Ascomycota; class Pichiomycetes; order Serinales; family Metschnikowiaceae; genus Candidozyma; species Candidozyma heveicola. The sequence goes on from PPOB02000008.1 coordinate 574,089, forward strand.
AGTCCCACCTGATAGGTTGTTCGGAACAATAACTCCTCTCTCATGAGTTCCTCGGGAACTTTATTGATAATGCAATTGGAAATGTACTCGACTTCAGCAGACAGCCATCTGGGCCTCATGCGCAGACGTCTTGGAAGAAGAGTACGCAAGTCGGGGATGGACTCTTCGGGAAGATACCGAAGCACGTCTTTTCGTAAGTACTCTTCTCGGGCTAAGCATGTTTCTAGGGCAGATATTATCGACAAGTTTGGCTCAGCCATGTCACTATAGTAGATAGAAAGATTTGATACAAGTTCCTGAATCGCCTGGTTGCTTCGTGAGAAACACTCTTCCTCGAGCTTTTTGAAATCAATAGGACTTGGGCTAAAGAATTCTTGCACAATTAAATCCGTTTCTCCCTTGGTGAACGACTCAGCACTCAGACACTCAGACGCAATCCGCTCGATGTCCAGCCATGAGTGATTCAAATACTTGGAATGTAGAGCGGATCTCCGGGCATCAAGCTCAAGACAATGCTTCAACTCCATCTCCTCTGAATTGGCCGTCGAGCCCAGAGGGGACAAATTTTCCAGACTTTCCGGCGTCATAAGGCCATGTTGATCATGGAAAGCATTTCCATGGCTGATTTTCATAATGCTCTTTTCCGACCGTGTGTTTACAGTTGACATCAGATCAGTAGTTCGTGGTTCGATCGGTTGCAGAGAAACATCTGCACCGACAGAGCTGGCTCTAGTAGTTGCCTTCAGTTCGGAATCTTCACTTTCTGAATTCAAAAGTTGGGCAAGTTTGAGTGGTATGTTTCTTCCATCTGCCGCTCCCGGAGGGATCTTCGACTCTATAGATATAATTTTGTTTTCACCATTTTCCCTCTGGTTCTGTGGTTGGTAGATCCCAACCGAAAAATCCATCTGTGATACTGCCAGTTTATGGGAATTCGGAATGCTTTTTTTTTTTTAGGTTAGAAACGCTGGTGGGGTTAGCGGATCAACTTTTATAAAGACGCGCTCACGCACGCATTCTACTTTGGTCTCGCGATGGCTGCTTTGAATAAGTATAGGTTTCTAGATTCTCTAAAGCTTACTGGCCCGGATGCCGTTGAGTCTGAATTTGAGGTCCTTGAGAACCTTGCTGTCAGGTTTCCATCGGTCAAACAGATCGTAAAGATCGTCTATCTCCTCAACTCCACTTTTCCTAACTTCCAGGGCATGTCCCACAGTGATTGCACCATCAGACACAGGCCAATTTTTCTCTATGTTAAAGATTAGGCCCCGCAAACACCATGGCAATAAATACGGGTTGGTTCCGATCTTGCCGATATTGTACTCCTTGACGTAAATTTGATTGGAAATGGGCGATCTAGCGCTTATTGCGGTATTTTCCGATTGTGTCAGAAGCGTACTTGGAGGCACAACAATATCGTCGGTACACAATGCAAATTTGATGCCTAAGTCGTATACCTTACCGTCGTTGTAAATTTTGGAATGTCCTCCTCCTGTGAGTGGGCCGGCCAAGACGGTACTGATTTCTTTGATGACATTATTATCAAAGTAGCCAAGATTCTGCAACTGGCAGCAAAGCGATACAAGTTTCTGGATAAACGCCGGCGTCTTTGATGAGTGATCGATGTAACACGCTCTGTAGATATTCGGATGGAAAATATGAGATGCAAGTGCAGAGTACAACGGGACCAATTGATCGTTGATCGAGCCAATGAAGCAGATTTTAACATTGGCGTCTATGATTGTCTGCATTGACTCTTTGTAGGTTATCGACTGTTTGCTGTCGAACTTGGTCAACTCAAATAGCTCGTTCAAGGAATTATGTTCGATTGCCGAATAGGCCTTCATAAAGAAAGTTTTGTCGCTTCCGTAGAATGGTCCATTATTGATTCCTGCCATTCCAAGTAGTCCTATTCTTTTGTTGTTGGGGTTTTTGAGAACACCCATCTTTATGAGTTTGGCGAAAAGAATTATGGAAACAACGCAGCCCTGTGAATGGGCAGCAATGTAGATGAAATCGGCGTCGTTGAGTTCCTTTTCCCATTTCTGCAAGATCTCAAAGAAAAACTCTACCCGGTCAAAGATCTTTCCCTCCTTTTCAAGAGCAATTTTTTGAATGCTAACGCTGTTCAACTCTTGCTCGTTGATGAGGTCATTCTCAACGCAATATCTAATGACAGCTTTTTCTGCCTCGTTGGCAAACTTGAGAGATGTACCAGTGGGTGCACCAATGAGTGGTCTTATCATTCTGGTAGGGAAGAATCCATGAACACCGATAATGAGAATTTTCTTGATTTTATTCGAAGGGCCTCCCTTTGATTTAGAAGGATCACCCTGACCAGATGCTCTTGTAGACAGCTGGTTGTTGATCAAGAGGTTCCCCAATGCATCGTTCGTGATGGAAATGTCGTTGCTCTCCTCCCCGTCTGCCAGTTTCTTCTGTCTCTTCAGGGAACGCTCCAGGCTCTGGTCGGAATGCAGATTATAGCTCGGTAAACACGCAGATTTGTGGGGAGGAAGTTTGGTGAGAGAACTGCCATAGAGCTTGTAGCTTCTCTCGCTGATGGAGACGAACTCTCTCTCCTTCATTGACTGGTGAGTTTCTCCATCAGCGGGGGCCTCTTCCTCGCCATGAGCCTGATTTCCAAATCCAAAGCGGGTGGATAAATGTGATAACAAGCCCTTCCAGTTTTTGATGTCAAAGGATTGTGGGACACTGGACAGGTTGTCCGGCTGTGAGCGAGTTTTATTGAAACTCTGGTGATGCAAGCAGGAGCGCCAGTCTGGCACGATGATATTCTCCTTGAGATTCTCGTTCTTGTGTGTGTTGATTTTCTGGAACTGCTTTGCCGAATCATGAGGCTTGTACAAAACGGCATCGTCTTCTTCGTGATTCGAGTGGTCTGGCTGCTGAGTAACTTTGGCATCTCCATCCTCCTGATTTCCCGCTTGCTCTTTGGCGCTTTCATGTGTGCCCCCTAAAAGGTCGTCTTTGGAAGGAATTGAGGGAGTAGAACTGACAATTGCATTCGTAGCTGAAAGTGGTTTCTCGGGCTGTTTGCGTCCTTTAGAGTCACCATCTGATCCATTAGAGCCATTAGAGCTATTAGAAGTGTTCGCTCCGTTCCAGAAGCTCCACAGCTTCTTACGGTTCCCATCTGAGTGACCCACATGGTCATCTATCTCGTCGTTGCTGTTACTGTCATTGTCGTCGTTTTCAGCGTTGTCATCGTAATTATCCCGATGCTCCCCATCTTCGTCTCTCTTCTCGTCGTTTGAATCGCTATCAGAGCCCGTCTTGCCCTTGGGTCCCCAGTTAAGCCAATTCCCCTTGCTCATGGAGACAAGCGACGATGTGGACGCCTTTTGATTTAATGGTTTCGATAAGTTCGACTTTTTCTTTGGACTGCTGCTCTTGGTTTTCCCCTTCGACTCTAGATCACCTGTCGAGGCCGATGTGTGGATTTCACCTCCTGGGTTGGGCCGAGCAAGCAGAGGATTCAGATTATTCGGGTCGTTGTTTTCTTCCTCGGCTCTAGCGGGAAGACTTGCAGATGAGCTATTCCACTTAGGAAGCCACGAGCTGCTCATACTTTGTTGCTGTGTAGATGTATGTCAATTTGTATGATGAAAATGGTTTTTGGGTACTCCACATGTCCCCAGAGATTATGCAAATGTCATGTGCAGCGGCCCCGAGACGTGCAGGAGATGTTCCAGGGCGGTCAAGTAGAAGCCCATTTTCTATACAGTGTTTAAAATTTTGCGATCTCCTTTAGGGATAGATTCTATTTATTTCCGAGGTTCCATGCGTTTGAGAGATTTCCGGGCAGATTCGCTGTACGGTCCATGTGAAACATTGGCCTTTTCGCAACCGGGATCTGCCTACCAGGTGCGATATCTGAATTTCCACTTTGGTGGAAAGTTTTTCAACCGATGCTTCAAATGTCTTTTCCTCTAGTAACTCTGTCGATGTGTCTTCAATTGCCTTTGGCAGCTAAAAGTTCTCTGTATTGGGCAACCGATTCCTCTGAGACTCCAGAGCCTCCGCAGATAATAAAGATTACCACATCGTCCTGGTTGAGGTCGCCGAAAACGTCAAGCAAGTCCTGTCTTCTTATAGATGTGGCCACTGTAGCTCCACAAGCAGGCTCGACCAATCCTCCTACCTTGTCGTAGTAGTCCACGGTGCCGGCCACTGCCTCGAGATCATCGATTTGGCTGGCGAAGGTGGGACGGTTTCTGCTATTCTCTAAACTGGTGGCAGAAACAGCAGGAGCCGCTAAACAGTTGACAATTGTGTCCAACTTATCTAAAGTCACCACTTTGCCCGCCTTGAGTGCCTCGCCAAAAGCTGGTGTTTGATACGTTTCCACTGCCAATACAGGTACTTCGCTAAGGGCCTTGTTTCTTCTAAGACCTTCGCAAACACCATTGAACAAGCCGCCCCCGCCAATACTGAGCACGATTCCTTTCACTTTGGAAGCCTCGATCTTCTGTTCCTCGAGCTGCTCGGCTATTTCATCCACCAATTGGCCGTGACCGTCCCATAGCACTGGGTTGTCAAACGGGTGACAGTAAACTGGATGAACATCCTTGGGTGCTTCTCCGATAACAGTATCTCTAAGATAGCTGTCTGCCTCGCCCCAATGGGCTCCGTGGACTACCACCTCGGCTCCATAGCTCTTGAGCTTATCTATGGAAACCTGCTGAGAGGTAACCGGCAAAACAACCGTGCACGGGACATTGTGGTATTTGCTCGCGTATGCCGAAGCTAAACCAGCATTTCCACCGGAGGAGGAAAAGATATGTGGTTCTTTGCCTTCAGCTTTGGCCGCCTTTATGGACTCAGCGATAAGCTTACTCATACCTCGGAGTTTGAAACTGCCCGAGGGTTGCTCGGACTCTAGCTTATACAAAAAGCGGCATTTTCCGTTGAGTTTATCACTGACATCTATCAAGTGGGTTCTGATGCTGGGAAGAACCATGGTAGTGGAAATGATAGTAGATAACTCATATCGCGCTACAGATTCCGCCTCAAGTAGTTCTTCCATACCATTCCATGCCGCCACTCAAATTCTCCAAGTCTGAGGAGTTTGTTAATATTGACGCTGATGCTGAACGGCAGATTATCGATGCCTATGCTGAGACGTTAGATGAAACTGGTGTCGAGGACATTTACCTCAAGCACCTACCGATCATCTTCCAAAAGTTGAGCATTCCTCACTGCTTCACCAGGGACATCGACAATTGCATTCAGTGGTTCTACGATACATATCTTTTTGGCGTCTCTAGCGATTCACAAAAGGGCCGGAAAACTAAGCTGTTGTTGGAGCAATTGACCTTGACATCAGGCAGGCACGATGAACTTGAAGTTTCCGAGATCGTCGACATCGATAAGCTTATAATCGTTGGCAATCGGCTTATAAAGTTCAGAGACCACTATCCTGAGATCAAAAATGCCTGGCGCCTTTTCCTTGAGGCTGCTAATGGAACCAAGGTGAAGGACTCCGAGCTCCTTGGTCTGACTCTCACGCTCAAGGACCTCAAGAAGGTAAAAGAGCATTTGGATCTTGGCGATATTAGTGACTCCATACTCATTGATATGCTAGGGTGTGGCTCCACGACATTGGACGGCCAGTTGCTTAACTTCGAGGCCAACGCTGGGGGCCTTGCGGTGGGAATCAAGGATTTTGCGGAAATCATGGGCCAAATCGGACAGCTAGATTGAAATCTGCTGAAATAGGTGAGTCTATAAGTTAGGAATAAAAATAGGTAAAAATACGACAGTTTGAACCTCACCGTTAAACACCGATGGCTGCAACTTCTGCATCGCGAACTCAGTATCAACCTGTTAATGGGACACTCAGATGTGCAAACTCGGCTCATCGATCTGTTTCTTGCCGAGCTCGAGCAAATTCAGACTGCTGAGAATCCCATAAACTTCAACAACACCAGCCAGCTAGATGCCCTCCTCACCTATCTTGAAAATTCAGATGTATTAGAGTTTGCACTGGTACCCTCAGAGAATGTGCTACACATCATTCTAACATTGGCATTTCGGTGCCCCCAGTCTTCATGGACTCACAGCGCCATTAATGGTGATGATGGCGTTGAGGTGCTGTCGTTATACATGAGGGAAATCAACGACAAATACGAGCATAACTTGACCAAGAACCTGCTACAACAGAGAAGCGTCAACATATTGAACAGGTATGTTGACATCGTGCTGTCTAGTGATAGCGACAATGCCCAATTACTTTTCGAAAAGCTCCAAGCTGTGCTACGGCCGATATGTCATACCTCCAGACATTTTGGCAGGCCCCGTTTGAAGCACGAATCCACGGAAGCAGCTCCGGTGACTGAGGTCATCCAAGATTCTGAAGACGAGGGAGGGGACCTAGAGCTCCCGGTCGAAACTGAGACGGATCTTTCGTCGAAATATCGTCTGTTTGGCCTACCGCAGAAGAATATCATCTCGTTGTCTGACATTGGCAGTAAAACAACGGGCTTGGGTGAAGCGACCTCTCTTTTCCAAAACATGCCACATTTACTGGCCCAAGTGACCCCGGAACCCGATGAACACTCGCCAGGGCCTCGATCAAAGAAACAGAAAGCTGACAGAGACCCCTTGCAATTCATCAAGCTTTTCGATGACCATCTTATAGTCAACAGGCTAATGGACCTGAAGCATTATTGTCTCTGGGACCTCATACGATGGGTCTTCACATGCTGCGAGGACTCCAGCCAATATCAGCAGTTTCTTTTTGATTCTAATAATACTGCGCTCCACGGTATTTGGGAGACTTACAACCTGGCTCTCCTGGTAATGTTCAGATTTCTCAAGGTGCAACACGATGTCTCTCAGAAGACAAATAAAAAATCCTTCTTGGGGAATCTCCTCACTCAGCTTGGTCGGAACCAAGACTGGTACGAACGCCTTGCTGAAGTATCGTTCAAGGGATTGGGCTCCCAGACCCGAGATCGACCATTTCCTTGCTACCCTCGAGAAAAAAACCTAATTAAGAATGACACAAGTACCAATAGGTCCGTGGGCATACGGGCTAAGGTTGAGTACGACGATAACACTCAATCTATGAACTTGAGGGCCCAGATTGTGGCCACATTCCTTTACCAAGAAACAAATCGGTTTCAAAAGATTGAGCTTGTGACGCAATTGACCGAGAAACTTCTCCAATTTCAGAAAAATGTCGTATTTACGTTTCTCCGCCATCTAGCTGCCCAGCTGTTCGTTCCCAAACAAGTACTTGACAAGTTCGTTCTCATGGTCATCAATAAGCTCATGATCACCGTCGTTGGTTCAGAAGATCTTGCTTATAACCTAATAGGATACCTGGATCTGACCAGCAGCAAAATAGAAAAACTTGCCAGGCTCTTCCGCTCCAGCGAGCTATATGATGGTATAGTTCGGGATTCAACATATAAGAGCTTTGGCGAGTTCAAAAAGGCATGGGACATTTGCATGGGCTTGTGCTACGAAATGGTCAAGTTCACGGTGAAAAGCGAGGTGGCTCAACAGCAACAATTATCTTCGACAAATTACGAAGGTATATCCGCTACTTTAAGCACCCTAAAGGCTACCGGTGAACAGCGCTACATGGAATTTCTCGGGACGAGATCGTGGGACGCAGCGAACGCCGACGAAGATATTAATTTTATTCTTGACGTCGATGAAATCGAAACCCATAAGCTACAATATCGCAAAGAGTGCAACCATGACAGGTTCATGGCGTGGATCTCGATGTTTAGACCTTTTAATGCATCTAAATGATATGCTTAACCTTGAAGTAGTGCCTCAAGTACTGGATCTGCCAGCCGCCCAAGCCAAGCAAGGCAAGAACAATGAGGATGGAGAACCATTTGACTCTGGAGTTTGTGCTCTCGTTGGTGTCTCTCATTCTCTCCTCTCTGTTTTTCAAGTACAGCAAGTGGTATGCGATCTCGCTGGTCATTTCAGCGATTCTCTTCAATTCGACTTCGGCAGGTTGCAACTTCTCTGCGGCCTGTACGGCGTTCCAGTCTCTGGCAGCAGCACCACTCTCGACGTCGATCTCGACTTCTCTGGTCAAATACACTCTGTTACGGCCTGGCTCAGCTCTGTTGGTGAGACAAATGTCAATTGCAGCAGCATCCTGGGTGGTGAACACCGCTTTGACGTCACCGCTGATGTCCTCTTTCTTGTAGAAGCTGTTTCCAAGCGTGTCCTTCACGGTCAACAGCAATCTCTGGCCGTCTCCACGGTATCCTGTGGTCTTGAGGTTGATCACCACCATCTGTTCTCTTCCGACGAAATCACGAATACACGTTGGAGTGGGGTCTTGCATGGCAGGCAACTCCATTTGCAACGCCAGCACAAGGGAAGCAAGGAACGTAATTGTGAGCCAGATATTGGGCATCAACATGGTTTTAGTATGTAGCTTTGGACAACAGAGGATTGAAAAACCGTGTCAAGAACACAACGCGCGCCCCAGCTAAAAAAATTTGTGAGCCCGGTCCGAAGCAGCACGGATCGGAAGACATTAATTTTATGTTTTTTAAAAAGCTGAACGATTTTTGAGAGGATTGTAAGATTGTTGATTCTTATGGTCTTTGATTATGGCGTCTATTTCGGGCGCTGACAGTGTCAGGAGACTATTGGGTGAAGTGTAGGCATAGAGTGGATCTTCATTCAACTCCAGCGGCAAGCGACGTTTGCTACCTTTCTCTATTATTTTTGTTTCTGGAAATTTAGAATAGATTTGAAGAACCTGCTTCATTTACGACATTCTGGTCATTCTCACACTGCTCAGTTTCCAGCTTCTATAGTACAAAATGGTTGCGAAAAGCTGAACTTCGAAGAATCTCAATTTCCGGTAAAAAAAAAAAAACCGAATGACTAAATCAAAAGAAATGAGACTTCCTGTCAGACCCTTCCCCCTTTAAAGAGCAATTGATCTTTCAAATTCCCCCCAAATCACTCTTCGATCACTATTCCCTTACAGAGAGGCCAACCGCAGAGGTACGGGTGTCACGGCTACACTATGCGAAAAATCTCTACTGCTTCTTCAAGATTCCCACCTCCAAGAGATCATGGCAAAGAACGCGAACTTCTCGGTGGTGAAGCTCATCTCTGCTGCCAAAACCGGCTATGAGAAGTTCTTCAGAATCCGCAAAGGCTCCCCAAAGCTTAATCTAATCCTATATGACCCAAGAGCCAAGAGACACTGTCTTTTCACCGAGGCGAAGAAGAGAAAACTCGCCAACCCTCTAGAGAGAGACTTCATGGGAAGACACCGCTAAAATATCCTCCACTCACTCACGTCGTCATGTAAATAGCAGCATCCGCTAATATAATGGTTATCTATCATTGTCTATGTACAATCTGATCTGGACCATCAGAACAGCTTCGTCTTCCAGTCATCACTTGGCGCTTCCAAATCGCCAATAACCGTTTCTATGGACACCTTGGGGTTAACCAAGTACTTTTCGTTGACGTTCTGCAAGTCTCCGAGTCCGACATCCAAAAACCTCTCTCTCCTCTCCTGCTTCATCTCATCCGTGATACCTTCCATAAAGAGGTCGGATCCCTGGCTGGAAATGTGGCTGGGAGCATCAACGCTTTGTAAAATAGCAAGTTTAGCTTCTTGTAAGTCTTTGTCTCCCCATTTGGCGTTAGCGAAGTTCTGTTTTGCAACCGCAGCGGCTTCGTTGAATGCCTTCACGGACTTCAACCCGTGAGGGTCTCTATAGGAGTAGAAATTGAGAGTTCCGCCCAACCCATCATAACTGAGACCTCCACCATAAGCACCATTCGATTCTCTGATAACTGAATGCAAGTGCTTGAATGTGAGGATCTGCGAGAGAACTTGCAAGGCAGCGCCGTCCTTGGAGGTGAACTCTGCACCCAAATGAGCAAGGGAAGCGTAAGTCACTTGCAATGGTAAATTGAGGATAGTCTTGGAGTTGTTGGCAGGACTGAAGCCGGAAGTGAGGGCTTCCAAGGCATTTTGACGCCCATTCAGCTGGTTTGAAGTAAGCTTCTGATCAAACTTTTCGATCAATTTTTCGTTTTCAGCAACGGAGGCAGCATCAGAAACGATGTTGTAGTTGAAACCGGAAATTCCTCCCTCTGTGTGATTGTGTAGAAGCAATTCTTGGATCTTCTTGAGGACAGGCAAAACCACTCTCGTGAGATACTCCTTGCCTTCGGCATCTAGCTTTTTGTTAAGCTCCAGGATAAACTTGACCTGCTCAATACCACCCAAAGTATCGTTCACGTACTTTGTTGGAGTCAATTGGGCGTTGCTGTAAGAGTTGGCAAAAACATGGCCCCTGTCCGAGATATTGTTGAGCTGGTTTTGTCCAAGGTTTTTAATCAAGACATTGAGCTTTTCAACCACCTCCTTGTCGTTCTCGTTGAACTTGGTATTTGCCAAAACATCTTCCCAAATCTCAAATAAATGGTTGGTGTTCTCCTTCAATGCCATTCCTGAAAGGGAGTACTTGAAATTAACCTTGCCGATGTTGAAGGGATTCGACTTGGCAAACGTCGTGAAGGTAACTCCACCTGTGTATCTTTGTATCTTGTTCTCTAACTCTAAGATGGACAAGCTTGACGTGCCTGCCAAATTTGTCAAACACAGGTTGAACAATGGCAAATATTTGTAAAGATCGACAGGGAAGTAGGATAAATCCTTGGTGGCACTGACATAAACGAGATCGTTGGTATCAGTGATTCTTTTCTGAATCTTACCATTGCTACCAGCCAAATGGGAGAAGCCAACTTCATGGATATCACCTTGACGAGGGATGTCTTCGACAGTCAACGATGGCAAGACCTCGACACCAGAATCACTGTTCTTTTGCTTCTCGAGTAAAACCTCGCCTCTTTTGTAAAGGCTTTCCTTGTCCTTCTCCTCAAGTTGACTTTCTTCCTTGGAGAGTCTCTCACTTTCTGCGCCCGCGAGCTTCTTGTTATAATTCTCCTCGGGAACCATTGTGAATTTGAATTGTGGTGAATTCTCATTCAAAAGAGTCTCTTCAACCAAGTTAGAGAATATCCTCAATCCGTTCTTTTTGTAGTCATCCTTGAATGTTTTTAAAATATGATCAATCTTGAGAGCATCGATGGGATTTGCTCCGTTTGTCCACAGAGGCACGAGCGAAGACAACAAGCCCACGCCAAAATCAGGCTTGTGCTTCTTGAAACTCAACTCGATTTGATGTATCATGGCTTCAACTCTCTCATGATATGAGCTGTCTTTGCCCTTGGCGAGCTCGAGAAGGACTCTGTCATTCAAGATTTGCTGGATCTTGGAACCGAGCTCGTTGACCTTCTCTCTGGAAAGATTACTGAGGCCTATCGTGAAGCTCATCATTGCCGTCATGGAATCGAAACCAATGTTTGGAGAAAAGTCCTCACCGTAGCCAGTCTCGATCAATTCCTGGTAAAATGGTGCGTTATGACCGTCAAGCAAAAGCGTGCTCAAGATCCTCCATTTGAAGACCTCGTATCTCATCGCTTCGTCGAGGGGATTGCCCAAATACCAAGTTATGGAGGATTTTAATTGTTCTTCGATCGGCTTCGTAGTCATAGGGTCAATTACACCAGGGGCTTCGACTTCGAATCTCTTCGAATTCTCCAATTCGAAAATGGGTTTCTTCACTTCATGGTGGCTATCACGCTTATCTGAGCCCTTGCCAAAGGTGCCGTAGAATTCATCGAGCTTTTGGAGGTGACCTGTGAGAGGGAGATTTCCGTAAGTGAATGTCTTACCGTAAGATGGGTGGTAGTTCTTCTTGTGGAAAGCCTGGAGCTCCAAAAACTGGAGATCAAGAATCTTGCTGGGATCACCACCAGAATTGTTCAAGCTTCCGTAGATCGCCTCCTGGAACTTGATCCAGAAAAGGTATGCCGAGTTGGAGTACTGGCCCTTCATCTCATTGAAAACAACACCTTTGTACTCCAAGGGGCTCCTCTTGTCTGACATATCCAGCTGCTCTATTCTCCAAGCTTCCTGCAAAAAGTCTTGGTAGTTCAAAAGCGGGTCAAAAACCAAAGATAAGTATACGTCCATCAAGTTATAGAAGTCGGTCTTGTTGGTAGTTGCAAACGGGAAAAAAGTGTAGTCGTGCCCGGTCATAGCGTTCATGAAGTTATTCAAGGACCTGTTGAGCATCTTAAAGAATGGGTCGCTCACAGGGTACTTCCTTGATCCACATAAGGTGATGTGCTCCAAGATATGGGGAGTTCCTTTAGCATCCAAAGGATTAGTCTTCAAGGCCACGGAGAACACATTGTTTTTATCTGCTGGAGCGTCTAAATGCAAATGTTCCAGGCCTGTTCTCTGATGTTCTAATCTCACGGCAGTCAAGGAGAACTCAGGCACCTTCTGGACTTCTTTGATAGTGTAACCATTTATAATTTCACCGATATTGTAGATGGATGAGGATTTAGCAGATGCCGCAGTTGCTAGGAACCGCAGTTGAACAGATCGACTGATAATCGAACCGATTCTGCTTCTCAACATGCTGTAATGATATTTGAAGAGAGTAGTATCAAATGGCAAAAGCTTCACTATGCGCGCATACTAAGAACCTACAGCCTAGAACGAAGAAATCATACTAATAGACAAAACCATAAAACTCCACTTTTCCTGTCACCGCTAAACCTACTGCTCCTTTTTCAACCATGGATAAATCTCGGTATAGATCTCCTTGGCGTTTTCTGTGATGATGTTGCCATGGCACTGGACGATGGTATCAAAGTCAAGTTCCTCATAAACCAACCGCACCGAATCTGCTCCAGCTGCCGACCACGTACGGGCAAATAAAGAGTGCACAAGCCAACCAAGCCAGCCGTTAGCTTTGATTTCACCAATCACCCATGAGATTCCTGTGAATGGGTTGAACTGGTGGGGGTACCCTGTTGCTGGAGAATAGCACTCGTAGTTGCCTTCGTTGTCTGGCCTTCCGCAATCCATGAGAAGGTCGCCTTCAAAGAGCATGTGAAGGTTTTTCTCGTAGATTACAAGCTCTTTGTTTTTTGTTTGGGGCAAATAAACAAACTCAAAGTTGCTCCAGAAGCTGCCTGAGGCGCCGAATTTCGCTTTGGCGTCCTCGCCTTTGATCACCTTACTGCCGTCTTCATCGGTGAATGTATAGTGAAACTTGAAGTCTTTTCCCAAGGCGCCTTCTCCACCAACCACCTTGATGTTTGGGTACTTCTCCAAGTACGAATCTGCAACCAAATTGTGTTCCTTGTTCACCACAAAAAGATGGGTCACCTCGAGATTGTCTTTTCTTCTCACCAAAAGGTCAATTGCCTCTTCGATGTAGGGACCGTATGGAATCGGTGACCAAAGGATAAGCTCGTTGCCATAGCGGAATATCGTCATTCTGTTGCCAATATTGGCAATGTTGACAATGGAGAACGGCACGGCCAAGGTGACCACGTTGTGTGCGATCTTCTTGATAGAAGGCTTAATGTCTTTTGGATAACCCATTTTTTTGCATTGGAGAAAATGTAGTATTTGCTGATTGTCTCACAGCATACCTTAACTAGGAAGGCTCCCTTGTTCTCCTGCATGCCGCTTCCATCTGGGGTTGCATTTCGCAGCCATTTGTAGCTCGAGGTGCAGTGAACCGGTCCTCAGTTGAAGAGCAGCATGGAGTATATATTCAGTTTTCAGAAATTGTTCTGCTTTCCTCGGAGATCCTGTGTTTCATTAAAAATAATAAAAAATTAATAAGACGAAAATGAGGGATATTTTGACTTTGGCCGCTTCTTCGTGAGTTGCGGGGCGAATTGGGGCTAGATCGGAGGGACTGAGGGAGGATAGATTTGGGAGATTCGATGATACTTTAAATCAGAGATTACTACATCTTCTCATAATGTCTAGCTTAACAGCTTTAGTTTGAATAGCGAGGCTTTTGCTCCTAACCGACCCATCGAAAAACTACAATCTTGGTGATGGAAGACTCACTGAGTTAGGTATCTCCCCGTCAGAGTATCTCTAATGCTGGGACACGCAGAAACACCAAAAGAGATAAGCTGCCATTTCTCCGATTTGCCGATGAGAAAACGGTTGCCATAGATTTTTATTTGGCCGATTAACGATCTATATTCAGCAAGAAACTGGGCAGTCTAAATTCTGCCTGGTGTCACGTGCGATTAGCAGGCCGGTACCGGCGAGCTGATAGACTGCGGTTATCAACCGTTGACACATTTCTTCAGAACGGCTCAAAATGAGTTGTTGTTAAAAAGCTGATTCAAAATTTACATAAATAGGGTAGAAAGATGAGAAGATCAAAAATCCCCTTGTGAACTCTTTATAGAAGCCTCTTTCACATGTCGTAGCCTCACTATACCTCATTTCACCCAGTCCAGTCAAAGCAACCAACTTCATTTCTAGGGAATTTTTCAGCCCAAAATCTCTATTCATAACCTCCTCCTCTGATCACCACCTCCATTCACATTTCCCCCGAATCCCACCTGTGAAACCTCGGTACCACAAATTTTTCACGTCCGCGACTCTTCGATATCTATACCACCTTCTTTTCACTTCATGAGTCAGAAGGAAAAATCCATAGCACAAGAAGTCTCGACGCTAGGCGGCTTCATTGCGGGTGGTATCGCCGCCTGTGGAGCGGTGACTTTCACCAATCCGATCGAGTTGATCAAAACCAGAATGCAGCTTCAAGGTGAACTTTCCAGTAAACAGAACGCCCCAAAGCTTTACACAAATCCATTGCAGGCGCTGGTCGTGATCTACAGAAACGAGGGCTTGAGGGGTTTGCAACAGGGTCTTTTGTGTGGTTATGTGTACCAACTAGGGCTCAATGGATGCCGTATTGGGCTCTACGAACCAAGCAGATTCTACTTGACCAAGATCTTCAACCCTGGTGCTCTTAAGGGCGACAACTACAGTGATGTGCCACAAAACCTCCTCGTCAACGTCTTTGCTGGGTTCATCTCCGGCTCGGCTGGTGCTGTGCTTGCCAACCCTTTCTTCCTTATCAAAACAAGAATGCAGTCATTCAACAAGGCCAGTGCCTCGCTCAAGATCAATATCGGAGAGCAAACTCACTACAAAGGTCTCTACGATGGCCTCAAGCAGATTTTCGTGAACGAAGGCTTCAAGGGGCTTTTCAGAGGAACAGATGCTGCTGTGTTGCGTACTGGTGCTGGTTCTGCTGCACAGTTGCCAGTTTACAACTTGACAAAAAACTACCTTTTGGACCACAATCTCATGGCCAACGGCTCCATTGGCTTGCATTTTGCAGCGTCTTCTATGGCTGGTTTGGGTGTGGCCATCGTGATGAACCCATGGGATGTTGTCTTGACCAGACTTTACAACCAGAAGGGCGATCTCTACAAAGGCCCTATTGACTGTTTTGCCAAAACCATCAAAATCGAGGGCTTTGGGGCGTTGTACAAGGGATTCTGGGCCCAGCTTTTCCGAGTCGGACCCCATTCCATCTTGACTTTGATGTTCATGGAGCAGTCCATGAAGCTCGTGTACGCTGTGGAGCGGAGATTCACGTAATATTTATTAGACATACCGAAAGGTGATTAGATAGATTAGAAATGACTGACAAGAATATTAATGGATGAGAAGAGGTCAGGGAGAACAGAGTTAGATCGTGGGAATGGCTGCAAAACAATGTAGGCAGGGGTTGGCCAGAATCGAGACTGACGTTTGATGATCACACTTCTTTTCTCCTCTTTTTGCCTCCTTTATCTTCTAATTTCTGAAAAGATTGTAGTTCTACTCTTTATCCAAAACTCCGGGTTGTCCTGGTGTGTATAGTGCGGTGAAGATCCAGTTTACCAAGTACCACTTTCTTTCCATGACCAAAGTCAGACCCGCCGCCAGGCTAATGCAGGCAGGTGCCCAATGTGCCGATCTTGGAACAGCATACGGAACCTGCGTTCTCAAGACGTACAATAACATGAACAAAGACACTTGCAAGAAAGAATTCGATGCCTTCAGAAGCTGTGTGACCACCCACCTCAAGCGGAAGTGAAATAATCTGGGATAAGAGGACACGAACTTGGTGCTTTGGATATGTGTCTGGTGCTTATTGATCAAAAAGTGACCTGAGGTGTATTAAGGTGTCTGGACTCATTCATCTTTAGGCGGTTGACACAGATCTGTTACTTGTGTGCCTTAGGAAAGGACTAGAATTATGGGTCGAGGTTCGTAAATGCCTTAATGGCAAGCTGGGATAGTCCACTGACCAAGCACAAGAGTAGCTAAAGCGGAATGAATAGAGCTAATAATTCTCGTTAACTCATACATATACATATACAGATCAGAGGGTGTACCTGAACAAGGGGTTTTCCATATCGGTCAAATCGGCAAACTCGTGGTTCTCGATCTGCTCGAACTCTAGGTAGTCCGCAGCACGTTCGTCTCTTCTCTTGTTCTCACGAGCCATGATAACCCAGATGGCAATCAAGAGCACACTGGCGCAGGCGGATGTTACAACCATGGCGACCTTGGCGCCATTGTAGCTTGGAGCCTGGCTGTCGATGAATGTCTGGGGACCGATCAAGTTACCCACACAGTAGCCGATCAAGAAAATGGCGTTGACAGTGACCTTCTTAGTGTGGCCAGCCACATTGGAGGCACAGGACGACAAGCCGCAAATCATGACAAGAGGGCACAAGTAGAACAAACAGTAACCAGCCAATTGGGCTTGTTTGTTTTCCACGAAAGCCACCAAGCAGAGAGCCATGACGACTATGAGGGACACTGACGTGGCCCAGAAACATCTGTTGGGGTAGTACTTGTACAAGTATGCAAAACCAATACAGCCAACCACCTCGGTGGCACCTGGGATCATTTGCATCTGAAGAGTCTTGCCTACACCGTAGCCAAAGTCCTCGTTAAGCAAAATCGAACCGAAGTTGGTGAGACCACCGTTGGGGATGTTGTTGGCCACAGCAATGAAGAAGTAGATCCATGTCTTGATGTCGGTGAGGGCCTCGATGAGCTGGTACTTCTTGAAGTGCTTGTTACCGAAACCCTGCTGGTTGACACGGATTCTCTCGACCACCTGGGCCTTCTCGTCGTCGGTGAGGAACCAGGCCTCGGTGGGCTTGTTGGGGATGTGGAAGAAAATGACAATGCCCAAGAACACGGTGATGGCGCCGGTAATAATGAAGATCAACTTCCAGGCGTCGATCGAGTAACTGTCCATGTTGGCATGAAGGTTATAGGCGATGGCGCCGGAGCCAATGATGAGACCGAGACCGTTGAAAGAAAACCACAAGGCGGTTCTCAAGAAAACCTCGTCTTTTCTGTACCACTGGGAAGTGACAATGACGAAAGCTGGGGTGACCGAGGATTCAAAAGCACCAAGGATCGTTCTCAAGGCCACGAAACCGGCGTAGTTGGGAACAGCGTGCAACATCAAAATGACGCCCCAGATGACAATGTAAATGGAAACCGTGGTGATGACAGGGAATCTCTGCAAGGTGTATGCACAGGGAAACTCAAGGGCCAAGTAACCAAGGTAGAACGCAGAACCAGTCCACGCGTACATGTCGCCATGCATGTTCAAGTCCTCTCTCAAGCCCATCACGGCAGCATACGAGTTGGACATCTTGTCCATGAATTGCACCGAGTACAAGAGACAAATGAGCGGCAAGAGGTACAAGTCGATTTTGCGGACCAACTTGCGGTCAGACTCCGGGTCGAGTTCGACCTTCTTGTTCTCGTGAGACATGACAAAGTCCAAGGCATCATCGCGTGTGGACGACAAATGGATAGGCTTGCCAGTGTGGGGCGAGACGATGGTGGTGATTTCGTTCTTCTGGCTTTCGACATCGCCCGGAGCGATGGACACAGAGGTCCTCAGTTTCTCGTCGCTACCCATGATTTAAGATCAGCGAAAACAAAAAAAAAGCTGGGGCATGGCTGCTTTTTTATACTGGAACGTGGAACTGATAAGCAGCCGATGATGATGCAATGTGGAGGAGCGCCTGTACTAGAGATTGAAAGAGGTGCCGTAACGAGTCAAGATTTAGTGGGGCAGCCGCACTGGAAAAAAACACACTATTTCCGACTGCGGAGAGCACGAAAAAGGCAGGATGTGTGGAATTCGGCGATGGTCTTGATTCCGCGTGTCTCTGTCGATTCTTGAATTTGCAGCTGGTTTGAATTTGCAAAGAGTTTTGGTGGCCTCGGTAGTTTCGTCCTGATTTTATCGCTGCGCGGAATCGTCGTTTCGCCGTACAGATAAGCTGGGGTAGGTGGAAGTCGCAGAGGTGAGACCTCGAAATCTGGCCAAGCGAGATTCAAAGTGACACAAGAGGGGAGTGCTCCACTGGCACGGGCAAGCTAGGTGAAATCGTACAAAATCTAGGGGGTAAAAAAAATAAGCTTTGGGCGAAGGATTCACATTTCCAGAAGCCCCTGGGGCACCTTCGCTGGAGCTTCTTGTCTAAGCCAAGAGTGGTTTGATGAGGCGGAATTCTCCCGCCGTGTTTCCCAATGCGCACCATGGACCGATCGCGGTGGACGTGGGGAAATGGCTGCAAAAGGCGACTCGTCTTGAAAATTTGAAGGTCGAAGTCTCAAAGAGATCAGGATGTGATTCGAGTATTTCTGAAAATAGAATCTGCCATTGTCCTCAGCATTTAGGCTTCTGGGGTTGCAGTTAACAAGGCCGCGCTGTGAGTGAAGGATCGGTCACGAAGCTTCCACTCGTAAATGGGCTTTTCTGCGGAAATGGATTCCCAGTCCAGGGGCTGAATCCGCTCCATCAGGGCTTGGCCGGGCCGACGGCCTGAATTTCTCGAAAAAGAGTTAACAATCCGTTAACAATCCTGATGAATTTTTGATAAGATCCGTTCTTGGCT
Organism: Candidozyma heveicola; assembly: GCA_003708405.2. NCBI lineage: Eukaryota > Fungi > Ascomycota > Pichiomycetes > Serinales > Metschnikowiaceae > Candidozyma > Candidozyma heveicola. The sequence goes on from PPOB02000008.1 coordinate 592,956, forward strand.
ATCTTGTCATAAATCAGCCAAAGTGCTCGCTAAAGGCTCTTTGGCAGTGGGCCAATCAGAGGCACGGCACCGTTAATCTTGCTTCGAAAATCCGCCTTAGCATGTCAAGCGTTGCGTTTAACGACAATTCGCATGTATCAACCGGAGATATAGTGAGATGAGTTTTTCTCGGCCTTTGATTTAAACCCGATGCTCTGATAAGCTTTGCCAAGACCACCACTGGGTTTCTAACGAAGAGGGGATCTGGTTGTTTCTTCCATTGTTCTGGCCATTAAACTTTGGTGATGGCTATTGTGGGATTTTCGATCATTGTTTTCAGCCGTGTAGAGGATGAAGCTTAGTCTAGTACGGGCTCCTGACCGAGCAGAAGCACCGGCGGGTAAATAGACCAAACAGGCGCCGAGCACGATTTGCTGTTTGGGTGCAAAATTTTGACTACATGATTTCTGATTTGCTAGAGCCGTAACACCCTACTTCCGTGGAATTATTGAGGCTTCGATGTCCTCAAATTGGGATCTCTATTGATTGCACTTGAGAAGACCTGGAATTAGATTGCATTCATGTCAGGTAGAAGAGATTCGTTTATTTGGGTCGGGTCTTTGTCTTTGGTGACCCGGGTCTAGACCTGGGCCTAGTCTAACAATGATTCATTGGACGGAAGACTCACGAACTAATTTCCCTTTGTCGTTTAATGAAACTGACAATTAAAGGTCGTTCTTAATGTTTCCTGAGACTCGAGAAAGTGTTTGAAGAGTTAGCTTATTGTGCTCCAGAGTGGGTATAAATATAGCACTTCTTCGAAGAATCATGGACTCCTTTTCGTCTTTTTGGAACCAAAAGATCCTATCATCGCAAGCTTTGTCCTTAAATGAGGTATCTACTTGAGAACTTCTGCTTGAAGATGCATTGTCGGCATTTCTTCGAAAGTAAAATCGACGGAAATGTGAGACTGTAATGTTATCTATTCCACTAAAGCTGGAATTTGTTCGACACTATTACACCAATGGAAATCAAGTGCCTTGAAGGGTAGAAAAGCAATGCTTTCAAAGAAGAAAGAGATTTTTTCGTATGAGTGTTACAAGCCAGATCATTCGAACTGACAAAACAGCACTTGTCTCTGTCTATATATTTCTTCCGATCATTGTTGTTGTTGTTGGAATGAAGGATTACTTTCAGTGGATTCTCCAATGAATCTTTGTCTTTGGATGTTTTAAATCTCACCATAATACTATTTCAGAGGTGAGATATTTCCACCTTCGTTAAATGGTGATCAAGGACTATTGCCCGAATTTTGATACAAGCCGTCTTTACTTCCTCCCGAAAACTGCCCATCGGTAACTTCTTCTAAGGATTATCTCTCAGTGACCGTCCTCTTCCTTGAGGATTTCAGCGTCTAGCTTATTTATCGCAATATCATGTAGTATTCCAATCATATCATAAAACGAAATAATAGTAATTCATTAAACTAAGAATTTCAATCTTTTAGTTAAGTTTAGCCCTTATATGGGCCAGGCCAGGAGTACTCTGGCCTCTCAACAAGCACAAAACAGTATTCTTTGCCTGTCTCGTAACACCAAACATTATCTCCAAGTTTCTGAACTTTCTTTTGCCAGTTTGAATCACTCAATATAACCGTTTTGGTACTCGTTGACAAACACCCCACTACTGTTTGTACAGCGACAAATACTTGAACACAACACTGGGGAATGATGATCCTGGGTGGTGTCAGAAGGCACTTCTCTAAAGCCTTTACTGATTTTCTAATATCATTAAGGGCATTCTAGCTGGATCAGATGAATCAAAAACATTGCTTTCCTTTGCTGCCTCAATTAGAAGCGGTGGGCTAAATAAACTACATGAAGACTCTTGAAGAAACGGCGGGCATTCTAACATTAATAAATGTTTTCTTCTTTGGGAATCAGGCAAGAAGCCCTTTGAATCTTGATAAGTCGATTTGTCGTCTCGGCACCCTAGAGAACCTACAGAAGTATTATATGGCTCGGTCTTTGTATAAACCATAGATTAAGCGGTAAATTAAGTGAGTTTATGATACAACTCTTAAACTCTTGGTAGCAGTGGATTGAAGTGTTCAGGTCGTAGACCAAACACATTATGTAATAGATGCAATACTCAAGTCCTAGGAGGATCTCTACTTGACGAGAGATATTTAGTTAATAAAACCTCTCCAATTCTAAGAAGACGAATACTGAAAGAAGACTTCTATCTGATAACTCCCTGAAAGATCCAGCCAAGCTAGCTACTCCAATTAAATTCACCCTGTTTATTGCCAAGACTGCGACGACCGTTTAGCCACTCACAATTGTTCTCTCCATCCAGCCCATTCACCTAACCAGCCTAAACAAAAAAATTTCCAGCTTCATGGAAAACCGACAAAATACATTCAAAGCATTTAACTAAAACTTCTAAACCTCACCCGTCTGGGTGTTCCATCGGACCGTTATGAGGCGCCGCATGGACCCTTTTTCGCCTAAGCATACGCCCAACCACGCAAACCAGTAACAAACCGTCAAAAACTCCAATTTTTTCTAACTACAATTTAAAAGCTAATTTTCAATTACTCTTTAAATAAATGGCCAGACGGCGGTGCCACGTGACTTCCCCATGGGCCCCTGCCTTGCACACACCACCCCACCCTACCCTCGGCATCTGTACTGTGGGGAGACTTGGCTTGGTACAGATTGTAACAACCACTGTTTTTTTCCAAAGATCAACGCCATGGTCCACATATCTCGTCTAACAAATTACAGTCGGGAGGACGTGCGCAAACTCCTTCTTATTCTCAGGGAGTTTGTGCTAGTCTATAAGGACAATAAGGTCACGATCAATTACCAGAGCAGGCCTGTTGTTCTTTTCTTTGGTACCATTATTGCCACGTTTGGCGTGGGTGCTTTCTTCACGATCAAGTCGTTGGTTTTGAGATACAATGAGTACGCCTATAAGAAGTCCCAGAACAGACCCCGCTTGATCCGCCAGCTGTCGACGATTTTGAAAAACGGAGCCAGGGAGATCTTTGTGCCCAAAGACAAGAACTCGTCTACACGGATCATCATTCCCAAGCCCAGTTTAGACAGATACGCCGCCGACAAGTATCTATACAAGAATTTCTACATCGACCAGCGGTTGAAGCAGCAGAACAATATCTTCAACCTGAAGTTCTTGAACCAGATCATCATCATCTGGCGCATTCTTATTCCCAAGTTCTATTCCAAAAACACATATTTATTGCTTTCCCAGTGTTTCTTCTTGATCTTGCGGACATGGTTGTCCTTGATCATCACCAAGCTCGATGGTCAGATCGTCAAGAACTTGATCTCTGCCAACGGCAAGAAGTTCGTCCGTGACTTGATTTACTGGATTTTGATTGCCTTCCCCGCCTCCTATACCAACGCCGCCATCAAGTACTTGACGAACCGCTTGTCGTTGAGTTTCAGAACAAACTTGATCAGATACATCCACGACATGTACTTGGACAAGGTCATGACCTACTACAAGATCTCCCTCAGTCAGAGTGATCTTGAGAACATCGACCAGTACATCACAAACGATATCTCCAAGTTCTGTGACTCCATCTGTGGCTTGTTCTCCAGTATGGGTAAGCCGCTCATCGACTTGTTCTTCTTCTCCATCTACTTGAGAGACAACTTGGGAACCGGCGCCATTGTCGGTATCTTTGCAAATTATTTCGCCACCGCTTTCCTCTTGAAACAGTATACCCCTTCGTTTGGTAAGTTGTCGGCACAAAGAACTCAATTGGAGGGTCGCTACTACAATGAGCACTTGAACCTTATCACCAACTCGGAGGAAATCGGTTTCTACAAGGGCTCCATCATCGAGAAGGCTAAGTTGAAGGAGACGTTTGAGGGCTTGATGAGCCACGTTTCTAAGGAAATCAACATCACCCTCTGGTACTCCATTCTTGAGGACTACGTCTTGAAATACACCTGGTCCGCTTGGGGTTACGTTTTCGCCGGATTGCCTGTGTTCTTAGAGGACTTGTGGCCAAAGACACAGCATCACGTTGACGAAGGTGAATCTGCTCCTGTGCCAGATAGTAAACCCACGGTTGACGACAAGGGCAACATGAGGCAGTTTATCATCAACAAGAGATTGATGTTGTCGTTGGCGGATGCTGGCTCAAGATTGATGTACTCACTCAAGGACATCTCTGAGCTTACAGGCTACACTGACAGAGTCTTCAACTTGCTTACTGAGTTGCACAAAGCGCACTCTCCTAGATTCGACTTTGGCTCCAGATACGGCATTGCCGACATTCACGGAACTGTCCAACACAACTACAGCGGTGGTGTACGTTTTGAGCACTTCCCTGTGATTATTCCCGGGACCAATGGTAGCGAAGGTACCAAGCTTATTGACAACTTGAACTTCCACATCCGGGCTCACAAGAATCTCTTGATTTTGGGATCCAACGGCTGCGGTAAGACCTCGATTGCTCGTATCATGGCAGGCTTGTGGCCATTGTACTACGGATTGATGTCTAAGCCCAGCGACGACGAAATCTTCTACTTGCCCCAGAAAACGTACTTCACCAACGGTAACTTGAGAGACCAGATCATCTACCCTTCGTCGTATGACGACATGCTTGAGATGGGCTATAACGACGACCACTTATACCACATTTTGCGCGAGGTGAAGTTGGACTACTTGTTGACCAGAGAGGGCAATTTTAACGTGAAGAAGGACTGGAAAGATGTGTTCAGTGGAGGTGAGAAGCAGAGAATGAGTATTGCGCGTGTCTTGTTCAAGAACCCTAAGTTTGTGGTTTTGGATGAGTCCACCAACGCTGTGTCCACCGATGTGGAGGACTATCTCTTTGAGTTGTTGCAGAGGAAGAAGATCACCTTCATTACGCTCTCACACAGACCACTTTTGATGAAGTACCACGATTTCATCTTAGAAATCAAGAACGAGAAGGGCGAGGCGGACAAATGGATTTTCCACGACTTGACCTCTGAGGAGAACTTGAAGACCATCGACAACGAGATCAAGGAGATCGAGTCCAAGTTGGCGCAGGTTGAAAAGTGGGAACAAAGGAAGGCCGATATTGAGAAGTACTTGGACGGCAAGTATGACGACATCCTGGAGACGTCGAACACGGAAATGACAGCATCTGCGTCATTTGAGATTTAGAAACATGAATTACGGCCACAAACCTTCGTTTGAAGAAACGCGTAGTAAGTATTCCTGTAGTGTGCGCCACGTGACCAGTGCGCCATCCATCAATTTCTTAAATTTGAACGATCCCGATACCACTCTTCTATTCAATCGCCAAAAATCACAGAGATGTCGGGTCACAGAAAACAAGGAGACATAAATAAAGCGCCTACCCCTCAGAACACCCCGTCGAGCGTGGCTAACTCATATTTGAAGCAACAGCCTCCCTCGGTATCTACCATCAGTGAAGAGGATGAGAACAACTTGAGCAAGCAGTTGGCCAACAATCCTGCACTTTTGCTGATGATCCAGGGCAAGTTGGGATCGCTTGTGGGCCAGCAAAGTGGGTACATTGACGGATTGCCCACTGTAGTCAAGAAGCGCGTCATGGGCTTGAAGGCAGTCCAGCTGCAGCAAATGAAGTTGGAGGCCGAATTCCAGAGGGATTTGTTGGAGTTGGAGAAGAAGTACTTCAAGAAGTACGAGCCTTTGTACGAGAGAAGAAAGGATATCATCAATGGTGTCCAGGAACCCACTGCCGATGAGGTTGAGGTTGGAGAGTCCTTGGAAGAAAAGGAGGACGACGAGGAAGAAGAGGATGAGGAAGAAGATGAGGACGACGACACCAAGGGTATCCCTAACTTCTGGTTGACGGCGTTGGAGAACTTAACCACAGTCAGCGAGACCATCACCGAAAGAGACAGCGAAGTGTTGCTGCACTTGAAGGATATCCGGATGGAGTATTTGGATACGCCCGGATTCGAGTTGATTTTCGAGTTTGAGGAGAACCCGTTCTTCAGCAACCAAGTGTTGTCCAAGACTTACCACTACCAGGCAGAATTGGGCTACTCGGGCGACTTTGTGTATGATCATGCCGACGGGTGTGAGATTAACTGGAAGTCCAAGGAGAACAACGTCACGATCAACATCGAGAGAAGGAAGCAGCGCAACAAGAACACCAAGCAGACCCGTACGATCGAGAAGTTGACGCCCACGGAATCGTTCTTCAACTTCTTCGACCCACCCAAGCCTCCTCAGGCAGAAGAGCTGGACGAAGAAGAGGACGACGACGAGGAGCAGGAGGCCGACTTGGAGGCCCGTCTCGAGTTGGATTACCAATTGGGCGAGGAGATCAAGGACAGATTGATTCCACGTGCAGTTGACTGGTTCACCGGCGACGCTGTGGACTATGGGTTCCCAGAGGATCTCGAGGATGGCGAGGAAGACGAGGATGAGTTCGACAGTGAGGTTGACAGCGAAGAGGAAGCCGAGGAAGGGATCGACGAGACCGGCCCTAAAGAGAACCCGCCCGAGTGCAAGCAGCAGTGAAGAGCTGGCCGAGCACTGAGCGGTGGTACATGAACAATGCATGTTTACGAAAAAAAGTTTGTGAATTTTCACGTTCGCAACCGTGGTGGCTCAAGAATTCGAGCAGATCTAGCGTCAGGCCGACAAGTCGGTCCTCGGCAGCGATCGTCAGGCCATGTGGCGCATAAAGGGAACAAGAACAATTCGCGGCTCGTAGTTAATCCGGAGGTGTTGTGCAAACAGACCAGTTGAGGGAGTTCGGTGGCCGAATTCGGCTGTGCCAGGTTCTCAAGATTTCTAGTGAATTTCTTGTGACGATGACCACAGGCCAACGGAAGTCCATTGGCGTCGGCCTTTTCGGGCACATTTCGTTTTTTTTTTTATTTTTTCTCACCTGAAAATGTCAGAGCCCTGTGCATTTCTGTTCCATCTATATGCGGAGCATCTCGGGACATTTTGCAACCATTACGCCGCGCCAGCCCGAGGAGGTGTGAAAAGCGTGTGCCAAAAACGGTAAAAGGGGTGGCAAAACTGAAAAAAAAAAAGTTCCCTAATAGTCAAAATCTCCCAAAGATTATAGCAGCTCTTTTTTTACGAAAAATCCACCTCCCTCCGGCTCGTCTCACTACGGCACGCCTGAAAGAAAACAGCAACTTTCACATGCTCGCCATCGCAAAGGCGCGCCATCTCTGCCTTAATATGCCGGGAGTGCACACAAGAGGCTCGGGGGTCTCATGGTCGCTGCATGTCCGCTTTGGTAAGGGTACAGATAGACTCTCCAGGGGAGAAATAAAAATGTGGAACTGGCCAGGAGCCACTATATAAGACTGCGTCCCCCAGCGACACTTGACCATTTTCACACTACACTTTTTTTTGGTTTTCTACTATTTATTAGCATGTCCAAGGCCTTTTCCTCCAAATCCAAGGCTCACGTCGAGTCCTACTCCGTGGTCAAGCACTTGCAGAGCTACCTCTTGAGCTTCCTGCTCTTCCAGGCTGTCACCACCTACGTGGTAGCTTTGAGCAACTACTTCAACGACCAGGTGCTTTCTCGCTTCCCCTTCGTTGTTCGCCAATTGAGCTCTGCCGACGAGGCCCTTGACAGCTTGGTGTTGAGCAACTTTGATAAGGCTTTGGCTGTGGCTTCTGAGAAGGCTAAGCAGGGTGAGTCTTTGGCCTTGTCCTACAAGAAGAAGGGAGAGGACGTTGTCAGTCTGTACCTCAAGCCCGTGAACGAGTACGCCTCGTCCACCGTGGACAAGGTGTTGCCCAAGGTCAAAAACGCCACCAAGAAGGCTGAGAAGAAGGAGAAGCAGGCTGAGAACGAGATTTCCAAGTCCATTGAGATTGTCAACGACACTTACTCGCGGTCCAAGGACTTAGTCACCTCCAAGTCGCAGGACATTTCCAACACTGTGCTCACCACGTACAACAAGGAGTTTGACTCGTCCAAGGAGAAGAACTACTACGTCAAGGTTGCCTCTGCCTCTGTCACCACCGGTGTCAAGTTGTTGAAGAGCGTCAACTCCGACTACATCCAGCCCTTGAAGTCTACCACACAGAGCTACGTGACCGACGTTGCTCAACAGACGCATAAGAAGGCCGACGACGCTGTCAGCAACGGAGTGGCCGAGGTTAAGAAGACCATTAACGGGTCCGCCGAGCAAACTAACATCGCTGTGCCCACCTCCGCCTAAGCCCTCTGTTTAGTTCCCTCTGCGCCCGCCCTCATTGCTGGCAGCCCTTGCTGCCCCTTTTGTTTGTTTTCGAATTTTCGCCGGTGGCCGGCTCATTCGGTATAGTTATGTACTGGTAGGTTGAATGTAAAATCAGTGCACTCTGGATTGATTGTAAGTTTGAATTGTGGGACATGTACGCGAGCTAAAGTAGAGATAAGTGCGATAAACAGTAATTTTATTCAACCAATGTGGAGCCTTTGCCGTGTAGACACTGAAAATGGCTATTGTGCTTGATATTCCCGACAAATGGGCCATTGTAGCGGGCAGGACGCTAATCCCTGAATCCCCATTGTACAATGAAAGCCTCCCGCCCACGGAACAATGCACCTTACTAAAACAGCCTACCTGGAGATCTGGGGGCTTGGAGTGCGTTGCGGGTGGAATTCTAGCCGCATTTCTTGAATCATCTGAAAACACATTTAAGCTCATTGTGGGAGAATCCGCCCAAAACGCTCAGATTCACTTTGTTTATCAACCCAGCTGCGTTGGTTGCTTGCCTTTTGCCGAGCCACATGTTTCCATCCCGCGGCGGCTTCTAAAATAGAAAATGCGCCTCTGATGTAATTCGCTCGTACGTCAGCTTCCGTTTCAGGGTCTGAAAGAAAACCCTCATGTTTATCAAAACATCGCTTATCTTGCGCATCTTGTGAAAATTGGCGTGAATTCGCTATGAAAAGAGAAATCTAGTAGCGAGCTCTCTTCACGCCGTGGTCGTCAGCGTCCAAGGAGCGCTTTTTGAAAAGTGACTCTGGAGATGCAACTGGCTTGGCTGCGTGAGTCACAACCTTGGTGCCCACTTGGCCAGCGTAATAGTGCTTGAAATTGACACTCACTTTGCCGAGTCTACGTCCGTCCATCTTGTGCAAAAACTGCGTCCAGCGGTAAAGTTTCTTTTGGCTGTCGGCCTCGTTGCACCAGTTGAGCATGCCCAGGTGGACATGGTGCATCAGAATGAAGTCGTAGCCAAAGATCAAAAGCACGTTGCACCAGTTCTCGTACTTGGTGTCGTTAATGTAGAGGTCGTAGTCGAGAAGCTGGAGGCACTGGGTTTCGGTCTGGCGCAATTTCTGGAGGTTCAAGCTCGAGTCGTCGGTGCCCTTGCACCCACAGATCTTGAGCCACAGTTTGAACGAGTAGTTGTGGTCCTGGTTGAATTTGGACGAGAGAATGATCAACGCCAAAAAAAGCTTCTTGGGGCAGTTGGGCAACTCGTCGGGCTTCTTGTTGATGAGCTTGTACATGTAGAAACAGCAGATCTGGAGCGTTTGAGTCAGCGCCTTGGATCTCCGCAAGATCTCGATGATGAAGAAGCGGAGCTTGACGTCGTCCACCTGCACGGAATTGCCCGGGTAAAGCATCCTCATCAAGTTGACGGCGCAGTTCGTGAGGATGAGGTTGAACTGCGACTTGTTGAGGTGGTCGTTGTAGTACCTCGAGTTGTTGGGAGCAAAGCTCTCGGACGGGGGGGTGGAGGGGGTTTCACGCTTGGCGAAGGGAGAGACCGAGCTCTCCGGGGTCGCTCTAGATGACATTGTGCTTTCGTTCTTTCCTGCAACGTCTATTGCAAGGAAACAATAATCTTAGCCATCTTGAGCGCTGAGTGATAAAAAAAGGGGAAGTAAATGAAAAATTCTATGCCTGTTTGCAACCTGCCATGCAAACTATACCGTAAATAACCTGTCTGTGACCAGCACTAGACCCACGATCTAACCTAATGCGTAACTCGTGAAGCAGCGATGAAGAACTGCGATGCTGTGTAAATGTCTTAGCTGTGCTTTGACGTTGTGTTTTGTTTTGCTTTGTTTTGTTTTGGATGTTCGCTTTGGTGCTTGTTAGCTGTTGGCTGTGAAACCCGTATCGTTCAAGTGTGGCACTGACCGGCTTATATAGTGAGCTGCGCAGGATTACTCACAAGGTTAGTCATGGTCACGTGCGGCGGTGTACCGGGAAAACTGGGGTGACTGAATCGCGGGATACGTTTTTCCATGCTTATCAGGGTCAAATGGCGCTTTTAGCGGTGTTCCGTGCGTCGGAACGGGCCGTTTTCGGTGTGACTCAGAAAAATGACGAGTCTTTCGAACGGGGAAAACGGGCCTTTTTATAAACGTTCCTTTGGTTTTTTGCGGTTTTTTGTTTTCTCCTATTTGCCGTCCCTTCGTTCTTGGTGGGGTGAATTTCTTTTGCACATCGCTGTTTCTCTTGCAGCCAATGGCTGGTGTGGCTCCACCACGGCATTTCGTCACCAGGTGGCCAAGTAAACATGAGTTTCGAACGGAGGCCGAGGTGGGCAAAATAAACGTGAGTCGATGAAATTCTTGGTTTTTATTCGTTTGTAATTTGGTACACTGGTCACTATCGAGTAGGGCCAGATGCGAACCAGCATCTTCAAGTGGCAGTACTGGATTCATCTTTTTTTTGCAAATTCGCTTATAGGGCGTAAATGGTCAAGTAGTGCTCTTCTGGTAAATCAGATAATCGTTGGAAGAAAGTAGTTGTGGGCATATAGTGTCTGGGGAGATGGTGATGGTGATTATGAGATTTCGATATTCATTCAAATCTCTCTTCCAAAGCAAAACGTTTCAGATCCTCCAACCTAACCAAGCAGCGGCTCATGAATAAGCTTTGGGGCCACTCCGTAGATTTGGCCAGCATTAAACTCAGCACATTTTGTGCGTCTACAAAAGTTGGCTTATTGTTTTATTCGTAAATACTGGTTTTGTTTTCTTTCTTCTTTTTTTTGCTTTTTTTTTTTTATTACTGGTTCTCGTCTAGCGGAAAACCCCCCTGAACGTCAGCTCTATAATGTTCTTCACCTCCTTATAGCTCACTATAATACAGCTGTCTTCCTCCGCTGAAATAAGCAAGATCTTCTCATCCACGCCAGCATCTAGCTTGTTCAAATTGTATAGAATCCTGGAAAGATCCACCACGGGCTTGCCGCACTCGTCATAGGAATTAAAAACAAATTGTTGGAAGAGTTTGATCACGTAGAAGCTGCCATTGTCCGCCTTGTCCTTCTCCGACAAGTTCACCAACAAATCGAGCTTGGCCATTAACCGGAAAAGTCGCCCGTTCTCGATCTCCGACGTGAGCTGGCTCTCCATGTGATCCGCTTGGTCTTCGAATCCGCTTAGCACTTTAAGCGACCGAAGAGCAAGGTACTCGCTGAAGAAGTCTTCCAAGGAAATATCCTTCAAATTAGAGAAAGCATCAAGTGCCTCAATGAACTCTTCACTGTACGGTGTCGATGCCTGGGACAACTTTGAGATTACCGTATCGTAGCTTCCTTGGCGGGCTATCTGCGGAACAGTGGTCTTCACCAAATCAAACATGGTCTGTTTAAAGAGATCGTAATCCTTGAGCTGGGCCTCCTCGAGATCGCGTTTATCCCGAGGTTCTAGCACGTCGTCGACACCGACGGCGCCGAGCCTCACTCTACCCTTATTAGTGACCAATATCTTCGATAACATTAAGGAAGAGCCGGCAATGAGCCTGTGACTGTGAATTTCAATAAGGGCGTTGGAGATCTGGATGAAGTATGACCAGAGCAAGTCTTCCGTGATTGGTTCTAATTTGCCCCCAAGCTTTCTTGTGATGTGTTGTTCCTGTAAAGTGTTTGCAAGTGGGTAGTAGTCATACACGATGCTCAAGACGGGCTCGTAGGTGCCGAACGCAACGGTGGTGAACGCGTCGTGAACCTTGACCACATTTGGATTCCTGATCTTCTTCCACTGCATTAAGGGACGGAGGTTGATATTCTGCGAGTACTGAGCCTGGTTGTTGAAGTCAAGACGGCGTAAGGCATAAGTCACGCCATTCACGTTCGACGTGGCCTTGTAGACGTAGCTGGGCATGTCATAGACCTTGGAAGGCTGAGTGAATGTAGAATCCATCGGCACCAAGGAGTGGTAGTCTCCTACTTGGTCTGGCAAAGTCAGCTGAGGAAGGGTCTGCAAGGTGGCCTCGTTCTTCTTCATGAGCTCTTCTCGCAAGTTGTTGGGAATAAACATGTCGTTAACGTTGGTTTGGTGGTCGCTTAAGGACATTGCCAAGCGAGGAGGTGGTGCTGGAGCGTACAAATGGTGATTAAGCGCATACGACGATGCGGACAGACCCCCGGCAAACATAAAGTCAGAAGCCTGACTGGAGCCCATATTACCCATACCTCCAAGAGGAGACGGTGCTGGACCCGCAAGATAAGGGTTCTGTTGCGTTTGCAGCTGTTGTTGGCCAGATATGCCCGACCCACCAAAGTTCGACAGTGACAGATGTATCAGGGGCGAGAACACCAGCTGCTGCGTTTCAGCGCCCAAAGCAGAACCCCCGAAATGATTGGATCCCTCGTAGGAAGGCGTGAACGAAGGTGTCGAGGCATTAAACTTCTTCGTTTGCGTCGGAGTCGACGCCCCGTCGTCCTTCTCGAGACTTGCAGGCACAAACAGCGGGAGGTCCTTCAACTTCGGCGACAAAGAGGAAAACTTGTTTGTGATGCTCAGCACCGACGGCTGGAATGAAGGGGTGCTCGCGTTGAACTTCTTCTTGGAAGTCTGCTCCCCTCCGGCGCCATTTGAGCGACTCATGCCTTGACTTTCCGCGCTGTTGAGCTTCGAGGACGAAGCTTTCGGTGTTAATGTGTTGGCACTGGCCAGACTTGCGTTGTCGTGGCTAAACACACAGCCTTTCTTCTCGTACTTGCAGAAACCGTAGATGGTCACGTTCTTACACGTTATTTCTTTGGCTGACTCCGGGTCGATGTTCATGCTAGCCCGGGCCTGGTATGCTCTCACGTGAAGCTGAGCGTCGGTTTTGCTCTGCTTTGTATGGGAAGCCTAGGGACTGGAGATTGTGTTTTTGGTGTGCGATATGTGTTGATGTGGGGGTTCCACGAAGCGACACCCTCGTGGGCGGGCCCCAAAAGTGAAAAGCCTTTCTCCTGGGTTTTTAGCTGAATAACTTAATATTTAGAGTAAAAACGACTCAAAGGCCTCCGGCCCCTGATTATTTGCAAATACCGTTGCTGGTCACGTGCCTCACTACAGTACTACTCGCTAGCTTGGCCCTCACTACTAACCAACCATGACCCACACTATGATCTTGACCGGTGCCTCTAGAGGTATGTATTCAATCGCAGTTCTTATCGATTTCTTCTAACTCCAGGCATTGGTGCGGCTGTGGCCGAAATTTACCTAGCCCAATCGCCCTCCCACAATCTTGTAGCAATTGCCAGATCCGAGAAGTCTTTGGCCACTTTGAAGGAAAAACACGGCGACAGAGTCAAAACCGTGGCTGGCGACGTGACTGACGAGAAGGTTGTTTTGGAAGCCATCGATAAAGCCCTTGAATTTGGCTCAATCGACTCGGTGGTGGCCAATGCTGGTGTTCTTGACCCTGTGGACACAGTGGCTAAGGCTGACATCTCCAAGTGGAAGCAGTTGTTCGACATCAACTTTTTCTCCGTGGTGGATCTTGCCACCAAGACGTTGCCCCACCTTAAAAAGTCCAATGGTCGCTTCGTGGCAGTGCTGTCTGGTGCACTGACAAACTCTTACTACGGATGGGGTGCTTATGGAGCATCCAAGGCCGCTTTGAACCATCTTGTGCAAACTTTGGTCGCTGAAGACAAAGAGGTTAATGCCATTGCCATTGCTCCAGGTGTGGTCGACACCAACATGCAAGAGGACATTCGTAACAAGTTCGGTGCTAACATGACACCCGAGAGTTTGAAGAAGTTTGTCGATTTGCACAAAAATAAGGGTCTTTTGCCGCCAGAAGCCCCTGCCAGCTTGCTTGTGAATTTGGCCGTCAAGGGCTGGGGACTGGACCTCAATGGTGGCTACCATAGGATCGGGGAGGAGTCTCTCAAGGAGTTTCTGTGAGGGCTCCTCAGAGCTATCATGAATAGGTCAGAAAAGAATGATTTTACGGTTTATGAGAAGTAGAAGAGGGAGACTACTGTCATGAAGCTTCCGAGTGTGGACGTTTGTGGCATCCATCGGAATTTGGGCTGTTATCAGCTGTACATATTGTGCTTTTACTAAGCCAGTCTTTATTAGAGAGAGAACTTAATGAATGTTAATCTCTGCGATAATGACTTGTGGCTTCAAGGATAGTCTGTGCAGAAGTCTTCGGAGTTACATTAAACACTGACTGAAAGGCCTACTTTGGGGAAATTTTTCAAATTGAAGGATAAATCATTCGTAAAATTCAGCTGATTAGCGCTGACACTATGCCTCATGATCGTACCATCTAAACTTTATTCGCCTTTTTGAGGGGAAGGATTATCTTGCATTTCAAAATTCCTATCCCTTATACGCCGTTTGATCAAAAGCGTTATTTTGATCTTTCTTATATTTTCTTCGCTTCAACAAATTACCATTGACACGCACAGCCAAGTGCTGGTTCATGGATGAAAGAAACCTCGATTTCCATACGATTCAGAGGCATTGTGAGATCTAACTGACAAAAAGATCAGCGCATTTAGACTTTTGATGAGTTTCAAGAGATAATGGTATCAAAAACGAAATCAAACAAATTCGTCAACAAAAAGCTTCAGTTTTTTTTTTTTTTTTTGGCCTACGTCCTCTCGATGTTCAGATCCAGCGACCTCGCTAATAGAATGGTTGACCTAGCCTCCGCTTTTTTTTTTTTTTATAAAAAATAGCACTAGCAGGTCATTTTAAACAAACTGCTGCCGACCTACTCAGAAAAAACCATATCGCTATAAAACCTAACCGCCGCTTAGTCTCTACAAGTACTCCTCCATTGCCATTGAAAGCGAGAACAACCTGTCAGATCCTCAGCTCTGACTAGCAGTCTACTTGAAAATCTTGGAGTTGTATCCCAAAAATCCAACTCAATTTCTTCCTTCTTCCAAAAAATGATAAATCAACATATCTCAAATCCATCCGCCATTTCGCAGCCTAATTTCCAGTACGTCGGTAATGCACGACTAGATCGCGTTGAAATCACCGAAGTTCTTTATCTTCTGTTTCAGTTCAATGTTCGCCAGATCGCTTAGATCCAACAGCCTAAGAGTCCCTAGACTCCAATTCTACAAAGCACCTTTGGGGCTCAGAGCATACTCGAAATTTCCCAGCTCAGACAAAAAAAAGCCTGAGCAAAAATCCAGCCAGGGTTCAGAGAAGAACGATGAGTCCAAAGAACAGAAGAAAGCGCCTTTCTCCAAGGGCTACGTTCTAGGTGCTCTCGGAATATTGGCCGTGGGTTCCACCATCTTGGCCTCTGTTTACTCAAGTCACGAGCCTAGACTGGCACCTGAACCTAAGAACGCTGCTTTCAGCGACAAAGACGTTTCTGTGATTTTTGTTTTGGGTGGCCCCGGCTCCGGCAAAGGAACTCAGTGTAGCAAGCTTGTGAAGGAGAAGGGTTTCGTGCATTTATCAGCGGGTGATCTCTTGAGAGCTGAACAGGTCAGAGAAGGTTCTCTGGATGGAGCCTTGATTGCCAAGTGTATCAAGGAGGGCACGATTGTGCCACAGGAGGTGACTGTCCGTTTGTTGAGAAACGCTGTGAGTGACAATGTGGCCAAGGGCAAGCATAGATTTTTGGTGGACGGGTTCCCCAGAAAGATGGACCAGGCCTTGACGTTCGAAGACGAGATTGTCAAGTCTGCGTTCACGCTTTTCTTCGAATGTCCGGAGCAGGTGATGCTCGACAGGCTTTTGGAGAGAGGCAAGACCAGTGGCAGGGCGGACGACAACATCGAGAGTATCAAGAAGCGGTTCCGGACTTTTATCGACACCTCTATGCCTGTGGTGGAGTATTTCGAGAAACAGGGCAAGGTCGTGAAGCTCCGTTGTGACGAGCCTGTGGACGTTGTTGGAAAAAGAGTCCAGGAGGCATTCGCCAAGAGAGGTATTAACTAGCATCATTAGAGGGACAATTCCCAATTACAGAAAATACATAATTATGAAGTGATTGTGTAGGCACGGCTGTTCTCCAAATTAATGTGTCCTTACTGGATGAAATCTGGTCTTTAGAGTTTACTGAGCTGTTCTGCCTTAGGGTTTGATGTTCGAGAAAGGATGATAGGCAGGCAGCTATGTGTCACTACAGATCTGATTCATAAAAGCATCATAAATTGAAATCAAGCCCAAAGCGATGCTCCCGGAATGGGTCTGCTGTAGAAATGCTAGCGGTACAATGACAAACGGAGGAAATTTTGGAGTAGCTACATTTCCATAATGTCTCCAAAACCTCGATAGTCCAGAGGCTTGCAGTTTTCCTCTGAATAGGGTTTAACTTGAGAGTCAAAGACAAGATTCGAAATCTCATTCAATGGGCTTATAGAATCAAGCAACTTCTACCATCTTGAATCATCAAAAGCGAACACCGTCTACCAACAATTTTGATCAGCGTGGATTAACAATAGGTGAGATGGTCTACGAGGTTGTAGAGCATCTCCTGAATTCAAACAAAATAATACTGGGTTCTTTGCCTTTTTTTATTTTTCATGAAAAGATACAGTGAAAGGAGCAGGTTCATGTCACTGGCCAACCAGGAAGACATTTCGTCGAGCCAATCACAAGAACCAATAACAAGAACCAATAACGCTAGATTAAGCGTTTATAGAAAATACGAGAATCTTTTTTCTACCTGACTACGTATCGAAAAAAGGCAGGCATTCACTTCATCGCCTCAGGCTCATGGTCCTTCAGTATAATGAGTGGTTGCGAATCGGCCATACTACTCCCCAAGGGCCACCTCAACTACGTAAACAATAATAAGCGAAAAAAGAATCAGTTCTTGAACTCCTTTTAAAATTACATTCCCGTGTTGGGCATCCCTCTCTAGGTGCCACTAACATCAGCCTCCTTCTGCCTACTAGTCCGGTGTAGAGCATCCACTAACTGAATTCATCACTAACTACTCTTCTTTCACCATGGAAACCGGATTACCCCCAAGCTGGTCCATTAAAGTATCTAAAACACACAACGAGCTCTATTTCCTCAACCAAGCCACGCAGGAATCCACATGGGAAGCGCCATATGGAACTGACACTAGCAAACTTGACGAGTACATCAAGAAGTTCAAAGCCAACGGCAACAAACCACTCGTCAACGAAGACGGCAAGGTGAGAGCGGCCCATTTGCTCATAAAGAACGTGACTTCTAGAAAGCCCAAGTCCTGGAAAAGCCCGGATGGTATTGACCTTTCCAGAGACCAGGCGATTGCCATTATGAGGGGTCACCAGAAGAGAATCCTCAATGGAGAGATAAAATTGGCGGATTTAGCCCAGACGGAGAGTGACTGCTCGTCCCACTCCAACGGCGGAGACCTTGGATTCTTCGGTAAGGGTCAGATGCAGCCTGCTTTTGAGCAGGCAGCCTTTGCACTCAACGTAGGTGAGTTCAGCGACATCATTGAATCCGACAGTGGAATCCACATTCTTCAGAGAACCGGATAAGCCGGTTCAAACGCCCGTTGTGTGCGAATTGTCGGCTTTCTTCACAACAGAGGAGGAACCAACAGCTGCTCAACTACAGAATCTTACTCACAAGATGATTCCGAATCTTGAAAACCAGTCCTTCTCTTAAATCTACAAATCCGCCGAATTTGGTCTCCGGTGGCACGTGAGAGTTGGTGATGAGACCCCGGACTAATACATGAAGGTCCGCCACATATACGTCCTCAATACACCTCAACATCGAAACTACCCTGTAAAATGTCAGCTTCCGTGCCCGAATGGCTTGAAAAGTACCCAGACCACAAAAATGAACCCACGCGGACTTCCAGGGAGGAAGTGTTCAAGCTTCTCCAGGAAGGTGAAGAAACCTTGGTTCTTGACTTGAGAAACGACAGAGAACCGGGCTACATCACCCGGTCCATTCACGTGCCTGCCACGGACATTGGCGGCTACGAGGAAATCCAGGAGAAGGTCTTGTTGCCAATTGCCCGTGACTTCCCCAAAACACGGCTTATTGTGGTCCACTGTAACAGTTCTCAAAGAAGAGCCAGTAAAGTGGGCGGCTGGCTCGAGGACTACTCTCGGGAGCATAACACCCAGGTGAAGGTGACCATTTTGCACGAAGGCATCAAAGGCTGGCTTGCTGCTGGTGAGCCTTTTGACTCTCTTGTGACGAAGGTGTAATTGAGGTTGTAGCAGATGAAAAATGTTGGTTTGGCGAATGCAGGGACTAATCCAGAGGTGGACTTGGTTTCAGGGCATACGAATTGACTGTGTAGAATTTGAATATGATTAAAGAGTTGAATTTAAACGGTGTAGGAATGGACCGTGATATTATACGTAGAGGTAGAGGTAGTCTGTGAGGGAAGGTCTGTGAGGGAAGGTCTGTGTGTTTGACTGCTACGGAAATGACTCTCTTAACTGCCAGGGTATTATGAGACACAGATGACGTATTACAGATGCTGCAGACTTTGTGAGTTTGCCATTGGTCAAATCCTCTAGCTTCTCAGGCATGTACACTCATCGTCTTGTCCTCTGGTACTGTGATCTATGGCTACGAGAACATGAATATCGTAAATGCAACATTTTTGAACGAATTGGGGAAGAGCGCTCTTTATTCAAATCAACTTTACGGCTGGTATTACCCTCAGAGACATGGCCGCATGGAAGACTGTGCTAATCATGACACTTCCATATTTCCACAGACAATGCAATACGAAGACCCAATGGCCCCGATTCTTTCAATCTGAACTCTCAACTACGACTCTAAATTTCCACTCTCTTTTGGCTGAGAATTGTCATTTTCGGTATCAATTGACCGGTCCGTCAAGCTCCTCGAGCCGAACCATCTACAACCCTATCTCCATCCAAACTAGGCAAAATTCGATCCCGTAAAATCTAATCCGAAAACCTTGCTCACCTTTCAAAACAGAATTTTCGTCTCTAAAACCTGTCAGCCTGTATCGGGGTTTTGCAGCCAGTCTAAAAACTCTGACAGCGCCGTGCAGCCGTTCAAGAACGGCGCTGAAGCCGCCTGGATCACAAAACGGTGATTGGCAGAACAAAGCCGCCGATAGCCGACGCTGCCACGCTAACCAAAACTAAAAATAAAAAAAAAAAAGAAAAGTCGATCCAACCACGAACCAATTCAAACAGCCCATTTTATCTCTAGTCTGCCTGTCTGGAGGTTGTACGCGAAAAATCGGCTCTAACTAAACTTCCATGTTTCTCCAGCGATTGAGCCCACAAGCAAAACAACTACACCGAACGTTTTCTCAATTCTCTAATAAACAGGGCCCTCTTTTAGCCGCTACCGCCGCAAAACCGCTCCTTCACCGTTTTTCCCATTTTCAGCCCACCGGACCAGATGGCTCTCTTTCGGTACGGCACACCCTCGCCCCACAAATAGCGAGCACTAGAAGATGCTCAACCCACTACACCATGTGTTCTTCTACTCCCCAAAGAGAGGTTTTGCCCACAAACGTCAAGCCTTTGCGCTACGACTTGACTCTCGAGCCGCTTTTTGACTCCTTCACTTTCAATGGCGAATTGACCATCGACTTGCAGGTCAAGGAGAGCTCCGACTCCGTGACGGTGAATCTGTTGGAGATCGAGATCCAGCACGCCGACGTGGACGGCGAGAAGGTCAAGAAGGTGTCTTTCGATAAGGACAAGCAGACGGTCACTTTCGACCTCGCAAAGCCTTTGCAGGCCGGTGCCACCGCTGCCTTGAACATCAAGTTCACCGGTATCTTGAACGATAAGATGGCTGGTTTCTACAGATCCTCGTACAACGACGAGAAGGGGGAGACGAGGTACTTGGCCACCACGCAGATGGAGCCCACCGACTGCCGCAGAGCGTTTCCTTCGTTCGACGAGCCTGCGTTGAAAGCCAAGTTCGACATCTCCTTGATCTCGGCGAAGGAATTGGTCCACTTGTCCAACATGGACGTCAAGGAGGAGCTTGCCGTGGGCTCCGACAAGAAGAAGACCGTGTTCAAGACCACCCCGTTGATGTCCACTTACTTGGTGGCCTTCATTGTGGGCGATTTGAAGCACGTGGAGAACAACGACTACGACAAGCCCATCAAGGTCTGGGCCACGCCGGGCCTGGAACACTTGGGCCAGTACTCCGCCGACATTGCCGCCAAGACGTTGGCTTTCTTCGACAAGAAGTTCGATATCCCTTACCCATTGCCCAAGTTGGACATGGTGGCTATCCATGACTTCAGCGCCGGTGCCATGGAGAACTTCGGCCTCATCACCTACAGAACGGTCGATTTGCTCTTGGACCCCAAAAACACAAACGTCAACACCATGCAGAGAGTCACCGAGGTGGTGATGCACGAATTGGCCCACCAGTGGTTTGGTAACTTGGTCACCATGGACTTCTGGGACGGATTGTGGCTTAACGAGGGTTTCGCTACCTGGATGTCCTGGTACGCCTGCGACTCCTTGTACCCAGACTGGAAGGTGTGGGAGTCGTACGTGTCTGATTCTCTCCAGCACGCTTTGACCTTAGATGCCTTGAGATCGTCTCACCCCATCGAGGTGCCAGTCAAGAGAGCTGACGAGATCAACCAGATCTTCGACGCCATTTCCTACTCCAAGGGCTCCTCCTTGTTGAAGATGATTTCCCGCTGGTTGGGCGAGGAGACCTTCGTCAAGGGTGTGTCTAACTACTTGAAAAAGCACAAATGGGGCAACACCCAGACTTCCGACTTGTGGGAGGCCTTGAGCGAGGCCAGCGGCAAGGATGTTGTGAAGGTTATGGACATCTGGACCAAGAACGTCGGATTCCCCATCGTCCACGTCGAGGAGACAGGCAAGGGCGAGCTCAAGCTCACACAGAACAGATTCCTCGCTACCGCGGACGTTAAGCATGAGGAGGACAAGATCTTGTACCCTGTTTTCTTGGGCTTGAAGACGTCGGAGGGAACAGATGAGGCTGCTGTGTTGGAAACCAGATCCAAGACCATTACTCTCAACACCTCGGACGACTTCTACAAGGTCAATGGCGACCAGTCGGGTATCTACCGTACTGCCTACTCGCCAGAGCGTTGGACCAAGTTGGGTGAGGCCGGTGTTGCTGGAAAGTTGACTGTGGAGGACCGTATTGGTTTGGTTGCTGATGCTTCTTCTTTGGCTTCTTCTGGCTTCATCAGCACCACTGCTCTCTTGGAATTGGTCAAGTCGTGGTCCAACGAGGTCAACTACGTTGTCTGGGACCAGATCTTGACCTCCACCTCGCAGATCAGAGGCGCTATGATCTTCGAAGACGAGTCTGTCAAGGAGGCTCTCAACTTCTTTGTTGCCGACTTGATTTCCAAAAAGCTCAAGGAGGTTGGCTACGAGTTCTCCGACTCGGACTCTTTTGCTGACCAGCAATTGAAGTCTTCGTTGTTCGGTGCCGCTGCTGCTACTGGCCACAAGGAGGTTGTGGCCTACGCTGTAGAGGCTTTCAAGAAGTTTGTTGCTGGCGACAAGAAGGCCATCAACCCTAACTTGAGAAGCTCTATCTTCAACATCAACGCCAAGCTCGGTGACGAGAAGGTCTTTGACCAGCTCTACGCCATCTACACTAACCCTCTGTCTGTTGAGGAGAAGATTGCCGCTTTGAGAGCTTTTGGCAGATTCGAGAACGACGCTATCCTTGACAAGGTCTCGGGCTTGTTGTTGAAGACCGACATCATCAAGGCACAGGATATCTACATCCCAATGCAGGGCATGAGAGCCCACAGAAGAGGTATTGAGCGTTTGTGGAGGTGGCTCACTGAGAACTGGGACGAGATCTACAAGTTGTTGCCTCCTGGTCTCTCCATGTTGGGCTCCGTGGTGACTCTCGCCTCATCCGGCTTCACTAAGCAGGAACAGAAGAATGAGGTCGAGAAGTTCTTCCAGACCAAGGATACCAAGGGTTTCGACCAGAGTGTTGCTCAAACCCTCGACATCATCACGGCCAAGAGCAACTGGTCTACTCGTGACGGTGACGTAATTGCCCAGTGGCTCAAGAAGAACGACTACTCTTCTAAGCTCTAAAAAGAATAGGAAAAGCATATATAGAGAAGTAATCTATAGTCTGATACCGGGATCTTATTATTTGAGCTGCAATGTTCTGCGTAGGAAAGCCAAATGGAAGTCTCTAGATGCGACGATCCCGTCTTCCAATGGAGAGTTTTCGTTGTTTGCTTTGATAAGCAAGTCTGGCTGTCCAAATCTATGGAAGTTGCAGTACTTGGCGTAGTAGGGGACTAAATCGTGATCTCGTATCACCACGGCATGAAGATGGACTGTAGCTACTTTGCTGGAGTCAAAGTAGCGCGTGTTTGGGTCTTTAAAGGTGTTTTCGATGACGAATTCTAAAAGTTTGGATCCAATTCCGGACACGAATGAAGTGAAAGCGGTGATTTCGTATTCCACTGTGGACTCTTCTTTGGAGCCATTGTGTGTTTTGAAGCCAACAGTCGACAAAACCCTACTTTGAATGTCCTCGTCGATTACAAATTTTGTATCAACAAGGTGTATGTTGACGTTGTCCTTTGTGAGTTCTCCAAAATGGTTTCCATATTGCAGCAGAAGGAACGGAACCTTGGAAAACTCCCGGGGCTCTATACTTTGGAAGCATTCCGTCAGACCAAGCAATAACGTCAAAAAAACATCTTTCTCTGGGGAATATTGCAAGTCGATAGGCAAATCCTGGGGTTTCTTTATCCGGCTGGTCTCGATTATACGGTACTTGTTCTTTGCTCTATCGTAGCCGGTGTTGATGATATTTGCCAACCTGTCAAACTTTCCTGGGTAGACGTCTTCAAAGAACCAATTCTTCGGAAGCACAACCAAGTCGTATCCCATCTAGTTGAACAGTGCTGGTGTATGCTATGTAGTTAGCTAATTCGCTTAGACCCTGCGTGCCGGATCTTCAAAGTGACACATTTGCATCCACTAAGACCCGTCAACAGAGACCGGTGCCTAGGTGCATGAACCGAAGAATCACCACGAATTGATGCTCTTCAAACGCGTAGTTCTGACGGAATTTTTGAATATGCTTCCACCGCTTCATGTTGATGGTTTTGGGGTCTCGTCTGATCCGATCCCACAAGTGACGTCCACCCATTGAAGAAAGAACATCCCGCTCTGTGAATCCAAGGCGGTCTATCAAGGTGGGTTTGTTAGCATTGCGCTGGAGGTTTGACGCCCAGATGATGATATGCCCAATGTAGGAGAAAACGGTATAATCAAAATCGTTCTGGTGGATCTTCCGGCTTGACTCAGTAATGGTGGTTCGGGTGTGCTCTAAAGTAAGCTCTTTAATTGGCGCAAGCCGGGCCATGAGATCTGGCTTCTTCTTACTCACGTCGTTGAACCCACCGGACTCTCGCATGGCTACATGAACACAAAGCTCCACGAATCCGTCACGAATTGAGTCACTGGCAAAAAGACCTTCGCTTTCTCTGGTCACAAAACTGAGCACATTGCGGCAGATCTTCAGAATGCCCGGATTGGTCGAGATGATCTTGAACTTCACATCCGTGAGCTTCATGTTGACAATCTGCTGAGGTGTGAGACCAATAATCGTGCTGACGGGTTCTTTTTCTGGAAGAATCGTGGATGAAACTTGGGCGGGTGAGATCTTCTTGGGCCCTTGTTTCTCCCTGTTCTTCTGCTCCTCGGGTTCTTCAGATGGACTCTTCTTCTTTCTGTTTCTCTTCTTCTTCGGCTTAGTCTCGCCAAGCTGTTCAGGCGATGGGCTTCCACGATCGCCAGCCTCGAGACTCGAGGACTGTTCGGAACTCAATGCTTCTGGCTGTGGTTTCGTTTGGTCACTTTCCAGATCTGGAACCGGTGAGTTCTTCACATCATGAGTAGGCTCACTGTACTTAGACTTTATTGGCTCTTTGTTTTTGGCCGCCTTGCTTCTGGGCTTTTCTCTTTCCCCCGTCTCTTTTGGCTCCTCTTCATCGCTGGAAAGAACGATATCGTCCATATCTGCCCAGATCTCCTCCAACTTGGTGAAGAGATTCCTGCGCTTAATCCTTCGTTTAGGCTCTTCGATGTTGAGCTTTTTTATGCCCTTCAATTTGTGCTTCGGGACTTTTCCGTCTTCTTGGGACGCTAGAAGATAATTGAGATCAGACTCTAGTTGAGCATCGGCATCCAGAATCCCGCTCTGGAGCTCGTTGTAATCGTACTGTTGAACAGTGAAGTCTGCAGTTCTTTCACCATATGCTATATCACTGCTTAGATCTAGTTTCTGTGGTTTTTTCTTTATCGAAGGCATGTTTTTAAAACATTTACGAAACACAGCGACTTGAAGGTGTATACACGTGATCTCCGGAGGAGAAGAGAGGACGCCGAAAGAGATATCGAATACTTTGTGATTGAATATATATCATCGTAAAGTTTTTCATTTGTGAGATTTATAAAAGTGTATCTTTTTTCACGTCACCACATTTCATGTCTAACCAGGGAAACGGGCAATGCTTAGAAAGAAGCAGCAAAGCTCTCAGTGGCCTTCTTCAAAGCCTCCAAGTCGTCCTTGGACAACTCACCCTTCTCCTTGATGACGTTAAGAATCTCAGGGTTGTTGCTCTTCAAAGAAGCCAAGAAAGCCTCCTCGAACTCGGTGACTCTGGAAACATCGACGTTGTCCAAGTAACCGTTGACACCAGCATAGATGATAGGAACCTGCTCCTCAGCACCCATTGGGCTGTACTGCTTCTGCTTCAAGATCTGAGTCAATCTCTCACCTCTGGCCAAGGTCTGCTTGGTGGAAGCGTCCAAGTCGGAACCGAACTGGGCGAAGGCAGCCACCTCTCTGTACTGAGCCAAGAACAATTTCAAAGAACCAGCAACTTGCTTCATGGCCTTGACCTGAGCGGCGGAACCGACACGGGAGACGGACAAACCGACGTTAATGGCTGGTCTGATACCCTTGTAGAACAATTCAGCCTCCAAGAAAATCTGACCATCAGTAATGGAAATGACGTTGGTTGGAATGTAAGCAGAGACATCACCACCCTGAGTCTCAATGATAGGCAAAGCGGTCAAGGAACCAGCACCGTGGGCCTCGGACATCTTGGCGGCTCTCTCCAACAAACGGGAGTGCAAGTAGAAAACGTCACCTGGGTAGGCCTCTCTTCCTGGAGGACGTCTCAACAACAAGGACAATTGACGGTAAGCAACAGCCTGCTTGGACAAGTCATCGTAGACCATCAAGGCGTGTCTGCCGTTGTCTCTGAACCACTCACCGATGGTACAAGCGGTGAAAGGAGCAATGTACTGCAAAGGAGCTGGCTCAGAAGCAGTGGCGGCAACAATGATGGAGTACTTCAAAGCGTCTCTCTCCTCCAAAACCTTCACCAACTGGGCGACGGTGGATCTCTTCTGACCCACAGCAACGTACACACAGTACAACTTCTTCGACTCGTCGTTACCAGAGTTCCAGGCCTTCTGGTTCAACATGGTGTCAAGAGCGACGGCGGTCTTACCAGTCTGACGGTCACCGATAATCAACTCTCTCTGGCCTCTACCGACTGGCACCAAGGCGTCAACAGCCTTCATACCGGTCTGCATAGGCTCGTGGACAGATCTTCTTGGCAAGATACCTGGGGCCTTGAGCTCGGCCTTTCTGGTCTCCTTGGTGTTCAAAGGTCCCTTACCGTCGATTGGGTTACCCAAACCGTCGACAACACGGCCCAACAACTCAGGGCCAACTGGCACATCAATAATCTTACCAGTTCTCTTGACTGGCTCGGACTCCTTGACAAGAGCGTCAGAACCGAACAAGACAATACCGACCTGGCCAGCCTCCAAGTTAAGGGCCAAACCCTTGACACCGGAGGAGAACTCGACCAACTCACCAGCCTGGACGTTGTTCAAACCGAAGACACGGGCAATACCGTCACCGACAGACAAGACTCTACCGGTTTCGTTCAAGTTGGACTCGTCAGAGACGCCCTTGATTCTCTCCTCCAAGATAGAGGAGACCTCAGTAGGGGCAGCCTTGGCGGAAGCGTAACGCACAGCAGCAGTGGCAGCTGGACGGGCCTGTTGGTTAGTACTTTTGCAAAGTTTTACGTGGTCACAAGGCGTCGACGACATGGAATCAATGGGGATCCTAGAGTTCTGATAGTACAGCCCTCGTGTCATCCTGGTCATTATCAACAGTAATTGGGGTGAATTGAGCACATTGAATGCCCAATTCCCGGAATACCTGGCCTGATCCACTCGGCACTATAGTTTTCAATTGGTACATACGACACGCATTCTAGAAACAGAGGCTGCACGGGCAGCGGCACGCAAAGCAGAACGAGCTGACAACATGGCGACTTTTTTGATTCCAGATGTGTAGATTGAAAAGTCTGGTGGAAGAAAAAAAAGACTATGGGAGGAAATTTGTGCCAGTATATATTGGCAGAAAATCGCACCGCGAAATTCTCAACCACATTCGGCCGGAGCCTTCGAGGGACCGTTTTGATTGGCCCTCAATGCTGGTGTTCTGGCCACGGCACGACCGCATTTGGGGGGTTGTGTGCAGGTGACTCTTACACCGGGCTGTCAGGGCAATGAAGTTCTGGGGAATAAAGCGGGTGAACTTTTGGTTTTTGGTGTTTTAAAGACGGTTTCACTTTAATTCAACGTAGAGGCGTGTATGGGCGCCCCATTGACCAATAGGAGCCCCGTGTTGGCTCGGCACGTGAAACCCGAGTAAGGGTGAGTGGAAGGCCGGGGTGGTTCGTTTGTATTCTGAAGATTTTTTCATTTGTGTTTTTATAAAGATTCAGTTTCCCAAATTCTTGCAATTTGTATTTGTGGCTGGTGTCGGTGTTCTCCTGGATTGAGTGCTATTCGCTTTTTGCACCCACTCATCCAGTCCAGAACAGCAACTAGAGATTTTAGCAACTCGTGTTTTGATTTACGTATTTATTTATGGCTTTACCATACAAATCGAAGGACGAGGGATTTTCAGCTCGTTGAATTGCTGGTTGTCGTATTTTCTCGACCCAGTTGGCTCGACCAGTGGCCCCATCTTATTGGCTCGCGGAAACGGAAGAAACGGTTTGTGGAAACGGAACCTTGAGGTTCTGGTGGGTTTCAAAATTAATAGAGTAGCGGAATTGAGCTATGTGGGTTGTTTTGAGAAGCTTTAAATACGGGCTTTCTTACAGTGCTGGACGAATTGACCACTGGTTGAAACGTGGGGAGAATGGTGCACAAGAGATTTCAGCAAGACTGAGTGTGAATTGCAATCGGTCCGGCTATTCAAGAATTATAATATACTTTTCAATTGCTATGTATTTGAATTAAGGTCAGTTTACGATTACCATACCTGGAAACTTGTGTTGACTGGTGCCGGGTTATTCCGATTGGTCGTACTGGCTGCGAAAAGCAGCAGCGGTTAACGTTTGAAATCAAGAAATACACTGATAAGAGAGAAAATAAGATTATGGATATTGAAGGCAACTGGGGTTTTCGTATCGTCGTTCTCTGATTTTAACTCACTGGCGTCGAAATATCATGCCAGTAAAATGAGACTAGCCAATCCCCTTTCTAAGTGTAAAAGAAAGGGGGCAAATAATTCTTCATTTAGCCAATTACAAAAGGAGCCAAGTCTGTTCAATTGTTGCCGTCTTTTTATCTGCTCAAATGCTGACAGAAAATGTTGTTGGCGGACATGGGTAAATTAGAGTTGAGGTAGCACATTCAATGTATCTAAATGTATAGGGTCCAAAAAGTAAATTGACTGACCTTAGTCAAACCAATCAATTCATAAATGAACGACTTCTGCAGACATATTCCCCTTTCTTAGCCGTACCAACTACTACCAAAACTGCCCTTGGTACCTTATTTGTAATGTGTACTCTCCGATCTTTCCCGAAGACTTCGATATTCAAAAACTTCGAGAGTCTAAACTTAAATAGGCATTAAACTCTCCCGTGATCCTTATTCGCTGGTTGTCTTATTCTGTAGCTTGGACCTGGCACCACCTACACCCGTGCACCAGGAAGCTCAAAAAAAGACGAAAATTCAATGCACTATCAGTAACCAGAACCAACCATGATCTCGAGAACTTTGCTAAATGGGGTTCGTCTGTACTCCACTGCAGGGGAGCAGAAAGGTCTGGCTTTGTTTTTGTCGGATTTGATGAAGAGGGTGGATGCCATCGCGGCCAGAAGCGACTCCATCAGAGAGATCCAGAAACAGAACGCTGAAAAGGCCAAAGGTTCCCAGAAGACCCAGTCCAAGAAGAAGTCGGGAGACTTTTCCAAGAAGCCTCAGCCTGATGTGGCCAAAAAACCTACCAGAAACGTGAAGCTCAGTGTGAATGACCACCCTTTGAGTAAGAATGCCTTCAGTATGATGGACGAGGGTAACTTCAAGAGCTCTGGCCAAAACAGAAACACACAGAGACCCAGAGAAAACCAAAGAACCAGGGAGAACCAGGGCCAGCGCCTGAGTGACGCCCTGAGACCAAGAACCACTAGAGAGGCAAGACCTCAGGATAGAAGAACCGGTCGTTCTCAGAGAGACCGTAGACCCAGAAGCTTTGCCAACAACGCCAAGGCTGGTGCCAACGCTGTGTCCCAGACTGCCACCAAGGAGATCAAGGCTCTTCCTTACAAGCCTGCGGTCAACGGAGACACGTTTTTCTACGGAAAAGCCACAAGCTCTTTGGCCAGTCCCACAGCCAGAGTTTCGGCCGTTGCCAAAGAGGCTCTTCTCAAGTCGCATTACCCATACAAGTTGCCCAAGCTGATCATCGAGGGCGTTGCGCCCGGTGTTCATGGAAACCGTTTCCTTTTGCAGAAAGACTGGAATTTGAAGGTTGACCCGGCACAGCTTGGAAACAGAATGAAGGAGGTTGTTAAGGGCCAGGCCCAGCAGGTGGCCCCCGTTAAGGCCACACCCAAGCTGCTTATGCCTGTGGTGAAGGACGCTGCACAGGTTTTGATGAAGAACGGTACCTATTCGATTGCACAGAAGCAGACAGTGTTGGACGTCGTCGGTGGGGTCACGTCACCCAAGAAATTGCTCGAGAATGCCCACTGGGTGAAATAAGTTATGTACATAGAAAGGGTTTAATTAAGTTGGTTGTAGGTTTGGAGTTTGGTGCTGAGGGTAGAAGGAATCGTCTAGCGGGTGATTGCAAAAGTGGCTGGGTTGTCAACAAGAATGGCTCTTGAATTTCGGGATGATCTGTTTATTGTAATGGGTCATTCGCTTTTTCAGGAGAAAGCGGAAGTGGAAGAAGTTAACTGAATATCTGTGTTCAATGGTTTATTGAGATTAAAGATCGCCCAGAGAAACCAAACTATAGACATTGGATCATAAATCGAAATGTCACATTCCTCTAGCTGTGTACACAGCGCATTACCTCTAGTTCATGCTTTTCACATTGACTTCTTGATTAAGTCAACGACTCCCCTCACAACGAAGGAATGATCTATATACCAACCGCCGATAATGCCCGGTAAGCCTCCATTATCAAATTTACGAGCTCGTGACCTTTAAGGGGAATTTAGTCCAGGGCTTTTTGGTAGAAATACCGGATCAAATAGAGGGGGAGAAAGGGGGAGGCTTCAAGGCAGAAAAGCTTAAGAGTGGAATGGGTGATCCCTTTGACGATGCAGATTTCGTTCAGCCAGCACCACAGAGGGGAAGATTATGCAAATCAAGGAATGTTTAGAGCTGCAGAATGCTTTTGGTATATGGAAATGGCAAGTGATGGATCCTACCAAGTGGGCTGACGAAGCATACTCTACAGATTTCTTATTTTCAAGATTTCTAATATTCCAAAATATCTAAAAAAGGGGATTGCCCCATTTTGGCACCTCTGAGGTGACAAATGAGCGGAGCCCGATTTGTGGATCTATGGTGGTTATGCAAGTAGATTGCACCAGCATTGCATCAAGGAGACAGAATTAAGCGTCAAGCAAAACATCTGGAGGTTTCAATTGAAGCTAAAGCGATATAGAATGGTCTTATTGTTCGACGGCTGGAGGCCAGCTCTACGCCACATTTCGTAACTCGTGTATTAATTAAACCATCAAGGTGTGAGAACTAAATCTTGTTAAACAACGCTCTGGCGTTGATGTGGCCTTTTGTATTCAACGGACTGACTCTGGTCTCCTTGTAAGACAACATGAAAGGCAAGGTGGTGGACACGGCCAAGTAGCCCAAGGTGAGAATAGATGTTCCGGCTTTGAGTGTGTGCATTGTGGCTGTTAAGGGAGTAGGAGAGCTGTTGAGGCAAACGGAACGAGGGTTTGTTGAAAAGTGAAGCTTTGCTAAGAAGCGGGTGGAATTGTGAGCTGATGAGAAAAAAAATAGGAGCAGGGACACTGGCGCTATTTATACCGTAAAAGCTGGTGGAGCTACTGTGTATGCGGTTAGACTAACGCATCATACTGACAAAGGTGGTGCGATCGGTAAAGACGCAGAATTGGGCCACTTTTTAGGTGCGTGTGCAGGACACGCCTCATGTAGCAGCAGCCCCAATCTCCCAGCTCTCTTTTTTTTCGCAGCCTCCATTACCAGGTCGCAGTTTCCGTTGCAGCCACAGTTAGCAACCGAGTGCCTGCGGGCTTTGGTCCAATTAAGTTGGGGAATCCGAGGAAAGGATGTAGGATTAGGTTTTTGCAGTTTTAGCGCCCCTCCATCCCACGCCCGGCACCTCCTACTGCCTCCTTCGCCTGCCGGTTGTTTGTTGTGAATGCGCATAGCGTAAC
The DNA here is from genome assembly GCA_003708405.2 of Candidozyma heveicola. Taxonomy (NCBI): domain Eukaryota; kingdom Fungi; phylum Ascomycota; class Pichiomycetes; order Serinales; family Metschnikowiaceae; genus Candidozyma; species Candidozyma heveicola. Next base: position 623,852 of record PPOB02000008.1, read on the forward strand.
CATTCTACTGTGCAACATCACCGTTGGTCGGTTTCACCCAGATTCCCTATCTTGGCTTGATTGCCACGCGGCACGCGTGTTGTTTTTTTGTTTTGTTGCCAAAAAACACACGCGGCACACACGCGCTTGGGCTACCTGTTTGTCTATTCCTTCTTCTGGCAACGGTCTCACTGCACTCGGTCCCGCCTGTATTCCACCTGTTGTTGTTTGCTCACTGCCAGTTTTGGTGTGCTGGTGATCCTCCCCTCCACGACTGGAATGCCTGACCGGAAGTGCCTTCACAGGACACTTGCTTAATTGCATGCTCACGTGAAACAAGCAACGAGTGTCTTTATTTGAAATTTTGGGCTTCGGACTTTGATCTTTGGGCTGGCGCCATTTCGTCTCGTTTAGCACCCTGATATCTCTCATCGTTCATGCACGGCCATGCGCCCTGTTCTCGGCCTTGTCTTCTATGCCAGACCCCGTTTTATCGCTTTCATCTATACCTGCTCCGCTGTCATTCGACATCGCATCCAAACAACCTGAACACAGGCGTCAGGAGACTTTGTGTACAATACTCTTATAGCCTCGCAACCTTCGGTTTTAGTCTTGCTGGACCTTGGCATACGTTGGTGGCCTGAGCTTGCGGTTCACCGTTTGCGTAAGCCACACTGGGAATAAGCTCACTGCCAACACCACCACCGTCTGCCAGTAGTAGGAGAAGTCTGTGATGTAGTCTAGATCGAGGTACTCCTTGAGGAACGGAATCAGTCCGATGTAGATCATGAGCGTCACCACAATCGTGGTCACCATGGTTTTGTTCCAGGTGTTGATGGTCAACCCCACCATGATGAGTTCATTGTAGATCAATGCTCCGAAGGAGAGCGTCACCATGGGGAGAAATTTAGCCGGGTCAACGGAAAGAAATATTTGTGACAACAGCTGGATCACGGCTCCCTGGTACAACGAAATGGCCACCCACATGAAAAAGGTCTTATACGACAAGGACTTCCCCAACGTGAGCTCCTTGTACAACTCAGGATACATTTTGGTCAACCTCTCATCGATATCTCGGTCCAACGTGAGCGAAAATACCGGAGCCATCGTGTACAATGTACTGTAGCCCACCATAAGCCATCCCTTGTACAATGCAAGGGGTTCAAACTTAGATGAGATAGAATAGATCGCCTGCGCAACAGAGATAATGAGACCTCTGTGAATAATGAATTGGCCAAGCTTGGCCGATCTCTTGTAAGAATTCCGGCCGTGCCAGAGGAGAAGCTTCAGCAAGAAGTGGAATTGGTCAATGCTGAAGTCGGCCGAAAGCGAAGCCTGCTTGCCCTCCTTACCAACGATGCCGACCCCCACATCAGCACATTGGATCATGCTCACATCATTGCCTCCGTCTCCTATGCAACACACTCGCTTTCCTGTGAGTTCCTTGATGGCCAATGCAATATCTGCCTTCTGTTGAGGGGTGCAACGACAGGCAATGACGGCGGGGAGCCGTAAGGCGATTTCCATGAATTCACGGCGGAAATGTTTCATGTAGAATGCAATTGATTCGCCGTCGATAAGAAGGCACGAGTTAAAGTTGTTTACGAGGTAATCGAGCTGACCCATTGCAGTATCAGCGATGTGCACCTTAGTGATCTGATGAACATATTGGCCCCTCGCAACCAACTTTGCGCTGATCGCCACACATTTAGCAGTCTCCACTTTATCGCCGGTCAACATCCAGATTTTGATGCCTGCGTTTCTCAAAAGCTCAATTGAGGTCTTGACATCCTTCTGAAGCTTGTCCTCAACACCAGTAATACCGAGTAACTCAACGTCGGTCTCGAGATATTTGCTGACCACACGCTGCATCTGAGCATCTCTTGATGTCATCAACAAGGAGGCCTCTTCGTAGTCTTTACTGAAGAGCTGGTACAATCCAGCATTCAACCTTTTGCGACCAATGACAAGGGTACGCAAGCCCTCTCTGGCCATATTCGAGACCTCCTCGTCAAGCCACTCAGTTGTAGAAACAATATTGGCCATGACCGTGTCGGCACCCTTTTCCATAAATGTGATCTCGTCGCGATCTATGTCTTTGACAATGATTCCCATTCTCTTTGTATCGGAGTTAAACGGGAAGTTGTATAAGATCTCAAACTTCAACTCTTTGCCTGTGGCAAGATGCAACAAGGAGATGTTGTTTCTGTCGCGTTTGAATAAACGAAGGCCAACTTGCTCACAGAATCTTACGATGGCGATCTCATCCGGCGAAGCGGCTTGATACGTGAGTTCACCATCTTCTTCTGTAGGGGTAACATTGTGGCACAAGGCAAGAACCAAGGCTAGTTCACACACCTTAGTTGTCATGTCCTTTCTCTTCGACCCGAACCCACCAGGGCCTTCGTTGAACAAAAGCTTGCTAACGTAATCTGCGACGATGTCAAAAGTATCACCTGCATAACAGATAGAGCCAAGGTGAAGCTTTTTCATTTCCATGTCATTCTGTGTCAAGGTTCCTGTCTTGTCACTCAAAAGATACTCGACTCTTCCCAAATCCTCTGGAATTGTGGATGTTCTGACGATGGTGTTTGGGATCTCCATGTCTTTTTGTATGTGAGAGGCATAGACAGACTTGGCCAAGTCGAGGTTGACACGAAGAGACACTGGGATGATGGTGGAGAAAAGGATTAAAAAGCGAAGAATGTCAATGTACCAAGTTTTCTTCAATGGGAAGCCATGAGCCAAGACCAAAACCACGGACAACAAGAAAACAGTTATGCAAAGAATCTTCGACAAACTGTTGATTTCAAGTTCCAAAAGCCCGGTTTTGACACCAGACATGGTAGTGTTCATCGACTGACGGGTCTCGACTCCGGTATAAGTGACGATACCAATAGCGGTACCGGATGCAAGGACAGTGTTTGCCCATAATGTTTGGTCCACAGTGAGCGGGACGGTCTTGTTGTTGCCCGAGCTCTGGTGATAAATTAGTTTTCCGTCGAACTTATGAATAGACTTTGTAGGCTTGTCGACTATTAGAGACACGTTGTTCACGAGTTTGTTGATATCGGTGATGGAGTCTGTGAGACTGCAAGCTACTCTGAGCTTCCAGTCGGTTTCACCGTCCAATTGATCAGTTTTGATGAACGCCTCACCGTTGGCGTCGGAGGACTGAAGCAATACCATGTCTGCGGGGATTCGGCGGTCCTTATGAAGTCTGACCAAGTCACCCACTTTCAAGTTCTTCGACTGCACCATGGCGACATCTTGGGTGATGGGAGACTGGCGGTTGAGCACCTCGTAGCGCTCATTATTCTGTTCAGAGTCTCTTTTTCTTCTGGCGATGTCGTCACCGGCCTCCTTCATCATGGTGACGGTGAGAACAAATGCAAGAGGGACAATGTACGACGACAAATACCCGATTCGTAGCTGTGGGATGATCTGGGACAACGCCACGAGTAAGAAGTACAAGTTGAAGAAGAACTTGAACTGCTCGTAAAGGATTAGCGGGATGAATGTGATTGGATTGTACTTGGCGTTGGAAATAGCGTTGGAAGGGAACTTCTTGGACGAATTGCGAGAAGAAACGTAGCGTTCCGAGCCCAAGTCCAGATCGGGGTCCGGATTGCTTAGAAGCGATCTGTCGGACATTTCCCTAAAAACCTCCTCCTTGATGGTCCTGAAAAGCCCGAGTGTTCTTCCCCAAAATCTCTGTCTTGGAGCAGTTCTCGGCAACGGATCGAGCGACATGGACGAGTCGTGCTGGCCCATGAGCGGAAGTGTATCATTTTCATCGCCGGACTCAGCAGAGCCTTGTGGATTGAGTGTAGACATGGGAATTGTTACGGAACTCTGAGAACCTTGTCTAGAATGGGGCCGGTAATTGAAGAAGTTGTTAGAAGCCGAGTTCAAAGCTCTGTCCAAGGAGTTTTCAAAATCGTCCATGGAATCATGTAGACTCGGGGATCCAAGCCGGCCTGAGTTGCGCCAGGTGTCGCTCATACTGTGAAGATAAGTAGTAGTTATATTTCTTGATGTTGATTCGCGATTTATGTGACGGAGGCGGCCTGGGCGATCTGTGAGTTCTGGGAAATTTGGGTGAACTAGGAGGAAGTGTTCTTTTGGGATGAAGAGTTTTGCGGTTATTCGAGAAATTCATCTATTGGTGCTATTTTGGTCGTTGGTTGGTGGTGGCGCATCACAGTGCAATTTGCAGCCACTGCACCATACAAGCCGGTACTATGGTCAATCTCAGCAAATAGAGGTGCAAAGTGAATTTCATGAATTTTTTCATTAAGTGTCATACCAAAAGTAGTTTCATAGGAGATTCGTGTTTTTGTCCTGGAACAAGCAAATCTCAAACAAGGATCATACCAGAGAATTGAGAAGTGATAGTGAGCTCAAGTGCACCATTGGAGGCCATGTTCAAGCTCGAGTCAGCAGAATGACCGCCTTTATTTAGAAGATTAATTTTTAAAAGCTTTTGAACTTGTGCAAAATAAAAAATATTTCTTTTGGCTCTTTCTATCGCTATTACTGTCGCTCTTGGACATCTCGACGTCGAATCACGAATGGCAAAAAGACAGCAAGAACAGGAAGATCAGCCGAAACTTCTATTTCTATTTGACTTATTTCTTTCCACGACTACCTCGTCGTCTTTTTGGTCATAATGTACCAGCAGAGTAGAAAGCCTAAACACCTCCAACCATGAGAACAGGAAAATAAAAAAAAAAAAAAGATAAGAAAGAAAAGGAACACTTTTCCCCTCAACACCGTCCCAAGAGCCATTGACCATTCGCCGGCCCACCAAATTCAAAAACCACCCATTGCGTGGTATAACCGGCCTGCGCATTAACTTGGTTATCTCAGGAACTGCTGTTCACCTCCCTTCTTCTGATTCTAACATGCTGTCTGGAGACGAAGAAAGCGATGTTTTGCTCCAGCACTCTGAAGCACCGGAGGTTCTGCTCAGCCAATTAACCTCTCAGCAGGCCGTCGCCACAAGCACTTTTTGGAAGAGAGCTTGGGAATTTATTCGCCTAGTCATCTTTCGACAGACCAACGACTTGGAGAAGTTCATTCTCGAGAACGAGCCCAGTGACTGTGCTTTTGTCGCTAAGTATGGCAAAACCGTGGCCTTGGATTTGGCCGCCTACCCAAAGATATCTGTGAATCGGCTTTCCTTATCCAGCTTACATGCTCCACATCCATTGACGAATTTCGCCAAAGACGAGCCGTTGGCGCCCAATATCTTGCAGGAGGTATCTGAGCTGCCAGTTATTGTGTTTATTCACGGTTTGGGTGGTCAGATGTCCCAGTTTGAACCGTTGATGGTGCTTCTTTCCCAGTGCCTGGAAATAGTGGCCCTAGACTTGCCGGGTTTCGGCAACTCCAAGCTCAATTTTGATGACAACCGCAAGATCGTCAGTGAATTCTCCGACGAGGAGAAAGCAGAGATCTCCTCCAGCGTGGGAGCCTTGCTGTGGGGAGACTACGCTATAGAGAACCTTGTTAGCATGATAAAGCAGTTTATTCAGCAAACAGTGGCGCCTGAGAAAAAGGTCATTCTTGTGGGTCACTCCATGGGAACACACTGGATCACAAAGACCGCAAATGCTCTCGACGAAGGCAAAGTGGAGGGATTGGTGATATTGTCTCCGCCGCCATTTGCTGATGATGTCCACCGCAAGACAGAGCCGAAGCAACCAAGCCTTTTCGTAAAGTACTTGATGAAGTTCGCTTGCATATTCAATTTGTTCAGGGTCTGGGACAGACTCCCAGGCTTGATCAGCAAAAGTGTGTATCGGCAATTGACTCGCCAAAGCAATCTACACCAGCGGGCACGCCAATTTAGGTGGAACCTTGATATCGACACAAATGTGCTTCTTCGGTATATCGGCGGTTTCAAGCATGCCACCTACCTGGAGTTGGTCACTGCGATCTCAAGACTCAACAACAACGTCAAGGACCCGAGAACCTACGAAAAAACGTTGCTTGCTTGCGGTATTGACGACCAGGTGACCCCGGTGAAAATCATCCACGATTTGAACGGGTTCCTCACGGAATACTGGCAGAGAAAAGTGTGCAACGTGATGGAGGTGAAGAATGCGGGCCATTCTTTGCTTCTATCCAAGCCTGAATTTATCAGTGGGCTAGTGCTCAAGCACTTCGAGCTGCGTTTTCCGGAACGTCTACATTTGCTGCCTGCGTGGGTGCTCAAGCTCAAAGCTGAGATTTCTGGGGACAAGTGGGGGTTGAAGAACGAGATGAAGTGGCTGCAAACACAAGCCATCTCGTACAATATCACTCGGCGCCACGGTAATGACGTGGCGAAGTTACTTGGCATGAAAACATTGAGAGAAGGCGATGAAAACCACTCGCCGCTGGTGGTGGAGCGGAAGTTTTATGGAGACGCCAAAGACAGAACGAGCATCAAGGGCAAGTTGATAGCAATTGTGGACATCTCCGCAGACATACCCCCCTACAGTCCCAAAACCTTTGAGATAATACAATACTACAAGTGTGCCACGGTGTCGAAAGTGGTACCGGACCACGTGGCCATCAGGCGGTTCATACAGCTCATTGACGATATTCTTGGGTCTACCAGCGAGCCCGAGCCACTAATAGCAGTACACTGCCACTATGGCTTCAATCGCACGGGGTTCTTCATTTGTTGTTATCTTATCGAGCGCTGTGGCTGGTCTGTCCGAGAGGCTGTGGAGGGATATAAGGCTGCAAAGCCCCCGGGAATTAAACACCCGCACTTTGTGGATGCTCTCTATGTCAGGTATGAACGCTAGGAAAATGGTTGCAAACCCAGGCGGTCCTGTACGGCGGGCAGGGAAGAGGTGCGGCACTATCTAACCACTCTAATTCTCACCAGATAAGCATCCCATCATTCCCAAAAGTCACCTATAGCAATGAAGTTCGGCGAAGCCTTGAATCAAGGTTTGGTTCCCGAGTGGAAAGAGCAGTATGTGGACTACAAGATGGGGAAGAAGTTCATTCGAAGGGCCTCGGCGAGTCGACAGGCTGCTGAGCTGAGGTCAACAGACGCCACGCCTTTGCTCCAGGGCAATGGGCCCCAGTACGTTCCAAATGTGCCTCTTCTTCCGCCACCGGCGAGCGGCCAGGAAGACTCGTCTCGAAGAAGAACCTCGCTTTTCAACTTCTCCAACAAGTCCAGCAGGGACAGGAAGGAGCAGTTCAACGAGGACAAGACCGAGTTCTACAAGTGGCTCGACGCCGAGTTGGAGAAAGTAGATACTTTTTATAAGCTTAAAGAGAAAGACGTATATGAGCGCTTCCTCGTGCTAGAAGACCAGTTCTTCCACTTGAAGGAACACAAGGGCCAAATGCAAAAGCGTGTCTTGTCCACGACATCGTCCAAGGTACCTGCTGGTGCTGCTGTCGATGGCATTGCCATCAGATTCAGGTCATTTATGCTGCGTTTGCAGAAGTACGAGTTTCCCACTCTCCCATCCACTGCTTTTCTCGACAAGTGGAAGAAGAAGAAGCTGAAGGACCCCGGTGTTCGACTCACGAGTCAGGACAAAAAAGATGCGTTTGACCCCAACTACATTGAGAATCAGATCAGAAACGGTGTCATTGGCTTTCTGGAGTCTGACGTTGACGACGAGCTGATCGCTCCTTCAGATGATGAGAGAATGACTCAGGAGCCTGAAACTACCCCTGCTCAGGCAAAACAGCAAAAACGTAGGGACTACACAAAGAAGAAGAGCTTTGGCGTTCCCTACCTCTACGCAAAGAGGCAGTTAAAGGGTGCTTTAGTGGAACATTATAGACTCATTGCCTTGCTCAGGTCTTACAGAGAGATGAACAGAACTGCTTTCCGAAAAATCACCAAAAAATTTGACAAAGCCATTGGCACGAAAACATGTGAGGAGTTCTTGAAAAGGATCGATAAGCAGTCTTACTTTCTCACCAGCGCCGTGTTGGACAAAATCCTGAGCCGTGTGGAAGACGTCTTCATGACTTACTTTGACCATGACCAGCGGGATAAAAAGCAGGGCTTGGAGAAGCTCAAGAGCACCACTTACGCATACACCAATGCAGAAATGAGACAACCACAGCATTACTTAAGCACATTCTTGTCGGGTGTGTTTCTCGGGATAGGACTCCCGTTATTTATCATCGGTTTGATCGTGGCATTGGACAAAACACTCAGCGATCAAATGGCAGAGGGTAGATTTCTTCTCCAGCTTTGGGGAGGCTTCTTCCTCATCAACTTGGCATTCTTTTTCGTGGGCATCAACTTGATTGTCTACGATTACTACAAAATCAGCTATAAATTCATTTTTGAGTTCAATTTGGCGAACGCTCTAGACTACAAACAGTTCTGGTTGCTTCCCTCCCTCAGCTTTTCCCTCATTGGACTCATAGGGTGGTTTTCGTTCAAAGACTTCTGGCCAGAGAAGTTGCCGGGCAGAACTTTCCCGCTTATTTATTTGGCCATCATGCTATTCATTTTCCTTTGGCCTGGCACCCAGCTCTACGGAGCCAGCAGACAGTGGCTTCAAATTGCGCTTTGGAGAATCTTGTGGTCTGGGCTCTACCCGGTCGAGTTCAGAGATTTTTATTTGGGCGACATTTTATGCTCCTTGACATATCCCATGGGCAACATTTCCTTCTTTTTCTGTCTTTACGCTGATAAGTGGAGGCACGTTTTGGGAGGAGGAACTGCTCCCCCGCTGATGGCTAGATGTGGTTCCTCCCATTCAAGAACTATGGGATTCCTTCAGTCACTTCCGTCAATCTTCCGTTTCTGGCAGTGTCTTCGTCGTTACATGGATTCGGGCGACGCCTTCCCCCACTTGGCTAATATGGCCAAATACCTGGTAGGTGCCATCTACTATTGTTTGCTTAGTGTATGGAGAATCGACCGGTCTAGCAAAAACAGAGCCGCCTTCATTACGTTTGCATGCATCAATTCCATCTATACCTCGACATGGGACATTGTCATGGACTGGTCATTGGGACTGACGACGTCCAAAAACTTCCTTCTTCGGGATCATCTTTTCTACAAGAAGAAGAACTACTACTATGTTGCCGTGGTGATGAACGTGATACTCCGTTTCCAATGGATTTTCTATGCCTTCTTCTCCAGCCAGATCCAGCAGCTGGCCGTGACCAGTTTTTGCATTGCAATTGCAGAGCTTTTCCGTCGTTTCGTCTGGATGTTCTTCCGTATGGAAAACGAACATTGCACTAATGTGATTCTCTTCAGAGCGTCCAGAGACTCGCCGTTGCCTTACATGATTCTGGCCAAAGTGGAAGAAGCCATAAAGCGTTTGGTAGAAATGAAGTATGATGAGTTCAAGTCGTCGGACGAAGAGTTCTCGCCTGATGCAGAAACCAGTGATGACTATGCTGCCGGCGTTCCGTCGGTCAGCAAGGCACTGGCTGCGAAAACAACGGCACTTAGCCGTAAACTGGACAAAACGCCTCACCAACTCGACGAGGAAGCAAGTATTGACTCGCTGCACAAATCAGACTATCAGGGGCTCCCCAAAATTGGCGAAGCGTTGCGCAGGCGGTCAACTATTAATGTTATTCTGAATGCCTTGAACAAGGCGCATATCAAGGATTTCCAGAGAAAGACCTACACAGTTAATATGGATGAGAGTGACGAAGAAGATGACGACGAAGACGATGATCACAAAAAAGCAGGCCCTTCTAAAGGGAGTCACCTCAGATAAGCGGGATGCTGTACCGCTCCAATGAGTTTGCGGTTTTCTATCGGCAAGCAAAAACTGGCCTTTGGTCACGTGACACACATAGGGTCCTGTGTACTCCAAGCGGACTTTGACAAGAATTAGCCCACCCATTTTCCTGGCCAACACCTCCATTACTTCTGCCTCGTTTAAGAGTTTGTTGAAGCTGCATGTCACTACAGCTCCAGGTCTGATACATTAACAACTTCACTCATGAGCCGGATGAGGAGAGTCTATAAAAGCCACTGTTAGTTATTTTCCAAGATGCTTAGACACGGAGTCACTGAGCTCGTGTGTTCGCTTATTGCCAGCTTGAACATCGTCACTGGCGTCTTGTTATATTCGCAGGAGTACAAAGATGGTATCACCATCAAGACAGCAACCAGAAGAAAAGGCATCATGGCTTGCACGACTATGTGTGTAGTCTTCGGCGGGATCGCTGTGCTGTTGATGATGTACGACATCGCTACCCATAGCTGGTAGCTATTCTAATTTAGTAATCTAATCTATATCATCGCAAGTGTCGTTTGTATATCCAGTATAACTTAAATTTTCTGTTTCTTGGCCTCAGGCACCGGAGTCCCCGGGACGGAGAGGTCGGCATGGAAGTCCTTGATGATGGAGTCCACGTCGTCAATGTTCAATTGTCTGACGTCACCCAACTTCTTGATCTTTTCAGTGACCTCCTTGCACTGCTCGTCGGTCAAGTGCAAGTTCAACTGGTCCACTCTCGACTTGATGGCATTCCATCCGGTCAATCTATTAGCAAAGTGAATGTATCTGGTTAAGCCAAAGTCCGAGGGGCTTAAAATCTCGTACGTAGAGGGGTTGGCCAAGATGGCCTTGGCGTGGATACCGGCCTTGTGGGTGAAGGCACAGAAGCCGGTAATGGGGTTGTTGAATGGGATGTTCACCTGGACAGCCTCGGCAACGAGGTTCTCGAGGTCTCTCAACTTGTGCAACTTGTACTTGGAAAGCACGTAGTCTCTGTCAGCAGCAATCATTCTCGACATGAGGCCTCCAAGAGGTGTGATACCGTTTCTTTCACCAATACCCAAAACAGAAACGTCTATCAACTTGGCACCACCTTCCAAAGCAGTGTAGGCGTTGGCAATAGCACATCCAGTGTCATTGTGGAAATGGCACTCGATATCGCAAGAAACGACCGACTTCAACGTTCTGACCAACTCGTAGACCTGTCTGGGGTTGGCACAGCCCACGGTATCGGCAATACCGACTCTGTTGACGCCGATCTTGTCGACGGTTTTGTAGATGTTCAACAAATCCACCAAGTCAGATCTGAACGAGTCCTCGGACGAGAACCGGATCTCGATGCCCTTGGACTTGACAAACTCAATCACTTCCACCGCACTCTGGGCAATGTAAGACATGTCCTTTCCGTGAGAGTACTGTCTGAGAAACTGGGAAGTGCCGATGACGACATCAACACCGTCCACGCCCGTCTCCACAGCCACCTTGGCGTCGTCCATATGACAACGAATGTGGGTCAAGATCTTGGCCTTCAACCCCAACTTACAGATGGCCTCGCAGTCTCTTCTAGACTGTTCCGAAGCAACTGGCGAGGTCAACTCGATGTAGTCAACACCGAACTCATCAAGGGCCTTTGCAATTTCGATTTTCTTTTCCGTGGAGAAGAAGGCATTGGCGAACTGTTCACCTTCACGTAAGGTGGACTCGATCAACTCGAAACTGGAGGCGTTTGAAAGAAAATCGGCGGGATTGGGGCCGTAGGGGTTTTGCATGATGGCCTCTGACGACCGGTGGGCGTCTTCGGTGACCTTGGTGAATCCCTCTGGACCTGGCATAGTATTACGTTATCTGAGTGATGAGTTTATCGTGTAAAATTTTGGCTATCTCGATTGTACGGGTGCGAAGGAGTCAGGACTTTGATGACGGAAGAACGCCCCAGATATCGTTGCAGAGAAAAATATTCGGTGGAATTGGGCGGAATTTTCTTAAAGTGTATATCAGGTTTTAAAAAACGCCTGGAATCTGGCCATTCTCTCATTTGGGTATGGGAGGTCTTATCAGGTTGACGTTTTCGCAGCCAATAGCCTTGTGCTTATTTGGCTGCGGCGTTGATTTCCATGGAATTGTTCAGCTTGTCAGACTCCGGATTTTCGGATTTTCGGTTGTGCTTTTTTAGATCTGAGATTCTGCAAATGATGTTTTCTCGAGAAATCTCCGACCTGCGATGTCATTTTCTTACCGATAGCTCCTACAATCAAAGGCGGAATCTTCTTCACTGAACACCCCAGTGAACTCTTCAATGAGATTTCGATCTCCACAAACACAATCCACATTTACCAGCTAAATCCCAAATTTGTATTTCTATAGCTCGAAGCCTAGCTCACTAAGCTGCGAGTGTCCGGGGTCACAAGACCCAAGATCTCGTTCTCGTGGTAGGCTGTCTCCGGAATAAGCTCCGGAATGATGTTTTCGTACTCTGTATCGTCCACGTGAGAGATGTTCCAAAGGTCGGTTGTCTTTGGCAAGAGCTGCAGGCTGGCAAACTGGTTGATGGCTGAAATAAGCTCGTCGTCTCCACACACCAAGTACCGGTTCACACGAAGTATGGGTGCAAAACGCTCATCGTAGCCCACCAAGTCAAGATACTTGTGCAAGCTCTCGCGGTAGGGAGGGATGTTCTCGTCGATCGTGCTGTATTCGTCCCTTGGAGGAGGCCCCATGGCTGCAGTTGCACGGGCATCAAGAACACGGCGCCTGCGCCGTTCTGCTCTTCTCTCTGCTGCTCTTTCAGCTTCTTGCACCTGCCGTATAGCACGTTCAGTGGCTCTTTCTTCACGCTGACGAGCACGTTCTGCCTTGGCTTCTCTGCGACGACGGCTTCTTTCTCGAGCTTCCGGGTCGTTCTCATAGCGCCGTTCCCGTCGGCGTTCTCGTCTTTCCTCCCGCTCAGCTTCCTCTTCTTGCCTCACACGCTCACGTTCGGCTTCCTCTTCCTGACGAATGCGTTCACGCTCGGCTTCTTCTCTCTGTCGTTGGCGCTCTTTGCGCTCTCTGATCTTCTCTTCCTCTCTTCTCTTCCTCTCGCGTTCCTTCTCTCGCTCCCGTTCTTCACGTTCACGCTCCTCCTCTCGCTCCCGCTCTCTTTCCAAACGGCGTTTCTCCTTCTCAACACGTTTCGCCTCCTTCCGCTTCCGCTTTTCTTTTCTGGCCTCCTCGCGGGCTTTTTCTCTGGCCTCTGCTTTCTCTTGCTCCAGCCGGAGAAACGCCTGCTCTTCAACATACCACTGCTCCTGGGCCTGGCGCTTGTGAGCCTCCTCCTTCTTCATTTTCCTCTCCAGCTTGCGGTGCCGGCGCTCAGCGTGTCGTATTTCTTTGAGAGCCTCCTCCATCTCAGGGTTCTTGTTCTGGTTCATCTTTTTGGCCTTGCGTTGCTGGTGCCTCTCGAGGCTTCGGCGGCGGTTAAGTTCGTTGTTCTGCCGCTGAATCTCCTGCTGCCGTACCATTCTCGCCTCGGCCTCTGGGTCTTGTAGATCTTCTTTGCTCGGGCCTGCTGGCTGTGGACTACCATCGAAAGCCTGCAACTGGGCTGATCTCATGGCACTGGAGCCTTCAAAGCCCCGAAACTCTATCCTGCCAAAGTCGGGATCATAAACGTTGGCTGCTCGCTTCTGCAAGAGCTCAGACCAGTTGACGATGATGGGGTCTGTGGCGTAACGAGCCAGCCGCTTTCCGGACTCCGAATGATCCATCTGGCTGCTCTGGTAGATTTCAGGCGAGGTCAGCGGGCTCTTTTGATCCTGGTCCATCTCGGGAGAAATAGGAGGCAGCAGGTGAGCTCTCTTTGCTTTCAAGGGTCTAGTCTCCTCCTCGAGGTCGCTGTCTGTGTACTCGAAGCTGGACTCGTCTTCCTGCGGAGTCGTTTTTCTCCACAAAAGCGCCATTTTGTTGTCCTCTAAAGTTTGCTCGAGGTGAGGTGTAGTTTCTTCACGTCTGTATTTTTGGCAATGGAGAATTCCTAATAACACTCCCGTATTCGGAAAACAATGGCCTGCAGGAAGCTCCGTCAAGCGGCGCCGTAAATCGATCTTGTGATTAGATGAAGAGGACAAGCGAATGAAGAAATATAAGAGGCTAGGAGAGTCGACCTTTGCGTTAGAATAAAGTGCTAGATTACTTGGAATCTTATCTAATTTCTGGAGAGCGGACCATATACTGGAGATCCATGCATTCCGTACCTTGCGCATCTCGTGTCCGCTTGAAGAAGCATCCGACTAATACAAATCCGACCGGCGGCATTTCCGGATCTTCTACTCTTTTGGCTTGTTTCCGATAAATAAATTGTAAAGCTATCCCCGTCACCAAGCACTATCTCGTTTCTTTGGGTCGAATCCGTCTCTCTAGCTTCAGGGTCCTACCATCTGACGTAACTAGTGAATCCCCTGCGTCAACCCTATTTTTTTAGAGTTTTCTCTGTCACGAACTCAACTAGAACCCACCAATTAGATCCCGTATATTATCTCATTTAAGGGTTGGAGCAAGCTGTGCATCTGGAGAACGGCAAGCGTACTTCAGTTTGCATGGTTTGGCTGCGAAAGGATCTTTCAGTGCAAAAACGAAAATGCCTTCAAAAATCGAAAATTCAAGCAAATCGCTTCAAACTGGACAGAGGAGAGAAAAATCCGTAGCTGTTTGCCCACAAAAACTCCCCCTCTTGATTCTAGCCCAGCAAGGCTGGTTTTTGGGTATTTGGTTTCTGTGCTTTTTAGGGCAGGTGCCGCATGGCTTCTCTACTGCGGAGACTCCTATTTTAAGACAATGATCACGAGACCGTCCAAGTGGTCTTGGGGAAATGGGCCTCTAGTCATCGTAGTAAGTGGTCGATCGATTTGGCCATTTTGTGCGTAAAGTTTATTTGCATTAGTCATTCTGCTGGTGGTGCCCTCAAATTACGTCAGTCCCAAAGCAGTCAAAACTATGAGAGCCGCGCAGATGGTATCTCAATGCTTAGGAGAGAAATAATATTTTGGGAGAAGCAAGCAAGTTAAGCTGATGACGTCGGCAAGTGGATCTTTAAAAGGCAGTTAGCGCAATGTACCACGAGAACCCAAGAAGGAAATTGGCTGGGCCACTAGCGACTTGTAGATTCTTCTCGTCATGTAAACTTGATCAATCTCTAAATATTTGATTATATAAATGGCTGCTTTGTGAATTAAAAGCTCTGTTTTGTATAAAAAGGTGTACTTGAACCCCAATGAAGGCTCGGATGGCTCTACGATGCCCGGGTGTCGAATTGACGAGTGCTTAGTTATGAGACTCATGATCTTTGACTCTATAGGTGAAGGGAACCTGCTTAATTTTTTTTGTCTTTCTTCTATTTCTCCATAGTTTTGAGGATGTTCTTTTCTCAACAACTGTTGCGGTAGCTTGGTAGAGCAATCTCTACCTCTTCCACTGGTCAAATTTTGCACCCAACCAAAACGAATTGTTTTGACACGCAAGCTTACTGAAACTGCTGATATCTAGCTCCGTGAAATAGTATCATAAACCTAGCAAAATAAAAACCTCTCATTTCTTCACAGCTCGAAATTTCGAAAAAGAATTAGTGTCGATACCGATGTTAGGCTGGGTAGACAGCAAGATAGCCTGGTTTTATCATAAATGGATGATTTGAAAGACTCCGCCTCGAGGATCCCTAGTTGATAGTGCTAGATCTAATTCTTGGAGTAACGAAGAAGTCAAGTGAGGCTCTGTGCACTGATTAGACGGTTCTTCCAGTTTCAATAACAGATCACTCATAGGCTATAGTTACACCAGGTTATACTTCTACTAAGTTGTTTATTTTCCCACAAAGAAGCTTGATTAGAGGACACTTCAATAATCAAATCACAACACTGAGTGGACCCGGTGGCCAGCGATTCTTTAAAGTACTCCAAGCCAGAGATCCTCTATGCGTAGATTACGCAGTGAAACACTCTAATTCAGAGAAAACAATCATAGAATAAAACGAAAAAAAAAAAAAAAAGAAGAACATATCATGGAGTATACTCGTTCTCCGAATCCCCGGTGTGTATCGCACTGCCAAAGCCCATCTACCCCATAGAAACCGGCCAGACCTATAGCCTACTAACAAAAACCACTTTCCACAAACCTCAAAAATCCCCAAAACGATCCAAAACACCTCCATCCCATTCACCCATCCTTTCACATTTTTCCCATCCATCGACCTCTGACCTCTAGCCCCACGATCATTGGCCGAGAGTTCCGGGGGCATGCGCACTTCCGGCCCCACCTAAACCGCGCCGGTACCGGAACTGACTCATGAAAATTCTGCAACTTAAAGTTAGAGAGCATTTCGTCTTTTTGGCTAGCTAAACATGTCTTTCATCAGCAGGACACAGTTTATACAGCTGCGGGGCTTCTCGCGCTCGGCTACCGCCTATGCGAAGAAATTGAACAAGTTCTCGTCCATCGTCACTGAAGATGTCTCTCAAGGCGCTTCTCAGGCCATGTTGTATGCCACTGGATTCAAAGATGAAGACTTCCACAAGGGCCAGATCGGTGTGGGATCGGTCTGGTGGGGCGGAAACCCGTGCAACATGCACTTGATGGACCTCAACGACCAGTGTACGGAGTCGGTCAACAAGGCCGGTCTCAAAGGCATGCAGTTCAACTCCATCGGTGTTTCTGACGGTATCACCAACGGTACCGAGGGAATGAAGTTCTCGTTGCAGTCGCGTGAGATCATCGCCGACTCCTTCGAGACGATGATGATGGCCCAGATGTACGACGGTAACATCGCCATCCCCTCGTGTGATAAGAATATGCCTGGTGTGCTTATGGCCATGGGTAGACACAACAGACCCTCCATCATGGTTTACGGTGGAACCATCATGCCCGGCTCGCCTTCGTGCTCTTCTCCCCAAGTTGGCGAGAAAATCGATATCATCTCGGCCTTCCAGTCCTACGGCCAGTACTTGTCCAAGTTGATCACCAACGAGGAAAGAAAAGATGTGGTCCGCCACGCCTGCCCTGGTCCCGGTGCATGTGGTGGTATGTACACTGCCAACACCATGGCCTCTGCTGCCGAGATCTTGGGTATGTCGTTGCCCTACTCGTCCTCTGCCCCAGCTGTTTCTAAGGAAAAGGCCGAAGAGTGCGCTAACATTGGTGCAGCCATCAGACACCTCATGGAGATCGACTTGAAACCCAGAGACATCATGACCAAGAAAGCGTTTGAGAACGCCATTACCTACATCATCGCCACCGGTGGCTCCACCAACGCCGTGTTGCACCTTATTGCCATTGCCTCGTCTGTGGATGTGGAAATCACCGTGGACGACTTCCAGAGACTCTCTGACAGCACCCCATTGTTGGCTGATTTCAGACCTTCCGGTAAGTACGTCATGGCTGACTTGCAAGCCAGAGGCGGGACCCCGGCTGTGGCCAAGATGTTGATGGAGGAGGGTTTGATTGACGGTGACCAGATGACTGTCACTGGTTTCACGCTCAAGCAGAACTTGGACAAGTTACCTGGCTTGCCTGAGGGCCAGGACATTGTGAGACCTTTGTCGAACCCATTGAAGCCCAGCGGCCACTTGCAAATTCTCAAGGGCACTTTGGCTCCAGGCTCTGCTGTGGGTAAGATCACCGGTAAAGAGGGCACCTACTTCAAGGGCAAGGCCAGAGTTTTCGATGCCGAGGACCTTTTCATCGAGGCCTTGCAGGCCGGAGAGATCAAAAAGGGCGAGAAGACCGTCTGTGTGATCAGATACGAGGGCCCCAAGGGTGGTCCAGGTATGCCTGAGATGTTGAAGCCTTCTTCTGCGCTTATGGGCTACGGTTTGGGCCAGGACGTTGCGCTTTTGACAGACGGCAGATTCTCCGGTGGTTCCCACGGTTTCTTGATTGGCCACATTGTGCCAGAGGCTGCTGTGGGTGGTCCAATTGCGTTGGTCTACGACGGTGACGAGATCATCATCGACGCTGAAAACAACAGAATTGACTTGTTGGTCGACGAGGCCGAATTGGCCGAAAGAAGATCCAAGTGGGTGGCTCCAGAGCCCAGGTACAAGAGAGGCACCTTGCGCAAGTACTCTCTTTTGGTGAGCGATGCCTCCAAGGGCTGTGTCACCGACTTGTAAGCGCTATATCATACAGGGGCAAATGTCTCGGAACAGACCCGCCCCTGCTTCATTTCTACATAAATTATTGGCATCACACTATCCTAATGAACGGATTTGCATTATCAATGGCTGCGAAAACAGAAGTGTAGACAGAAGTGTAGACCACAGCACCGCCAGGGCCACAGATACGTAGTCAATTGATTTGAATCAAAAAGAGCAGGGTTTAATCTAGGAATGGCCACATTTTTTTCTTTTCGGTAGAACACCTTCAAAGAGCCAGGGCCCACGTGACTCGACTGCTCTCATCTCCAGATTCTCTTCCTACTACTTCCTCAATATGCCCTCCACGCCAAATTCCATAAAGATCGTTACGGGAAATTCCCACCGGGCACTTGCCGAGCAGGTTGCCGCCAAGCTTGGCTTGAAAGTGTCCAAGGTGGGCGCTTTTCAGTTTTCCAACAAGGAAACCGGCGTGGCTGTTGGTGAATCCATGAGAGATGAGGATGTCTATGTTATTCAGACTGGATTCGGCGAGAAAACAATCAACGACTATTTGATGGAACTCCTCTTCTTGCTTAACGCTTGCCGTGTAGGCGGTGCCAGAAGAATCACGGCTGTCATTCCCAACTTCTTCTATGCTAGACAAGATAAGAAGGACAAGTCCAGAGCACCCATCACCGCCAAGTTGATCGCTAACTTATTGCAAACGGCTGGCTGCCACCACGTCATAACTCTAGATTTACACGCCTCGCAGATCCAAGGTTTCTTCAGAGCTCCTGTGGACAATTTGTATGCTGAGCCCTCCACTTTGCGTTTTATCAAAGAGCACTATGATCCAGAGGAGTTGACGATTGTTTCGCCTGACGCAGGTGGAGCCAAGAGAGTCGCTTCTATCGCTGACAAGCTAGATACACCTTTTGCTTTGATCCACAAGGAGAGACAGAAAGCCAATGAGGTTTCCAAGATGGTTCTTGTCGGTGATGTAGCCAACAAGACCTGTATTCTTATTGACGATATTGCTGACACTTGTGGTACCCTCTGCAAGGCTGCTGAGGTGCTTTTGGAGAACGGCGCCAACAAGGTAATTGCAATGGTCACCCACGGCATCTTTTCCAAGAACGCTATTGAGAAACTCAACAACTCCAAGCTCGACCAAATCATCTGCACAAACTCCTTGCCATTGGAAGATAAGTTGGAGAGGTGCTCGAGAATCAAGATTCTAGACATTAGTCCTACCTTGGCCGAGGCCATCAGAAGGTTGCACAACGGTGAGAGTGTGTCCTACTTGTTCAACCACGCTCCAGAGTAGAAACCATGCGTATACCTATTCGGTCTGTATCATATACCAAATAATGCCCACGTTGAGCAGGAATGGATTTTCTGCCGCATCATTAACATTGGATTCAGTCACTTCATGCTGTGTAACAGATCCTATGCGACTCACGATCCATTCGCGATCGCTGTTCTGCTCCGCTTTGCTGTCATCGAGGAAGTAGTTTGGGGCTTCAATGTTGAAGGCCGTCCAAGGTGGTTTGTTGCTAGTGCTTCCATCAACTCTATCCACGTGGGTTGGGAGGAACAAGACCAAGTCGCCAGCTTCGAAGTTGTTCACGGCGACCTTGCTAGTCAACAGTCTCCGAAGCTTAGCTATCTCTTGATGAATATTTTTGTTCTCCTTGGAGAGCTTCTTGGCAAACCCCTCAACATCTTTGAAACGTTTGAAAATGCCGTTTAAAAAGAACTTCTGATTGACAATAGCATTCTTCTCGTCCTGTAATTGCAACTGCACGTCGTCAGTGAAGGAGATGAGTTTTAGAAATGAAGCAAATCTCGATTTTTGCTGATCTTGTACCTCTTCAAATGCATTGTTGTAGATTTCAATGAGATTGGCTGCATTTGCCTCCTCAATTTCAGCCTCTTCATTATTTTTGAGCTCATCAGCATTCTCGGGTGGTACAACTGACCTTGTAGACGAAACCTTACGCAATGGCTCTCTCCAATCCATACTGCTCTCAATCTCGGAGACAACAGTGGAATGGAAGGTTTCTTCGGGAATAAGAAGAGAGTCGCCAGTTTCATCCTCGGTGTTCTTCTTAGATCTCAATCCCTTGACTCTCCGAACCTTGTATTCAAACCTGCTCACCTCTGATTTGGAATCAGCCTCTTTGACAAGAAGCAAACCCATTGATTCTAAAATGTAGCAGAATTCTTTGAAATCTTCAAAGTTTTTCTCAGTGATCTGGAGAATGGCAGCAAAGAGTCCTTCAACAACGCGATTGAGTTGACCAATGACCTCTTCCAGTTTATGATGCTTTGCCTGAGTGACTTCCATCAAGTTCTCGTAGTCTTCCGTCTTCTCCTCAATCCTTTGGTTTATTGCTCTGATCGCAGTCTCGAGATGGCTTCTTTCTGTGGCGTTCTCTGCCTCCTTTGCATGCATGTTTGAAAGGAGTTCCAGTTTAAGATTTTGAACATCCTTTAGCTCTTCCTTAAGACATTCAAACCGAACCTTGTAATCGTTCGCTTCGTCGACTAGAAGAGACTTTTGTTCCAATTCCTTCTCGAGGCGCTCAACCTTCTTCTTGAGAGTCTCGTTTTCATTCACGGTTGCTTTATAGTTGCTAATTTGGTCGTCGAATCCCCGATGCTTCCTCTGTAACAGTTCAATCTCAGAGGTATTCTGTGCCCTCAATGCATTCATCTCCTCTGAGTGCTTGTTACCAAGGTCTTTGATTACACTTTCAGATATGGCTAGTTTCTCCTCATAGTCTTGTTGCATTTGTCTCATCTGGAAGTCTTTCTCTTGTGATTCCTTCCTGATCTCATCAAATGCCTTCCGAAGCGAGTCGTTTTCCTGAGAGATGGACAGCTGAGAGGCCTTTAACTCGTTGATTTCTTTCCGCAATCTGATGTTATCAACATGTTTGTCAATGGTAGTTGATGCATCCATAGCTTTGACGCTCGAGTTGCTAGATGAAGTCTTCCGACTATTTGGGGTTTTCATGAGAAGACTGGTAGGATCACCTGTAGATGGGTTTCTTGAAGGACGAGACTGTTCCCCGATAATCATGCTGTCTTTAGTCTGGGAGGACTTTCTTTCAAAAGACTTCACCACAGGCCAGTTTGATATGTTTTTGTACTGCTGCTGGTGAAGAAGACCCTCGAGTTTTGATATTCTGGAACGCAACCCCCTGATGAGATTCAAGTCAAAATCATCGACAACGTTACCAGGCTGTTTTCCATTAGTGTTGAGCATCTGGGATCGAGTGATTATCTGCAGCTGCTCCGGTGATAATGATCCAAGGGAACTTACCACCCGGGTCACTCTCTTCAAACTGTCAGTCGACGTGATCAAGTCTTTGAAGTTCTTTTCAAGAAGCCCAGCAAAGCCAAGACCAGGGTTGGGCAGGTTTTCTTTCACGATGTTGATGAAGTTAGTTATATCTTCTCGCTCGACGGCAACATCCTTAATAATCTCGACGACAGAGTCTTTTCGTTTGGACGCCTCCCCGTTAATTAGAGTAACGTCAATTGTCGGGAGTTGAACTCGAAACGTTTCTTCGCCTGAAAGAAGCTGTAAAAACCCTCCAAATTTCTTCAACCACAATTTTTGAAATGCCTTCTCTTGATCAATAAGCACAGTGAGTTGCTCAGACACATTTTTCACAATTCCTTTGGAATAAAAGTCATGCCATTCAAATTGACGGCGCTTTTCAATAAGAAGGAACCCTAAGAGAAGTGGTAAGTCGACTGTCAAAGAAAGAAGATCTCCTGCCTCTCTGATTTTGTCAATGGTCTTGTAATCTGGCTGATCGCTTGATTGTGCCTCAGAGTCCTCACTGGGTGTAAGTAACTGCTTCATTTCGCCTTTCAAGGTAACTGTCCTCATCTGCAACGAGGCTATGTTTTCGAATATGGCCAAACTTTGGTTGGCGAGCTTCTTCTTGAAGGCGTATAAGGATTCCAAGAGCTCAAACAACGATAGTGAGCGGGCAATGACATCCGAGGCTGTTCCAATTTGCCGTGAGTATACCTGCTGGAGATCCAGAGTGTTGGAGCTTGTGAGATTCTCAATCTCAGATTGGATCTTCTTACCCAAATAAGTCAATTCTTCAAAATAGGTTGTCCTAGACGATTCGCAGCTTCTAAAGCTGGCAATTGACTCCTTCCGTAGCTCTTCAATCTTTGTGTCAACCAGGATCTTGTCCGAGTTAACCTTGTTGACTGTGGAGGAGAACTGGTTGAAGGCGTCTCTGATCTTGGGCAAGTTCAGATCAACGAATTCGGCCGCGGACTTCAACGATTGCTGATCGAGGAAGTCGGCCAATGTTATGGACTTACCAGGGTCCAGCTTGAATGAAAGCCGAGGATACTCCTTGAGCTTAGAATAGCGATCCTCCCAGACCTTATGCAAAGACTTTCGATTGAGTGTTGTTAGGTAGTTATAGTAGTTGTCGAAGCTCTTTTCCGTGCCACTGACAAAGCTAGCGGCAAATTGGAATATCACACTTAGCGACATGAATATGGCGTTGATGTGGCGAATGACCCGCTCCATCAGGTCCTGGATTCGAGTGGCACCCAACAAGCGAGAATTAACCCAAGACTCGTATTTCCGGAGAGCCGAAGAAATATCCTTTACATTGGAAGGGGTTTCAGGTACCAGAAATGGCGTGGGCTTCAATAACATGTAGCCATCGTCCTCACTATCCAGTAGATACCGCGTTACTAGAGCGTGGTCTTTTGTTGCAGCAAAGAGGCGTTTGTCGAAAACGTAAATATCCGTCATTTCGTTGATCATCGAGTAGTTGAGTTTCATGCCAAATGACGTGAGGAGAAAGATGTTGTCATGGGAGGCAATAGTGTATTTGGTGAAGGACTCCAAAAGGAAGTCCTTGAAGCTGTGGAGCGTATGATAGCGCACGGGCTTAGCTAGAGCCACGGATTCGCCATTGTGGGCGTTATATATGGTGAGTTGGTCGGTCATCTGCAGAGGAACGCAGGATCTCTGGAAAAGATGGAGTAGGTGTAATAGTGTGGAGCTACTGATAGGCAATGTATGCACACCAAAATGATAAGGATCGAGTGGTAGCCTCGTACATGAGGAGGAATTGGTCTAGATTTTTTTTATCAAATTCATTTATTGATATGTGTCTCTTTTTGTGATGGATATGCCTTTGCAGTAGTCGAATTCTGGCTTTTTTGTTGCCCTCCTCTTAACAGTATCTTTCACAGTATGTTTCATAGTACTATTCATAGTATGCTTCACAGTAATCTTCACAGTATTCAAGTGGCCATTCGAAAGCCACATTTCCTACAAAAATCATGATAGTAACCATTTATATTGAAATGTTTTCTTATCCATCGTATTCTTCAAAGTAGCCGTGTTCTCCACATTATTCTGCACCGCAATTTAGATCAATCTTCGTAATCTATAGTCTTTTACTTCAAATTGGTTCTCTTGAACTTCCTAGAAGCCATCTACTTGTCTACTATTTTCACTGGAGTCTCATCGGTAGTTTTTGCCGTAATTCTCAGTATCCTTTTCCCTAAGCCTTAACAACAGCTTTAACGAATGTAGTCTTAAAAAAAATGGTCTTTTTTATAATCTAAGAATCGTAAGGTTGCCTTATGACAGTCCCCGAACCTTTATGGTAAACTTACAGTACCGAATGCTGGTTGACATAAATACTTTTAATACGCTCTATTCATAAGAAAGGCTGCGCTTAGAGCTTGGACTTGGCGGGCAACTGGGTGGACAAGACCTGCTTCATCTCATTGGCAGCCTCGGTCAAGTAGTATTTCATGTAGTCGGATCTCAAGCCAAAGCCCTTCTTACAAGAAATGTGCACGTGCAACCAGTCGTTGTTGACCAAGTAGGCCAAACCAAAGCCCTCGTCAATAACCTGAGACCAGCCCCAAGACTGGAAGTACTCAGAAGGAACCTGCGAGGAGGAGATGTACCACGTGCTGGAGTACTTGTAGATAGGGTCCTTAAAGAGACCTGGGACCTCCTCACCCTCCTTAAGCATCTGCAGCAAACCAAACAAGTGACGGTCCACACCCTTACCGTCAGCAGCCTCAACAAGGTACTTAACGTGCAGCTTGCAAGCGTCGTTGAAAGCGGCAATCTTGGCCTCGTTGGAGGCATTGAGGTCAGTGAAAGTTTCAACGAAAGTCTTGGCTTCAACAGAAGCAGATCTGCCAGTTTCGGTTCTGCCCTTCAAGTATTTACGGGTGGCAGCAGACTCGTATGTTGGTCTGATCTTGCCGGTCAACTTGTAGTAGGCCAACTGGATCAACATCTGCACGTAGGCATCGGGAGAAACCTTGAACTGCTTGATCAAGTTCTTACCGTAGCCGTAGTACTGGAACACCTCCTCATCGTGGAGAGCAATAGTCTCGTCGAACTTCACCTTGGCAGCCTCAATGTCGGCTCTAGCCTTCACGGTGATGTCGAAAGGCAACACAGAAGGAACCTCAGGCACAACCTCAGTAGCCACAGAGGTGTCGTTAGCAATTTCCTTGATGAAAGCATTTGGGTCCTCCTTGTTGATCAGCAGCAAAACAAAGTTGTTCAACTGGACAGTAGGGGTAGCGTCCATTCTAGAGTGCTCACCGGTGAAGCCAGAGTTACCGTTCTTGGACACGAAGAACTCCAAAGGCTTGTCGTAGAATCTGTTCTGACCGTCTCCGTGCCAGTTGTTCTTGGACTTCTCCTCAATGGTGACAGGGGAGTTGTCGTCAAGACAGATGACGAAGGAAGAGGCGAAAATTGTCTCGAACGAGGCCTCGTTGACAGGAGAAGCACCAACCAAGTGTTCGTAGGTGTTCAAGTACTCGTCTCTGTTCAAACTGGTAAGGGCACCCACACCCACACCACGAGGCACCTTAGGGTTGACCACGTTGACCAAGTAGTCTAATTGCTTGAAGATGGCAACCTTGGACAAAGGCTGGCCGTTCTTGTCGTGGTGGTACACCTTGTAGAAGTTGTTGTTCAAGGCAACAATGAAGTAGCGGTGCTCGGCGGGGTCATACAACTTGGTGATGTCGCTGCCGGCAGCGGGGACTCTGGAATTGTTGAACATGTACTTGAAAGCGTTCATACAGTAAGGGTTGCCCTTGATGATCTCGGGCTCCAAAGTCTCATCCTCAACGGTGCCGGCAAACTGGGCAGTGTAGTAGGCAATCAACGAGGCCTTGTACAACTGGTTCTTGCCAATGGCATTGTTGACGTCCTTGTGGTTGAAAAAGTAAGAAACGTAAGGCACCACGGGGTCTCTGTAGGACATGTAAGCGTAGTCGTCCCAGTACTCAGCCAACCAGTTGTCCTTGCCCAGAGCAAAAGACTCCAATCTCTGCTGGAGAACCTCGCCCTGGCCGCCAGGACGAGCAAACTCCTCCACAATGGCGGTGGTGGATTTCAACTGGGCCTCAGTCAAAAAGGGCTCCACGGTTCTCAAGTACTTCTTGCAAGTCTCTTGCAAAGTGGGCACAGGCAATTTGGGAAGCTGCGACTGGTATTTGAACAAGTCGCCCTTGGGTACGGACGAGGAGAACTTTCTGGTCATGTTGGCTGCGGTTCTTAGCATTTGAGGGTAGAAAGTACGAAAGTGGAAAAAGAGCGGACTCTGGGGGACCTTATATGTTGAGGATGTGAATTGTGGGGGTGGCCGCGGACCGAGGAAGCCTGCATTGGGCGCTGGGGGAAGACTTGGGGAGGACGGGTCAGATCGGAGTCAGGGCGGAAAAATCGGAGTCAGCGGGTCACGTGGAGCGACAACGGTACGCCTAAATTCTCTCCCCGGTCCCTTGCTGGCGCTGGGGCCCTCTGGAGACCGCCGGTGTTGTTTCCTCGGGTGCAAAATTCACATTGGCTCCTGCGCGCTACGCTTGTCCAGCGTGGCTGCGAAACTACCGAAGTACCGGAAAAAGAGAGTGTGCAACCGGGAAAACTGTGATTTGGCGGTGAAAAGAAATTGAATTTGATCAAAAGGCGAAATTTAAAAGACGAGATTTTGATCAAAACGAGGGAATTTGATAAAAGAGTAGCTGTGGATTTGTAGAGCTCGTTGTTTACTCGGCGTGCAGATCAGTACCACTGGTGAGCGTTTCTGCCGTTGAACGGACTCAGGCGAATCATTCCGGATTGTGGAAAAAAGCTGGAAAATTCAGCCCCGAGGCCACCCCTTTCGCCTCAACAAACACAACCACCCTCTGGCCTGGCAAGCGCAATTTCAATTCTCAGCGACTCTTGCGGCTCCATTTTTCGCGTAACCCCAGCTCCGGTTCCAAGGCCAAAAAACTGTACCTTATTGTTTCAGCCTCCAGACTCTTGTCACAACAAAGGCACGATTTACGAGGTGCACGGCGGGTTTTCATTGGCTGTCATGGCTTCGTGGGCCCTGGCATGCGCTGTTTATCCTCGGAGCGACTCCGATTGACATCTGTGGGGCTGCTGCCGAAAATAAGAGACTATGACGTTTATTTTGAGATCGTCCGATAAGCCTGTAGCTCCGTAATTTTTAGTCTTTCCGCTGGACTCGGCCTTTTGGGGTCCCAAGAAATTGTCCTTGGAGACCTGAGTTTGCACATTTCTTGGTCTTTGTGCCCGAAACCAAACCCAGCATTCACCATTTACGAGCCGGTGCCGGCAACTCAGCAACCGTGGATTCAACTGCACTTTCACAGGATTCTGAATGGTGGTTTGGCCGTCCAATGAGAAGCTCCGGAGTGCTTCCATAAAAGCGTATCTGCAGCAGGGCCACCCGCTCATCACCTTGAACCAAGGCCGCGATGCTTATCCGGGGAAATTGCTTCGGAGCAGCCCCACAAATTCTGGAGCTGGAGTTTGACGATTCTTACTGATGTAGCAAGCCGCTTCCTCGGATCTTCTTGGAGCGGAATGGTTGTGGGTTCGGGTTGATACGGAAAATGTGATTTCTGATGGCTGGCTGGGGAACTCTGATAATCTTTTGTTTAGTGTGAAGGTACTGGGAATTTTTTGACAGAGAAACTTTATTGAGGATGGGTTAATACGAAGCCGGAACTGTGCTGAAATGCCCAAAGACCCAATAGTATTGTCCCTGGCTTCAAATTCGTTGTAAGCGTTTTAGGCGCCAATTGGTGACTTGACTTTCAAGCTGGCTGAAAAGACCCACGGCTCACGAGCGCTTCAGGGAAAGAGAGTGGCAGTAGAGATTCTGTTGACCTCGGAAACTTGGAAGTATTTGAAAAGATCCAAGTACCGTCCTCGGTCAGATAGAGAAGGTTGGGATCTGGAGCTCATAACTTCTCATAACTTCAATCCCTAGCCTGTATTGTACGAGACATCTGTGTTGTACTGGGACATCCTACTCAGGTGGCCATTGATCGACGAGAATTGGCAGGATTTTTTAGTCTACCTGTATCATACTTAGCTTGTCATGCTGCGTTTCTCGTGGCCAGGCCTCTCTCCAAAGCTTTCGCCCGAATCCCTCAATTGCAACTGGAATCTACTAAAAAACTTTGAATCAAACAGATCGGTTTTTGCATAATTCCGAAAGTTCTGCGGCGTGAATCTTCCACAGTAGACCGAATTTTCCGTCGGCTTGATGCTCTCAACAGCGGACTATTGGCGCCCGAAAATGTACCGCCATAGCCTCAAATCCAACAAAGTCTCGAGCTGCCAAAAATCCCTGTTTCGTTTCAAATAAACGGTTTCGGCCCGAGACCCTCGTTTACGTCATTGCTTCATCAACGCGATTTGCAACCAATGCCCATTTGATACCTCCACTCATTCTGTATTTTATAAAAATCTAACGATTCTTAGGTACCCCCAAATATCCCCCAAATACCATGACAACCCAAATTTTCAATCTCCAGAAACTTCTGCTCAGCCTACTCCATCTTAAACATCTGCGCGTCCATATTTTTTCTCAACACGATCTCCAATGGGCCTTCTTCTGGCACTAGCGGCGTTTGTACTTCTATGGTACTGTGTGATTCTTATAGTGGCGGTGGCGGGCTTTCTATGTATTTATGTGGTTTTCAAAAAACCGCTGCCTCCGGCTCCCAACCTCAGCATCTTGGAACCAGTCACCATCATCAGACCCATCAAGGGCATTGATCCCGAGCTTTCGCTGTGCCTTGAATCGTCGTTCCTTCAAAACTACCCCCAGGAAAAGCTCCAGATCTTGTTCTGCCTCTACGAGGAGTCCGATCCAGCCATGCCCATTCTCCAGCTGCTCATAGCCAAGTACCCTCACATAGACGCCAGCATTCTTATTTCCGAGCCTGGCCAGGACTATTATGGGCCTAATCCTAAGGTGAATAACTTGGCAAAGGGTTTCCGTCAGGCTAAGTACGATTTGGTGTGGCTTCTAGACTCGAACGTGTGGGCTCTGCCGAACATTGTCGCTAATTCAGTCGCTTCTATGATGAACAACACCAATTGCGGCACCAGCATCAACCACCGGGGCCGTACGGTTCGCCTAGTGCACCACGTGCCGTTGGCTGTGTCTCTAGACGCCTCAGGCGCCGGATCGTCCCTAGACGAGATGTTCTTGTTCACATCCCACTCCAAGTTCTATGTGAGTCTCAACAACCTCTCCATAGCGCCGTGTGTCAACGGAAAGTCCAACATGTACAGGCGCTCTGACTTGGACCGAGCGGTGGCGCTGATCCCGGAAAAACGGTCCGAGTTCTTCCAGCAAGACTCTGTAGTTTCAGATGCTGCTCGTGTAGCTTCTAAAGGCCCCGGACACTCCATCAGCTTCTTTGCCAAGTACATTGGCGAGGACAACATGATTGGAATTGCTTTGTGGGAATACTGTTTTGGCCGCACGGCTCTCACTGGTGATGTCGTTTTGCAGCCACTCATATCTCTGACAGACTCGATCCAGGAATACTTCAGCCGTCGGGTTCGCTGGCTTAGAGTACGCAAGTACATGGTTCTAGCTGCTACGCTCGTGGAGCCCACTACCGAGCTGATAGTGTGCGGATGTATGGGCACTTTCGGCCTTTCGGTGCTCTACTGGGACTGTCTCTTCAGCTGGAGATTTTTCGCTTTCCATATGGTCTGCTGGCTCCTCTGTGATTTCACCCAATACTCCCTCTGGATGCGCCATCTCGATTCGGTGGTGAGGCCGCCCTACTGGTTTGCCCATATGGACAGTAAGAGAAGATCCGTGGGACAGTGGTGCTGTTTTTGGGTAATGCGAGAGCTATTTGCTCTTCCTATTTGGATCACCGCTATGGTTGGCCATGAGGTAAGCTGGCGGGGACGGCCTTTCCGCATCAAGCAAGACCTTTCGGCCGAAGAGCTCTAGATTTTCTTATTTATTTTTGCATTCTTGGTGCCAAAAAATGCGGTACCCCTGCTAAGCTTTTTACCAGCATGTTGACGCATATGTCAAAGTTTCAAAGTGGCTGCGAAAGTCAGAAACCAAGGCAAACGGGCCCAAAAACAAAAATCGGATTTGACGGCCCCCAGATCCCGATATGGCCGTCTCCAACTTTGCATAATTAGTCAAGGCAGCAAACCCGCCTATTTTTCGCCGGTTTGTTCAAGCTGCCGAGAGGCAGATAAGAGGTCAAATTGAGTAACTAAAAATGCTCACCAAAAGCCCTCACACAGCGATGTGCAACAAAAGGGCGTTCATTCGCCAGCCCGCTGCTACACACAGGGGCAATCCAGCGATATACGCATGCCTTAAAGGTAAGCGGGTTTCGTCTGTTTTTCTCTTATTTTATTTTTTTTGGCTTTAGCATCACAGCATGGGTGTCACGTACGATGGTCTTGACTGCCTTAATGATCAAGACGACCCAAGGTATAAGCAGTACCACACGCTCTCACAGGAACAGGTTCCTTGGCTAGATCAGCCCTGGTACGGAAATGTGACTATCTACTTTGGCGTGGCCACCATTTTTGTCGCCATGATCAAGTCATTTTGGTACATGTGGAGAGACTACCGCTATGTATCAAGCGGCAGGAAAATGCCGTCCATTCTACTGTCATTCATAAACGTTCTCACAGCGTACTGTCGCTATTTTGGTTATCAGCAAGTCCCTGAGGTGTTTGTTCGTTACCTCAGCTTGCCCTCTTCGGTGGGATCGTTGCTCTATCTGTTCATTGCATCGGGCTATCTCCTCTGCTTCTGCTTGATTCCTCACTTTTGGTACCGAGGATGCCGAGGATTTGGTTCTCCTCCGTTGGCAGTCAGGGCAGGTATCATGAGTACGGCATTGACTCCATTTATCTTAATTCTTGCTGGCAAGGTCAATGCTATCACCATCCTCACGGGCATCAGTTACGAGAAGTTGAACTGGCTCCACCAGTTTGTGGGTGTAGCTACCTTGGTGCTTGGTCTTATCCACACTATTCCCTTCATTTACCAGCCATTGCAGGAGGGTGGTGTGGAGAACCTTGCAAAGGTTAACAAGGATTACCTTTACGTCACTGGATGGCCACCTACCATTTTCCTCATCTTGCTTTGTGCTCTTTTCAAAAAGCAGGTTCGTGAGAAGATGTACGAACTCTCGTTCCACCTCCATTGGCTTCTTGGTCTCGGCTACGTTGCGGCGCTTGGTGTTCATGTTTACGACCAATTGGCACAAGAAAAGTGGATCTGGGTCACAGTAGCATTCTGGGGAGCTCAATGGATTTGCCGTATTGTGGTGAAGACGTTCTGCAAACCCGGTTCTGGGTTCTTGAAGTTCAAGGAGGCCGAGATTAGAAAGTTGGACAACAACACGTTCGAGGTGTCCATTGACAGAATCGAAGGCTTTAAGTGGCGCCCGGGCCAGCACTGTTTCTTGCGTTTTGTGGGGAAGAGAATTGTGGACAGCCACCCCTTCTCCATCGCTACCATCAAGGAGGAGGAAAAATTACGTTTTATCGTCGTGCCCAAGGCAGGCTTAACGAGAGAGCTTTACAACGAATTGGACAAGGCTGTTGCCGTCAAGAAGAAGGTGATTTTGGATGGTCCATACGGCGGCACGACCAGAAACCACCAATCCTTTGATTCTGTACTTCTCATGGCCACAGGCTCAGGCATCACTGTTACGTTACCCTACCTTTTATCGCTTATCAAGGAGACCAAGCTGGTGGTGAGAAGCATCGACTTTCGGTGGATTGTCCGCCGTGAAAGCGACATTAGCTGGATTAGACACGAGTTGAACGAGGCGATGGTCCAGGCAGGCAGCAAGCTCAATGTACATATCTACGTTGCCGGAGAGGAAGCGCCCGATGCAGCTTCTCTTGAAAAGGACTCATGGACTGCCAAGGAAAAGGAGATTTCTCAAGACTCAGTGGAGGATACGTTCCAAGGATACCATATCCAATACGGCCGCCCCGATGTGCACCGCATCATGGACGAATACAGCCAGACGATGCTTCGCCGGAATCTCGTTATCAGCTCAGGCAGCGATCTCATGAAGCGGACCGTCAGTCAGGCAGTTGCTGGATTCCAGATAGCGGTGTTCAGCACAGCAAAGAACCAGCCGTTTATCGAGGAGGTTTGTCTCCACCTGGAATCGTTCGGATGGTGAGGTGACAAGAATAAAATTTAGCCAGCACGCCTATAGCGCTGTGCCTTAGCCCCGCCTGATCCAACTAGACTTGTTGATAGTTAAAAAGAATACAAAATTTAGTTTATTTGGGCCCTGCCTAATTGCCTGGCCTTTTCATGCCTGTTCTTCCGTCTCAGCATCGAAACCAGCCAATGCTTTGGAAGTCTGGGGCGCTAAACTAGCAGCTCTGCATTCTGGCCAAGACCGACTAAACAGTACAGTAGATTGATTTTGCGTTCGGAGAAGCCACAAAATGCCAACCTTCCAGGTAGAGAGCAAAATCACTTCGGTCTCATTTCCCAGTCCCAATGCAGAAGCATCCCTAAAGCAGCTCGGCTATTGCCTGGATCCCGAGGTGCAAAGCCTGCGCTGACACGTCGGAATCAGTGAAATCAGAGTTTTTCAGGCCCCTGATCTGAGATGAATTTTCAGCCTCAGCCTACAAGTACCGGCTGCAAAGATCGAATCCATCTCACTACCAAGAAAACAAAGAGCGAAGATAGCGAGAAACAGAAGACAATGGCGATTCAGCAAACCCACAATGGCGTGTGGCCAGCGTGCAATTTGTGTTTCTGAAAAAACAGAGTTAAATTACCAGGGGCGTGAAAAACTTGATCTGACCCGAGACTAGCCCGAGGCTTACATGGCCAAATTTCAGGGGAAAAATGAGCCAGCGGCATGAAACGACGAGTTCAGGCGAATCGGGAAACCGGACGTTCATTGTCTTCTGGAAAAAAAACAATACCTCCACCAATTGTTGTGTTCTTTTGTCGACCAAAAACCGAAAAGCAGCTAAAAGTCTTACCCCCCAGTCACATGCGGGGCCAAAGAGGGCATGCTGGTCTTGCCTAAACAGGCAGGGTCTCGGTCGCAGAAGACCCGAGGCGACCAAACAAGCAGGCGTTGATTTTTTTTCGTGTGGATCCGCAAAAATAGGGGAGATTTGAGGGAGCATTTAATTAAATTTTAATGTGAATTTGTGGACCAAAATCCCAGCCCAAAGGATACCCCTTTATCTCCACGGCACTATATTTCAGGACAAGTGATGACTCGCGTCGCACCCGCAGAGCTGCGTCTCCCATGCAGGAGTACATAGCCCTCACAGCAGTAGAGATCCTTATAAGGTCCAAGAACGGCCGTCTTCCATTTTTTCCTCAATGACCGTTCGTATTCATCAGGGACGAGTGTGGTCCATGGACCCTGCGCAGGAAATAGCACTAAAGCAGGCGTGGGGCATTTTGCTCAAGTTCTTTGGTTATGAGCTTTCCGTGAAACTCGATGAATTGGAGCTGGGCAAGTCCTTGGTTAACTCCAGTCCAGGGATCCCTGGCGGCAGGGCGAATTCGGTGCTGCTGGTTTCCAAGGACTCCTTGCTGGTGAGCCTGGGCGGCTCGTCTTTTGCTTTCCAGTCTTCAAACACAAATATCAAGAGCGTCTACTACCTGCTAGAAACAGGCGGTCTAGACGACGCCAGCAGCGGTGCTTTCTCCTTGTACCACCAGGACGAGCACCCGGCGTTGTCCAGATACATTCCCGAAGACCTTCACCGCAGTTTGTGGAGTGCTGTGAAAAACTCTAGTGCCGACAACTTCCTCCTCAGATTCATCCGCCTTTCCAACAACGACCGGAAGGCTTCGCTCAAGTGGATCGCCGAGGTCTTGGACTGGCGAATCAACAAATACCCCGTGACAGACATCATCTTTGCGGCCGACGCCGGGCCCTATTTCGAGGGGAAGTCGCCGCAGCTCATCGAGGCCTTCAGAAGAAACGAGGTGTACGTCAGGGGAAACTCCCGGACTGGTTGTCCGTTGGTGGTTGTTCGGGCCAAGGAGCATTTCCGCCTGAACTGCCCTGACGCCGATTACGAAAAGCTCATCATGATGCAGTTTGAGTGGCAGAACCTTGCCATGCAAGAGTTCAAGAAGGGCGTGGACCAGGCCCATGTTCTCTTTGACTTGACTGGATTTACGCTAAAAAACGCCGACTTCCACGCCGTCAAGATGGTCGTGAAGCTCTTCCAGCGTATTTACCCTGACTGTGTCGAAAAAGTGTACATCCACAAGGCGCCCAAGATCTTCAGCGTGATGTGGAACATCATCGTCAAGTGGATGCGCCCCCATTTGCGGGAGCGGTTCGTCTTCACCCACACATACGACGAGTTGAGAAAGTACATTGAGTCCAAGTACATCCCCAAGTCCTTGGGCGGCAAGGACAAGCACATACCCACGTACATTGAGCCTACCGAGTTCAATTCGAGAAAGAAGGATCCCGATGCTTTACTAGGGAACCTCTTGAGACAGAGAGACGAATTGACCATCAAATTCATCGAAAACACCATCAAGTGGATCGAATCCACCACCCCCGAGGAGTCCAAGGGCTACCTTGACGAGAAGATCCGCCTCTCGAAAGCCAGAGCACAGAACTACGTTTTCTTGGACCCCTACCTCAGAATGAGAGGGCCCCATGACAGAAATGGGGAGATACTCAGCATCAGTTATTAATCTAAGGTTGCTTTTCCCGCTGGTCGGGACACATAGCGGTGTATCACTAGGACTTTGCAACATCCGAGGCCCCTGGACTGTGCGGTAAACCATGCGTAAGCGGCGTTTCGCTTCCCACAATCGAGCCATCAAGCACCTTACGGGCCAATCACGAGTCTTGACGGAGACAGGCACCGTGTGTCTGCATGTATTTTTAAAAAAGACAATTTGAGTGAGCCGATCTTTGTAAATCCTTTGTAGTTTAAATACAGAAGAAGTGCCTCCAGGGCGTAATTTTCAAATTGTGCAGAACGTTAGAGTAGTAACTTCCCAAAAGGGAAAGTATCGTCAAGCACATGAAATATCACCATAGTAAGCGAAGCTCATAAAACAGCCATCACGCCTTAAATGGAGAAGTCAAACTCTAAACACGAGGCACATCCGAGGATCTTTGAAACAAGGCTTCTGTAGACGAGGAAGTCGAAAGATGAAGCAGATTCGAAGGAGGCATCTCGGCTTGAAATTCGGGTCAAATATGCCACTTGTGAAGAGTTCTGCCAGTGCAAAGTCCACTAGATTACCAGCCACTGAATAACATCCCATTGAATGTCTTTTGCCATTGGCCACATTAATGTCCTGCCAACAATGAATTATGCTCTATTAGTTCAACACCTCGCCAGACATCTCAGTTTTCTCTCCTAAACCGCCCTACAATCCCTCGTCGTTGAACTTGAGTGTATAGGGCATCTTCTGCTCGTAGTCGCCCAATTCATCGACGGCATTTTCATCAAAGAGAATCCTGCTGTGGGACATGAACTTGGGCTCCGGATCTCCATAGTTACCAAAGGGCGTAGTGCACCCCACCCAGCGGACAGCCTTGATAGGTGTGGTTCTCTTGGCTAGCTTGTGGGTCTCTTCAAACTTGATAGTGGCCTCCTGAGCAATGTAGGAAGCGTCCTTGTGCTGGGCATGGAGTTTCAGGCCGTCTTCCAACATCTTCACAAATTCGTCGAACGGAATCTCGTAGTGGAAGTAAACGTTCAAGAGAAGCTCCTCGTAGTCGTCTACAAGCAAGATCCACTTCAGGGTCATATCCTGCGAGTTCGAAGGCTCCTTTCTTGTCACACCCGTCTTGGCAGAGAACCAGTGAATCAACGTCTTGGCTCTGTTGACGGTAGAGGGATCGTCGAAGATATCGTCGAGCTCTTTGAAGTTGTCTGTAGTGATGGGCTTGTTGAATGGCTCCTTTCCCTCGAGGGACTTGTCGATTCCGGTCTTGATTCTCTGGCTGAGTATTTCGTCTGCTTGTTTCTTGAGACTGTCGAAATTGGGTTGTTCTTTCTTGACCTTGTCGGCGCCTTCGTTGACTATCTGCCAAACGAATGGGTAGGTGTAGTGAAGGTCCATAAAGAGATTGTTCTTCCAGATAGAGTAGTTTTCGGGGCCGATTAACTTGGGCTGGACCTCCTGGAGGCCCTGTTTAATCAACTCGTTCGTATCCATGTTGCTGGTCTTGATGTGGGAGAAATGTGGTTATATAGTGGTTAGAATGGGATTACTTACTCTAGAGAATCTCGAACTGTCTGTGGTGTATATAACTGGACTAGCCAATGAAGGGTGTGAATATGGTCATCGGTGCTTGGTAGGGGACACATGAGGTTGCTGATGTTGGTGAAAAACTGAGGGAAGAGCATAAGGTTTTTATTTTCGAACCATTTACTATGTTTTTAGGGTAATCCGTGTACCACTTATAGGTTTTGCTGGTTTGAACTGCATATAGTGGTTTCTGGGGAACACCCAGGGTCCAATGACCCCAACTTCAATTTGATGATTAACTTTGGCTTTCGACTTGTCCTTAGTAAATAATTACATGGCTCAACTAAACAGCTAAGAAATCCCTGTCTTCAATACTGTATTTAAGCGTAAACTGACTGGTCCGTGATGGGCTTTATTTTGGCGAGCATTCACCATACTGAATCCATGGCGTGCTTCACTGAAGGGAAAGTTCGAAGACAAATAGTTTGAAATATAGATAATCTCTATCTCTGACTGAGCTATGAAAGCAAGAATACCTGGTGTGAAATTTGTGTTTCTGATGGATTTAGGAGATCTGAGTCTTTTGAGCGTCCATCAAGAGGCATTCAGCCTTCTACTTACATCGTTCCGTTCTCCTCTGGAACTTTTATCGCTTGTTCTGTTTTAAATGTCGTTTGCTCCACCCTATCTCCTGGACTGCTGGGCTTGATTATAGCTTTTTTCATCCACATGTCGCTTAGGTCAATGGACTCGGTGACTTATATCTTTTAGGAGCCCTTTAGAGATGAGAGCTGACTGCTCTATCTATCAAGATATATCAATCTTGGTGTTTTGTTGCAAGCGCCTCACAGTTTGACTGAGCCCTGTATGACAGCAATGGATACTGCAAGGGTAGTTCAACTTTTAATGATTGAGTTGTGCTGTTAAACTTTGAGTTCCAGTTTGTCTTCCCACATAAAAGCTTAAATTTGGGATTGCTGACATTTGCCCACACTGAAGCTTCTTTAAATGAATCTGCTTCTCTGTGATCCATCAAACAGCCATCGAGAAACTTCTCAAGACGTAGTGGAGGTCCACGCCTATAAAGGGCCATCACTAAACGCATATCATGACAATGAGGCCATTCTTGGCTGCATTGGGCTTATTGCTGAACATAGAACAAGACTGTTCAGATCCTTCCGATAGAGTTCGCCAAACTCAAGACTCCAGCTAAACTTGCTACCGAATGACTACTTCTGACCATCTATAGTGAGCACTGGCAGTACCGCTCTACAATATGGTGAAAAGCAATCCAAGTCAAATTAACAAAAAAAAAAAAAAAAACCTATTAACAGAACTATTAACTTGTCAATGCAAACGAATCATACTTTTTGGGCCGCTACAAAAGGGCCATGGCAATGGCGCCGAAGAACGCACCAATACCGGCGGTCTGAATAGCCCCGTCGTTATCGAAACTTGAGACAGAGCCACCAGAGCCGCCAGAGCCACCGGAGACACTTCCTGATCCACCGCCTCCAGATCCACCGGAGGATCCGCCAGAGGTCTGGGATCCAGAACCGGAGGTGCCCAGAGTCTCAGAGCCACCGCCCGATCCGGATTCAGTTTTCAGTTCAGAGCCTGATCCTGAGGCTCCCGTCTCTGACCCTCCCGATCCTGATCCTCCACTCTCAGATACTTCCTCGTCTTCGTCGTCTTCGTGCATTGCAATGAAAACCCCGTCATCGTCGGTTGAAAACAAATCCTCGGCATCCAGCTCCGGGTCTGTTTCGTCCGTGTCGTCCAAAGAGGCCTCTCCTGTAGGCCTATGACCCTCTCCTGTGTAAGTGAGATAAGTCCTTTCTCTGGTGCTCAGTTTCCCTGTGATGGTGGTTTTCGTGGTCGCTATGTCGCCCACATTGGACCCAGAGAACACCACAGTGAAGAGACGGTCATCGGAATATTCGTATGTTCGGGCATCTTCGCCAAGAACGGCTGGCGTGCTGAGTAGGGCAAGAATTGCTAGATTCAACATTGTTAGGGAAGACTCTACATGGAGTGCTGCCTTTTGAGGAGTCGCCATGAGGGGACCGCAAGTGCACAACAATCGAGTACCCCTGATTACGATTACGGGAATTATGATTGGAGGGCAAAAGTGAAGGGATTCTGGTTTTTTGTCGATGCTACGTTTGCACCCATTTCTTAGGTCCCTTGCAACCAGCCGCAGAGAAGCCGCATGGAGTAGCAGGTGCCATACAAATTATTTTCTACGATGGGGCACGAAACCCAGGGGCATCGTCAATTCAGACATCGTAAGAAATCCCCGTGAATATTATCAATTGCAAGAGGGCGATTGAGGAGTTCTCTCTCTGGGTTGAGTTGGTGCATTCTCTTTCCGCCTTAAGCCTCTGATTGGCTTCGACGCCCAATTATTCTGTGGGCCCCTAATTGTTCTTAGCCCAAAAATTACGAACAAATGAGCAAATAAAAAGCCACGCGGTACTTCGAAGCCCTGGTTGTAATAACCTCTCAGGTTGGCACGAGCCACTCGGTCAGAGTCACAATGGGCGTGCGGCTGGTGCCTTGCATAATTCAGCGTAATTGGACACCAGTGGTGGTACCAGTTAAAGTATACCACTACGAGTCACCAATAGCCGTAAGGCGAATTGGAAGAGAGGTTCTTCTTCGAGCTGCTCAATTGAGCTTCTACGGGTGGTGGAACAGAAAACAGCATAAATTAACATTTTGCAGCCATGGCCGCCCTCCAGGCTTCAGCTAGAGGATTTTTAATCGAAATATCAGACATTCCAGGGCTTCAGCTTAGAACAATCCGGCAAGGAGAAGGGCAACAGCGGCAGCACCAAAGCCAGCCTTAGCAGCGCCACTGTCGGGAGACGAAGTCCCCTCCAGCGCAGAAGCAGTGTCACTGGAGCCGCCATTGGTACTGCTGCCCGTGGCGCTTCCACTGGCGCTTCCACTGGTGGTGCCAGAGGTGGTGCTGTTTGAAGCAGCAGTCTCGACGTCTGGAACAAACTGCACCTCCGAAGAAGCCAGGTCGAAGCAGAAGGTCTCGGTGCCGTGGTTGTGGCAGCCGGTGTAGCTCAGCTGGGCGTCGCCAGTGGCCTGAGGAGCTGGGGTGATGGAGCCGTGGTTTCCCTCGCTGTCGGCACAGTAAAGGTCAGAGCCGTGGAAGTGGCAGCCAGAAATCACATCAGAGGAAGTGTCAGTCTCATTGTGGGAGTGAGAGTGGCCACCTTCGTGGTCGTGGTCATCGTCGTCGTGATCGTGGTCATGATCGTCATCGTCATGGTCGTGATCGTGGGACCCAGTAGCCAGAGACTCAGCACCAGAAGTAGTCTCCACCAAGAACTGCACCTCGTTGTTTCCAGTCATACAGAAGAGGTCAGTGCCGTGGTTGTGGCATCCAGTGTAGGAAGAAGGAGCATCGCCAGTAGCAGAGGGAGCAGGCAGAACCTGGCCTTCTTGACCATCGGTGTTGATACAGAAGTAGTCGGAGCCATGGAAGTGGCAGCCAGTCACAGAGGCGGCAGCAGTGACACCGGAGAAGAGAGCGATCTTTCTGAACAACATTGAGTGGGTTGAAAAAAAAAAGAATTTTCTCGTAGGGCCTCGAAGGGTATTTAAGGCTTTTTCGGGAGAATTGCCAAGGCTAATCCCGCCTAACCACCATGGTCCCGCCGTTGATACTAGGCGAGTTTGGACTCTCAATTAATGCTCATGGTATGCAGCGCGTTCTGGGAGTGCACATAGCGCGCAATTTATGCAAAGGTTTGTCGCTTTGTGCTTGTGTGCAGGTCGCTAAGTTTTGCACAGCGGCTATTCCACTGCACTAAAAGCACGGCTGAGCTATCTAGAGATCCTTTTTCAAGATACTACTTAAAGGTGGCGCTGAGGGCAAGAATCCCGAATTTGGCGTTTTTTCGTAGTGTTCCCCAAGAATTATCCATAAAGCCCAGTTATTGGCATCCATGCGGCACATGAGAATGCCCGCAGCGACCTGCTCCGTCGAAGCTTGGCGCTGTATTGTGCCATTGCAAATTGTACCCCAGTGGTTGCAAAAAAACTCTTGGCGTCATCTCAACGAAGCACTTAAAGAGCTTGCAAAAGTTGCAACTTCTCCTCCCCAACCTGATTTGTTTCCCATGTTCTGGAAGTCCTCTTTCGCCATTGCTGCCTTAGTAGCAGCCGCCCAAGGCACTTCTATTACTGGATGTCATAACCATGGTCTGGACTACTTCTGTATCAACACTGATGGTGAAGAAGGTCAAGTCCTGCCTGCTCCCACTGGTTCGGGTCCTAGCTCCTATACTTCATGTCATCTCCATGGCAGCGAGACTTACTGTATGAGTGGGTCGTCCGAGGTTTTGTTTGAGGTTGAAGGAGGTGTTACTAGCGCTCCATCCGCTACAGGTTCTGTTGATGCTCAAACTACAGAAGTGACTGGATGCCATAACCATGGAGACAACCTTTTCTGCATTGACGGCCAGGGAAACGAGGGCATGATCACGCCTGCTCCTTCTGCTAGTGCTGCTCCAGAGTCTTTCACTGGATGCCACCAGCACGACACTGAGACTTTCTGCTTGGACAGCTCTGGAAACGAGTACCAGTTTGTCGCTGAAGAAGCTACAGAAGGCGGCGAAGACGACGAGGAGATGGATTGTCACTACCACGCTGGCGTGCCTCACTGTGTGCCCAAGAGCGGCGGCTCTTCGTCTCATTCAGCCTCGGCTACTGAGTGTGTTGTTCCTGACAACGACTACGACATCCCATTGAGAATCGGTCTCTTGTTTGTCATTTTGGTCGGCGACTTTGTGGGTGTCTACGCTCCTCTTGTGGTCAAGAGATGGTTTTCCAACCAGATGGATGGCCTTCTCGTCACCTTGTTCAGACAGTTCGGTGTGGGTGTGGTGCTTTCCACTGCTCTCGTGCACTTGTTGACCCATGCCCAGTTGATGTTCGAAAACGAATGTTTGCACACTGCCTACGAGTCCACCGCCACGTCCATCGCCATGGCGGGTCTTTTCATTGCCTTCTGCATCGAGTTTTTCTTGGGAAGATGGTTGCAGCACAGAGTCAGCCAGCTCAAGGCTGCTAGCGGGGTGAATGGCTCTGAAGAGGAGGGTAGATCGTCCGAGGACGACTTCAAAGACCAGAAGGGCGTTGTTTCTGGTGAAGGCCACACGCACGAGGATCTGCACCATCACCACGACCTTGACATTGCTGCTAAGCAGGACAAGATTGCTGTGGGTCTCTTGGAGGCTGGTATCATTTTCCACTCGGTGCTTATCGGTATTACTTTGGCTATCAACCCTGACGGAACTGGCAGCGGTGGATTCATCACGCTTTTCATTGTCATCTTGTTCCACCAGATCTTTGAGGGTATTGCGTTGGGTACGGGTATTGCCCAGTTGGAGAGCGTTTCTATCTGGACTAAACTTCTTATG
Source organism: Candidozyma heveicola (assembly GCA_003708405.2). NCBI lineage: Eukaryota > Fungi > Ascomycota > Pichiomycetes > Serinales > Metschnikowiaceae > Candidozyma > Candidozyma heveicola. The sequence continues at coordinate 664,687 of PPOB02000008.1, forward strand.
GGTGCTGCCTTTGCAGTAACTACTCCTATCGGTATGGCCATTGGTATCGGTGTGTTGAATCAGTTTAACGGAAACGACCCCAGCACCATTGTGGCCTTGGGAACCTTGGATGCCTTGTCTGCTGGTGTGCTTTTGTGGGTCGGTCTTATTGAGATGTTGAACCACGACTGGCTCCAGGGTGGCCTCATGAAGGCCAGCTGGATTAAGGTTTCCGTGGGTTTTATTGGATTGCTTGGAGGTATGATCTTGATGAGTTACCTTGGTAACTGGGCATAATTTTCGTAATTTTAGACTTAATGAGATTGGTTCGCTAATAGATTTGGCAAAGGTAAAGTTTTGTAGAGACTAGGTGAAGTGGAGGTGGTCAGAGTAGGAGAGATTGCAAGGAGACGGAAAATATCCACCAAGCCATTTGGCATTCCAACAAGAATAAAAGTTTTTTCGTTGACCTTGAAAAATATTACCTTGGTTAACCTCCTTCAATTGGTCCGGCACAGCCCAGGGCTTTGACGAAGGCTGAATTTTCTGCACAGGCATTTCCCTACATTCAAGTAATGAATGACCCTACCTGACTACTCTAAGCCATATATAGTGACAAACTCCTTGCAGAAAGGTGCAATACAAGTTTGATATATTGAGTATATTTGGAGGATGCTTGAAACGCTTTATTGCAAGCCAGAGTTAGTCTTCAATGCTGAGTGGTAGCTGTAGAGAGAAGAAGGAGCAATTATCCTCGGTAGTTTCCAGGGCTAAGAAAATAGTTGATGAACGAGAAATTTTTGAATAGTAGCGTCCTGCTTCCCTTGGAATGACAATAGAATTTCACGGCACACTCTTGAAAAAAATTCTTAAGGGGCCACTGTGGCGGCAAGATTGATAATTCCGGGCCGTATTCGGACAAGGTTGTTTCTTTTGAGTGTGAAATATTATTTCCTCTATTGATAATTGAGTAGTAGGGTTGATTTCGCAAGTCACCGCACATATCGCCCACCCCAGTCCAAATCATTTTGAAAAAGACTCTGGTGGGTTTGGAAGCAGTTCAGAAGTCTATTTGTAAAGTACCAGTCTTTTTTATTGAGATTTGGATTTTTAGGACGTAGTTTTCTTTCGCTTTTTTTAGAAGTCTCAAAGAATTGCAGTACTACTACGAAATAACGTTCTGTCTTCAATGTTGGAAAGTGAAAAATAAAATGTTTGTTTAACTCCGTCTGCTAGAATTCAATCAGCAAGCCGTCGCTTAAGCTAAAAAAGGATCGAATAGAGGTGTGGGGCACTTGGTTTACTTTTGTATCTCTCTAGTCAGAAGTATGAGGATCTCGATTTGAGTGACACTTTCCACCAAAGGTCAAGCGGCAGGTGGTGTTACCACTGGGAACGTGAATTGAGTGGATGTGTATTTTTCAAATGAGGAAGTATGACAGTCTTTTCCTATGATATCATGGGTACAAATGACCTTTCTGATGTAGCATGATAGAACAGTCTTCATCCTTATGGGCTAGGAAGACTCCTTATGATCTAGGGAGACTCCTTATAAGCTATTTCCCCCTTAGTTGACAACAAACACTACATCAGCCTCTCGAAGCCAGCACTGAGCCAAAAGCGCTGAACCAATGGCGTGAGCTATAATACCCATTACGGTCAGCTCCGCCCGAAGAAGAGCCATTTACGAACAGAACATTCCGCTCTACCTGAATTTTCAAGAGGAGCCGCTTATCCACCAAATCCAGTTGAGTAACATCTACAGAGAACACTACAGCTTCCCGGACACACAACGTCTGGCACGGCGATGTTGGCTAAACCGTAATCTATATCAAAGAAGAAAACTCGCAGCCAATACAAAAACGCCGCTAAAGACAATGGACCCGGTTTCGCAGCGGAACCGGCCATGGCGCCAAGTCCGCGTGCCGAAACTCCCCGAAATTGACTCCACAATACCTTTGGCGGCGCCGAATCATTCACAGTGGCCAGGGTCCAGCATTGTAGTAAACGTAGGGCGCCAGAATCGACTGCGACACTTTCCCATCCGAAAAACCACCTTTGGTGAACACAATAGCGACAGGCTTCATTTGAGATTCCATGCGTTCAAAAATTCCTAATTTTAGCTAAAAACAAAATCGTCCCACCGGCCATTAGCTAAAAAAATGGCTTGCTGGCCAAAACCTACGGATCCAAATCCAACGAATAGCGCATAAGGTTCCTTTGCAGCAATCACGCGGGGACACCGCCTAAGGCGACCAATGATCTCGACCCCATAAAATTCCACGCACATTGGAGCCGCTCCGATTTTGAAATACGCTTATTTCCGTGTTTCAGCGGTACACTGTCAGCTGAAGCCGTTTATCTGTGGACAGCCGCGGCACGTAAATTTGTGTCTTGGTAGCCCAGAAACTGAAACCACACAAATGCGATTCTGCTCCAGAAATCAAGATATGCGGCGTTGTCCACCGTGCGTATTTTTATCAAAACGTGAGGCCACCATTGATCGCAAATGGCGCCGTATGGGGAAAGGTGTTTAGCGCATATTCTGCCGGAAATCTCCCAAAGTGGGCAGTCCTCGGATGATCATTCTGCTTAGTATTGGTTGTCTGTTGCGTTTAGTTGATGTTCTAAGTGGGCTTGGCTCGCAGGGCGGGGCATGGACTGACATTTTGGTTGCAAAATCACACTGGGCCTGAAAGTAAAGTGCTTTATTCTAGCGCCAAACTCCAGATAGCCGCTTGCACATGGAGATCGCCAGTCGTCCTTCTCCCTCACTTGGTGGATACGACCTACACCCTGGAAAGTGCCCCACTGCTAATGCCAAGACTCCAGCTGATAAGCAGCCATTGAAGCCGTATGGAGCCGCTTATCAAGACAAAACAGGACCAAGCAAAAAATAATGCCTTTTATTGAATGTAAAACAATGCTACGGGTGTGGCGGGCTCGGTAGGAAAGACACCAAACCGTCAGGTATCACCAGCTGCAAAGGTTCCAGGACCTCAACCGTAAGGCTGTTGTTTTTTTTTTTTGTTTTGTTTTTTAAAAAAAATTACAGGCATATTCCCGAATGCACGGAAAGATGGCACCTCGGGAAGCCGCCTTGTCATCCCAGCTGCAAACACCAAGAAATATGGTCTTGGTTCGGCCCGATAAAAGCGTACGGCACCAATGGAGCCACACCTAACAAAGCTGTTGATAGAGGTGGAGTTCTTGGTTTCTGACATCGCCCGGTTGTGGCAGAAGCCATAAATACACGGTGGTTCGGCGTTCTGATTTTTCCTCCACCAGACATGAGCACCCAACCCCAGGCAGAGCCTGAGAAGGTTGTCCCGGTATTGTCAAATATCGTCAGTGCTGGAAGCCATGCTAATATTGCTGCTCACGAAGTTGACGTGGACCAAGCCCGGAACGCTGCCATCGAAGATGTGGCCTCAAACCTCTCAGCCGATCAAAAATACTACGTTTTGAAGCGTCTTCACTTCGAGGGCTTGGATACCCTTGATGAGTTGCCTGTGGCTGCCACGTTTATGTTGGAGAAGATCGCCTCGATGCCGGTGGAGGAAGCCTTGGAAGTGTTGGCGACCTACTTGAAGGAACACGACGAAGACGTCAATATCCCTACGGACGAGTACGACTTCATTGAAAAGCTCTACAACTTGGCGCCTGAATACTTTTCTATTCCTATTCCTAACGTCGACAGCAAAGGATCCAGTCTGGATATCGAGGAGAAGAAGGTTAACGTTACCACCAAGGAAAAGGATTCATCTTCTGACATCGATGCCTCTTCCATCGACCAAGAAGCCAACCAGTTTGAGATTCACGACTGGAACTTGCAGCTTCGTACAGAGGCTGTAATGATTGCCTACCACTCCCCTTACCCTGAGGTTAGGTCTGTGACCAACCCCTACGATGACTATCACCTTCCTGTGGAGACTTTCAGAGTCTACGTCTTGGGTATCATTTGGTCAGCACTTGGTGCTTTTGTCAACCAGTTTTTTGCTGAAAGACAACCGGGTATTTCTTTGAGAGCGTCTGTTGTGCAGCTTTTGCTTTATCCTTCCGGTGAATTGATGGCACGAATTCTTCCTCACAGAAAGATTAAGCTTTGGAAGTGGACTATCGAATTAAATCCAGGGCCATGGAACTACAAGGAGCAAATGTTGGCTACCATTTTCTTTTCCGTCTCTGCTGGAACTCCATACGTCTCGTACAACATTCATGTCCAGAGACTTCCACACTACTACAATAACCAGTGGGCCGATTGGGGCTATCAGATCTTGCTCATTCTCTCCACGAACTTTATGGGTTTTGGATTTGCCGGTATTATCAGAAAGTTTGCTGTTTATCCTGTTAGAGCAATGTGGCCTACGATTTTGCCTACCCTCGCTTTAAACAGAGCTTTGATGATGAAGGAAAAAAGGTCCACTATCAATGGCTGGACTGTGTCGAGGTATAAGTTCTTCTTCATTGCTTTCCTTGCCTCGTTTATCTACTTCTGGTTCCCTAACTACCTTTTTGAAGCTTTGTCTTACTTCAATTGGTTGAGTTGGATTGCACCAGAAAACTTCCAGTTGAACTTGGTGACCGGTTTTATCTCTGGTCTTGGAATGAACCCAATCCCCACATTTGACTGGAACATTATCAGCTGGAATCTTGCATTGACGATTCCATTCTACTCCCAGTTCAACCAGTACCTTGGCACCCTTCTCGGGTTCTTCATCATTATTGCAATGTACTACACCAACTACCATTGGACTGCTTACCTCCCTATCAATACTTCAACCTTGTATAACAACAAGGGTTACAGGTACGAGGTGGAAGACGTGGTTAACGAAAGATCCTTGTTCGTGAAGGAAAAGTACGAGGAGATCGGACCTCCATTTTACTCGGCTGCTAACTTGCTTGTCTATGGCGCTTTCATTGCCTTGTACCCCTTTGCACTTATCTATGAGGTGACTTTGAACTACAAGCCAATGTGGCATGCTTTGAAGCATTTGGGTGGATCTTTCAAAAACTTCAGAAAGTCTACCTTTGAAGGTTTCAGTGATCCACACACTATAATGATGAAGAGATATCGTGAGGTGGCTGACTGGGTTTTCCTTTTGGTTTTGGTCATTTCCATTGTGCTTGCAATTATCTGTGTTAAAGTATACCCAGCAGAAACGCCAGTTTGGGGTATCTTTTTTGCCCTTGGGATCAACTTTGTTTTCTTGATTCCCCTTACCGCTATCTATTCCACCACAGGTTTCCAGTTTGGTCTTAACGTTTTGGTCCAGATCATCGTTGGTTACGCTATTCCTGGTAACGGTCTTGCCTTGAACTTTATCAAGGCCTTGGGTTTCAATATCAACGGTCAAGCCCAGAACTACATTACGGACCAGAAGATGGCTCACTATGTGAAGATCCCACCCAGAGCACTTTTTCGCTGTCAAATGCTTTCCGTCTTTATTACCTCCTTTATTTCATTGGCTATCATGAACTTTATGATTGACAACGTGGAGAACTATTGTACTCCTGAAAGCAACCAGAAGTTTTTGTGTCCACTGTCGAATGTGTTCTTCTCTGCTTCGGTATTGTGGGGTGTCATTGGTCCAAGAAGAGTGTTTGGTGGTCTTTATCCAATTTTGCAGTGGTGCTTCTTGCTTGGAGCTCTCCTTGCTATCCCATGTATCCTTTTCAAGAAGTATGCACCAAAGAGGTACACCAAGTACTTCCAGCCTTCTTTGATTATTGGTGGTATGTTGATTTACGCCCCTTACAACCTCTCTTACTACACTTCAGGTGTCTATGCCTCCTTTGCTTTCATGGTTCTTATCAGAAAGAGATACCAGGCTTGGTGGGAGAAATATAACTATGTGTTGTCCGGTGCTTTGGACGCTGGAGTTGCTTTCAGCAGTATAATTATCTTCTTTGCTGTTCAGTATAACGAGAAGACCTTGAATTGGTGGGGAAATACGGTATCGTACCAAGGTATCGAAGGTGGTGGAGGACAGAGAACTTTGTACAACGCTACGGAGCATGCACCTGAAGGATACTTCGGCCCACGTAAGGGAAGCTTCCCTTAGTTATGTGTGAAAATGTTGTAGCATATGTCTTAATATAATTTGATGTTCGTACCGTTGAGGAGCGACATGGTCAAATGGGTGTTTTTCGGTGGGTCGCCTGGTTCGTCAAATGACCCGATATTGGTAAAGTTCTGCAAAAGCCTGACTGTGACATAAGATGCCTCGGTCAAGGCAAATTGCTGACCTAAGCAGATACGTGGACCGCCATTGAAGGGTAAGAAGCCCCATCCGACTTTCTTGAGATCAGGTTCACCCCATCTTTCTGGGCGCCAGACGTCAGCATCTTTTCCATAAATCTCGGGGTTTCTGTGAGTTGCGTAAATGTTGTATACAACAGCTGTACCCTTTGGGACGAACACTGGCTCATTTCCATCAGGTCCACCACCTCTAGGTAAGGTAGTGTCACGAGTTGCCAATCTGGAGTTTTGGGGCACAGAAGGATACAACCTGAGGGTTTCGTTGAGCACCCATTTGAGATACTCAACCTTTTTGAGGGATTCGAAGGTCATCCTACTCAAGTCGGCATCTTCTCCTTCGCCAAATGCATCAATGATTTCTTCACGGAGGCGCTGGAAGACCTCTGGGTTTCGTGCAAGCTCGAAGAACAAGAACGACATAAGACCTGCTGTGGTATCTCTGGCTGCAACAAGAATGTTCAAGCATTGGTCTCTCAACACCTTGGGGTCCCTCGTCTGCTTAACCAACTCATACAAAAACACGTAACCGCCCTGCGAATTCTTCTCAACCTCTTCTGGTGTGGCTTGAAGGGCCTTGTCGACGTAGTAATCGGCGAATCTGTGCACAATCTTGTTGCAGTCTTTGAACTCCCTAGTATTGAGAAGGAAGTAGAGATTCTGAAGGCCCATTCTCATGAGAAGGTACATCTGGGAAGTGTTGAAAGCCTTAGGGAACCGCTCCATCTCTGAGGGGCCAGGAAGATCAGCGTAGTCGGCAATGTCGTCTCTTAACGAGGAGCAAGACTCGCCAAATAGAAACTCGGTTCCAGAGTCAATTGTCAACTTGAAGAAAAGTAGCTGGAGGTCGAACTTTCCTCCGTTTGTGGCCCTCACACGGCGAATTACCTGCTGCACATGCGGTTCCAACATCATGACGTGAGAGACCTGCTCTCTGGCGAATTGAGGCCTAAGCATGGCCCTGGAGTGTTTCCATCCGGCGCCATCCAACGTGAATATGCCGTCACCAAGCACAATTCTGAACTGCTTATGGCGGAGGCCCAAGGAGAAGTCGTTGAACTGGGTTCCCAAAATTGCCTTGATGTTCTCTGGATCACGGGTCACAGTTCTCACAACACCCGTAGCACGTAAAGTGAAAGTATCCACACCCATCTTCCCATACAACTCGAGGAAAAGAGACGGAATGTTTCCTGTTTTGCGGCGGTTTATGACCTCTTTGGTGAACCAGAATCCGTAGCGGTGATCGTTGAAATGGAGTGCTTCAGAGGCCCCCAGCTTATGGAGCTTCACGTAGTAGGAGGCAGTAGAGCCTACCTTGTATAGGGTCAAAATGACCAAAAACCATGCCCACCAGGGGAGTTTCTCGTAATCTAGCAAATCCATGAAGAAAAATATGGAGGTTTGGAAAGTGAAAACTGACCATTATATGCGGCTCAGTGGTTGTGATTAACCGAGCATTGTCTCCGGGTCCTTCTCCGCAGATTAACAAAGTCTTGCTTAGGTGTTTCTCCGCATATCAACAGAGGCACGACTGACCTCGTTTTTCCGGTGTAGGCTCCCTTCAAAGCAAACTAAATGCTTCTACTCAATTGATTTACTTTCATTTTTAACCATCACCAGCTCCAGATCCACTGGACTTTCAACCGCGCTTTTCACACTATGAGCGGGGAGCATCTCTGCATGACTTCGATCCATGAGAAGTTGGAGATGTGTGGAGATCGGAGTGGGGACCTTACAGCCTAACTCCGTGTGATGGAGCATTTTACCAGGATCTAAGCACAAACCGGCGATTGTGGAGTTAGGCGAACACTGCCTGGATCTCTGGGTGCGGCTTAGCTGGCTGCAAAGGGGTATACGTGAATTGTATGAGAATTGAAGAGTGAAGTTTCAGTTATTTGCAAAATACGTAATCTTTCCTTGGGTTCACAGGTTAATTGATGTGATCCTCACAGATCTGCCAGGCTGCGAGTTGTTATTTATTTGGTGGACTTGTGTACTTTTCACCGCAGGAAAAGGGTCCATACGTCCCGTAGTAATCAAAGAGTCGGTAAAGTTGGGTTCTCCTGGATATGCACTGTTCTCTATTTTGACTAATACATGCTCTATCGGCAGAATCAGCTTACTTCCAGCTGTGGTATTTTCACTAAGAATTTTGTTCGTGTCTAAGTTGTGAGAAAATACGGTAGACGATATAGCCGACGGCTTGTGGAGAAACATTTAGGCAATTAAAGAGGTTGGCATTTGATAGAACCTAGCTAGCCAGTCATGGACCGCGTAATGCCTTGTTTTCACCATTAGAAAGTCTTTTCTAAAAGATAGTAGTTTAATATCATCTCCTGAACTTTATCTCATTGTATGATTACAATACAAGAGCAGAGGTAAGGTTATTCTCTCCAAAACTCACTTTGGTTTGGACTCTTGAAGAGGAAGCCAATTGAGTGTGAACCCGAAAAGATCTCCAAAGCCGCTTTGTGTAGAAAATAAGAGTGCCAGGTAAACCACAAATTGAGCCTAATAAAGTAGAAAATCGGCAGAGCTGAACTTTTGAGTTTCTTAGTCGGGCTCTCATTGGAAAGGACAAACTTGGCCTAATTTGCTTGGGAGCCTTCTGCTATGTCCGAGTTAACTCCCATCTTTTGATGTATTTACTATTCAGGGAGTTCGGAACATGAAAGACCCAACATCGGGCTTTCTTCCTCGATACTTTGGGTATCTCCGCAGATCTATGACATAATAGCGGGCCTAAGATGCAAAATACTTTCTTTCACTTGAAAGGTACCAAAAGATTCCCTTAGGAATTCTGTATTGCTCTCAAAGTGAAGCAGAACAGATAGTTTCTTTGCCAGAAAATGCGAGACGTTTTCTATGAATTTTAGTGACCTTCGATGAAAACCCTGTCCGGCTTTCTGGTCATGAAATCAGTCAAGAGTTTGGGACTTTCGTTTCTATCACCGAGGCATTCTGATTGAACTTAATTGAGGTTGAAAACAGCAGCTACGAGCATATCCAGCTCCTGACCCAAGCTCCGCTTCAAGCAAAAATTTAATTGCTGCTTTCAAAAAATGCAAAAAAATTTGCTAAGGAGCCCGAGCGTCTTTCGGCTCCAAATTTCCCGCCATAGCCTCAGACTGATCGGCTCGGCCGGTGACAATACTGTACCTTATTCCGCTACGGCGGCTGATACTACGGGTTACATTTTCACAAGAAAGTGGCTTTTGAAATTACACCAATTGGAACTTTCCAAACAACAAATGGAGTTGATGACTTAGAAATCAGTCTGGAGAATGGCACTGGATAACGTCGTAAGGCGCATTCGAGACAATAGCTCTATTTAAACCAACATCAAAATTGTCCTCGCTTTACAACTTCTGCGCAGTCAAGAACAACCCCAAAGATGTGCATATTACCTGTTTCATTCCGCCTCGAAAGCAACAAACGAAGATTCCGGGGCTCATTTTGATGCAAGATAATGAATCCCGCCAGCCCAATTTGTCTGTTATCCACAAAATGAGCGACCCGTGTTTGATTTTAAAGATTTCTTAGCAATGACATTCCCCAACCCCTACCCCCATAAGGGTTAAGTGGGGCACATTTATTGGACTGGGCACGTCGGAGCTTTACCTAAAAAAGAAGACAACTACACCAGCCGTAAATTATCCTTTTACCAGCCACTTCCCGAACTTGCAGATGTCCTCTGCATTTCGAGGACACCAAATATAGATCATTGCCAAGCGCAAGGCGGATTGTGGCTAGTTCCTGTTTCTGTCGTGTCGACAACTTTTAGCCGCTGCGGCTCAAGCGTCAGTTCAAGTGTCAAAGGGCGATCCTCCTAAAAAATACTAAGACATATCATTAGCGAAAAAATATTTACGACGTATGGTTCGAAGGATCCCAAGAAGATTCATCTTCAGTACTTCTACATGTCACCCGTATACGTAAGGCGCCAAAGTAAAAGAGAGAGAAGGTTTACGCAAAGCGGTTAAGTGCTGGAATGTAATCGAAGTTTGAATCAGAATCTGAGCAGTCAAAGCAACCCCTCAAGATATGCTGGGCACTTCAATTGATTTTCTAACCTCATAACTGCTCAGTAACGCTTTCTTATGAAGGCTTAGTTGAATTTCATCAAAATGACCGCTTGCTCAATCAAGGCTCTGTTTAACCATAAAGTCTCGCGGCTAAAAGTGGTTGTCGAAAAACCCCTGCAGCGACCTACGAACGGCCCCACTACAGCAAAAAGCACGAAGAGTTATTTATCTTCGTTTAAGACTGTGTAAGAACCATCGAAGAATCTTATAGAGTTGCGATGTGGGGTTGAGGTGCAGACTCCGGTCAATAAATGCGGCTTTACGTCAATGACGGGTAAATAAGGTTGGCCGCAATTACAGCTCTTCAACCCATCTGTTTTGGAGAGAATTTACTTAAGACACTTCGTTCTCAATCTTTGACTGAAAGTGAAGCCGTATCTGTATTTGCCTAGGCGAAAACGATCAGCAGTTGTGCAACAAACCAGCTATTGTTAAGAAGCGATGTCAATGCAGGCTAGTGCATGCCCTGCGTTCTGTAGAATCATTTTTAGCCACCTTTGCGCTTCAACTGAGTAAGTCAAGCGTCCATTTAAGGGCATTTTTTACCGAACAAAGAATTACGAGCTGCTCTAGTGAGGCTTGTTTTGTTTTGTGCATCACCCGATGGTCAAGCCCTGAAGCACAACCTTGTCAGCTTCGGACATCTCGGTTTTGGGGATATTTGGGTTGTAGTCAAAGAAGCTCAAAGACATCTTTGGAGAAGCTTCTCTGTCTGAATTGTTTATTTGCTTCTGGCTTTTCAAAGGACACTTTGGTTCAGCTTAAGCTGTTGAAGGGTGCTCGTGTCCAGAAGCGTGCAGCCGAAAAAAGATTGTCTTTGTGTACCGTTTTACTGATTACTGTGGCAAATGAACGATGTTCATCTTCCCGAGATTCCGGAAGCTTTCTTAAAAGATAGACTTGATATCAGAGAATGAGACACCCGAAGTCGGACCAAGTTGAAGCCCCTATGTTCTGGGGACAGCCTTCTTCTCTCAATTACTTGCCACAATTCTCTATAAGCAAGTGAACTAATTCAAAGAACAAAATGCGAATAGCTTGAAAATGCGCCCCGTCTGACCTCATTCAAGCCTCAGCTGGACGCACGTAGCGTCCTCTTTTCGGACAGTAGCATTTAGGCACTTCGGCTATATAATGCAAGTTCCCTGCAAAACTGCGAGGATTGACTGGGTATCTAGTGGAATGTACGGTTTAATATACAATACATGCATGGAAAGCACTAAGGCTTGCATTCTTGGGGCCATCTTCTGAGACATTGGCCATCCGTCAGTGGCTTCGAGTTGCTCTTCGGGAACTGTTGTGGTGCTTTTCTATTTAACTGTAGAATTCCGCTTTTTGTCCGTTATTTGCGGGTCTAACCATGAACTTTTCACTATTCTGGCTAGCCTTTCTTCATTTGTCCCTAGCGTTAGCAGCTACACATGAGGGTATTTTCACTGCTATCAACTCATTGACGGCCCCTAGCCCTCCAATGCCGCAATATCCCAATTGGAGGGCTGTGGTTGCTTGGAAGGTTTCCAGCGACATGAACATAAAGAACGGCGACACCTTCACCTTGCACATGCCATATGTCTACAAGTTCACAAGCTCTTCCAAACGTTTGCAAATTAAGTATGACTCGACCGTACTTGCAAATTGCGATTTGTTCTCCGGGGACAACCTTGTGGGTTATTCTGAAGTGCAATGTACCGCTACGTCAGATGCTGAGGGTTTGGATGCCTCAGGAACCGTTACCCTTGCTTTTGCTTTCAATGCCGGTGGGTCTGCAAACCAAGTCAACTTGGATGCTGCACCCGTGTGGAAAGTGGGCGCCAACAACGTCGTTTGGACCGATGGCCTGAAGTCAATTTCCACGACCGCCAATTTTCAGGGAGGAGCCACCGGTATAATTCAGCGTTCGCCAGAAAACGGTGTTTTTTCCTTAAGAAGCTTGGTGAACGTCAACGTCATGCAGCATTATCTTATGGGCCCCAAGTGTATGGTCGATGGAATGTCTGGTACATTGACTATTGAAAACGTCAATTCTGAGGTGCCTTTTGATTGCAGCTCTTCGGAAGGTGCATATTCCAGTGCCGTGAACGCTTGGTACTTCCCAGCTACCGCTGTCAAAAGCGACGTGAAACTCACAAGCTGCACTGGCGATAAAGCCGTTGTCACATTTTCCAACATTCCCGCTGGCTCCAGACCGTACATGGACATCTTGACGCTGATTGTCAAAGAAGAGTCAGACTCTGGAGTTCTGTATTCCTACAAGATGACATGTGACGGCAAAAGTCTATCTGGCTCTAGCACAACGTATTGGCTGTACTACACCCCCTCGGACCCGGACTCGGTTGGTAATACCAAGCCATTGGTAGTTACTACGGTCACCGACGATACCGCTACAGCTACTTCGCTTGTTACACAAACCGGTGCTACAGCAAGAACCGTGGTTGTCCATGTTCCTATTTCAACATCCTATGTGACAATAACAGGAACAAATACGGGAAGTGCCACGCATACTGCCACTCTGGGTGGTACTCGTATTATTTCCGTTGATGTTCCCACGCCTACCAGCACTGCTACCAGAACATGGACAGGTTCGACCACAAGAACACTGACTATTACTGCTCTGACTGGTGGAACGGCTTCTGTCATCTACGATGTTCCTACTCCGACAACCACTGTTACAAGAACATGGACTGGCAGTGAGACACAGACAGAGACACAAACGGCTTCTTCTGGTGGAACAAACAGTGTTGTGGTAAATGTGCCGATTCCTACTACCACCATCACTAGAACATGGACCGGTTCCGATACCTCTACTGAAACCAACACGGCAAGTGTGGGAGGAACTGGAACTGTAATTGTGAATGTGCCCACTCCAGTAACTACTGTGACCAGAACGTGGACTGGAAGTGTGACGGAAACTCAAACCAGTTCAGCCACAGAAGGAGGCACAGGGACCGTTTACATTGATGTGCCGACTCCAGTGACCACTGTAACGAGGACTTGGTCTGGAAGTGATACGCAAACCCGGACTAGCTCGGCAACAGAGGGAGGAACCGAAACTGTCTACATTGATGTTCCAACTCCTGTTACTACTATCACCCGAACCTGGACGGGAGACCTGACTTCTACAGAAACCATTCCAGCAGCTTCCGGTGGAACTGAGACGGTCTACATTGATCTTCCAACTCCTACTACCACAATTTGGACTACCTGGACTGGAAGTGTTACAACCACACGTACGATTCCAGCTGCCTCTGGAGGAACCGGTACTGTCATTGTGGAAGTTCCTACTCCTATTACCGTCATCACCTCCACGTGGACTGGTCTGGAAACGGAGGCTCTGACTGAACCCTTCGTTTCTGGAACTCAAACCATTGTTATCAGGGTTCCAACGCCTACCACAACCTTGACCAGAACTTGGACTGGCTCTGAGACTACCACGGAAACGATCCCAGCAGCTTCTGGTGGAACAGGTACAGTGTACATTGATGTGCCTACTCCTTACACTACTTTGACAAGAACATGGGCAAACTCTGGCACTCTGACCACTACTGAAGACGTTGCATCTGGAGGAACTGGTACGGTTTATATCGATGTCCCTACTCCTTACACGACATTGACCAGAACATACACCGGTTCAGACACTCAGACTACAACCGAGGATGTTGCTTCAGGCGGCACTGGTACCGTTTACATTGATGTTCCTACTCCTTACGTAACGTTGACAAGAACTTGGACTGGTTCTGATGAAACTACAGAAACCGTTCCAGCAGCCTCTGGTGGAACAGGCACTGTCTACATTGACGTTCCTACTCCCGTGACCACAGTGACCAGAACATGGACGGGTTCTGAGGAAACTACAGAGACTGTGCCTGCTGCCTCTGGAGGAACGCAGACAATCTATATTGATGTTCCCACACCTACAACCACCAGCACCAGAACATGGACAGGAACTGAAGCGTCCACAGAAACCATCCCAGCAGCCTCCGGCGGTACAGATACAGTTATTGTCAATATTCCAACGCCTTTGACCACGATAACTCAGACGTGGATAGGCACTGAAAGCTCGACTGAAACCATTCCAGCTGCCTCGGGAGGAACCAACACCGTCATTGTCCATGTTCCCACGCCTGTTACGACTATTACTAGCACATGGACGGGCTCAGAAACCTCCACCGAGATTGTTCCCGCCGAGTCCGGAGGAACCGGATCCTACATTGTTCTTGTTCCCACTCCATACAACTTTATCACAGAGACGTGGACCGGAACCACCACAAGTACGGAGACCGTTCCGGCTGCTTCTGGAGGAACAGGCACCGTGATTGTTCATGTGCCCACGCCAGCCACGACGATTTTCACCACTGTCTCCGGAAGCGACTTTTCAACCACCACTCTTCCTGTTGAATCTGGCGGTACCAAGACGGTCATTGTGGATGTTCCTCCTGATGTCACTGTGATCACGTCTACATGGACAGATACTGAAACGTCTGTGATTACCGAGTCTGCTTCTTCTGGTATTCAGACCGTTATCGTCCAGGTCCCTGCTTCACAAACCACTGTCACATCAACGGGAACTGGTTCTACCACTGAGACTCTGACTTCGCCTACTGGGTCTGATGGAGTAGCCACAGTTGTGGTGATTGTGCCTCCTGCTTCTGGGGAAACCGTGACATCTCCTTGGACTGGCTCTTATACCAGAACTACCACGGTTCCTGGAAGCGGGTCTGATGAACCAACGGTTATTGTTGAAGTTCCTTCGTCTGATGAGGTTTCCTCGTCTGCTGAAGTTTCCTCGTCAGCTGAAGTTTCCTCGTCAGTTGAGATTCCATCGTCTGGTGAACCAACTATCACTTCCACCTGGACTGGCTCTTACACAACGACAGTGACCTATCCAGCTAGCGGATCCGATAGTTCCGGTATCGTTGTGGTTGAAGTTCCGTCTACTGCTGTTCCAACGATTACCTCCACCTGGACCGGCTCTACCACCAGAACAGTCACTCTATCTGCAAGCGAATCTGGAGATGTCGGTACCGTTGTTGTCGAAGTTCCACCACTGTCCGAAACCACTGTGACCTCTCATTGGACCGGCTCTACTACAAGAACAGAGACTATTCCCCCTTCGGGTAGTGACAGTGTGGGAACTGTGATTGTTGAAGTTCCAGCTACTGACACTCCTGTACTGACTTCAACTTGGACGGGATCTTATACCAGAACAACCACGTTGGCTCCTTCCGGTTCTGAATCTGGCGGGCTTGTGGTCGTTGAAGTTCCATCAACCGTCAGTGATCAGCCAATTGTGACATCTGTCTGGACTGGGTCCACAACCAGGACAATCACTGAACCTGGCTCTGGTTCTGAGTCCGGCACCGTCATTGTCGAAGTGCCCTCTGACACAAACGATTACACTACCGTGACTTCCACCTGGACTGGCTCAGAAGCTACAACCAAGACTGCACCGCCTTCCGGCTCTGATTCTGTTGGTACAGTGATTGTGGAGGTTCCTTCTTCTTCGGGATCCTGGAATTGGAACTCTTCCTATGTGCCTCCTCCTCTGTCTGCAGAGGTGTCAACTTCCTTGACAACTATTGGTGAAACTTCCGATGTTCAGACGACAAAGACCGATTCAGCCGGGCACCTGTCTGACCAGGGTGGTCAAACCACCAATATTCCAGGCAATCCGGGAACTACCACTATAATTGGCCCCAGCGCTGGTGAAACTACCACCTCCACGGTGACTGACCAGACCCCAACTGTTCCTCAGGAAACGACTTCAACCCCTAACGGAGGCCCTGGAATTTCCAACACTGCTACTTCGACGCCAACTCCACAGAACACTCAAACTCCAACAGATGGTGTCCCCAACCCACCAAACCAGCCAAGTGGGGGAGCTAATACAAATCCTGTGACTTCCCCTAACGGGGGTAATCCTCCTCCAACTGGAAGTTCTCCAAACGAAGGCAATCCTCCTCCAACCGGAAACTCTCCAAACGGGGGCAATTCTATTCCAACTGGGGAAAATCCTTCGCCATCCGATAACTCTCCAGGTGAAGGCAACCCTGCTCCTACCAGCCAAGGTGGTAATGTTGATGGCGGAAACAATCCCTCAGGTTCCCCCACTACTACGGACCTTACTGTTTGTAACAGAGGCAAATGCGTGACGGCTTCCGCTACGGAAGGAAACACCGGAGCAACAAACACTAGCGGTCCTAACCCATCAGTGAATGTTCAGCCCACATCGTCGCAAAATGGTGTTCCACAGGCATCTTCCTCTGGTTCTGGTCAGCCTGCTATTTCCACTTATGAGGCCTCGGGCACAAGACTTCAGGTATCTGGTCTTGTTGCCACCTTCTTGATGACTCTTCAATTGTTTGTCACCCTTTTCTAAAGTTTTGCTTAATCAAAGCTTCAGTACCTTTTCACATACGTTCGCTTTATAACTCAATAGCTACTCATGTATTTTCTAATAATGTTCGAATGACAGTTTGACACATATTGGTCGGGTGAGATGCAACCACGTATGATTTTGCATGCTAGGAATCTTGACGTCTACTTTGTCAGCTATGCGATGAAAATCAGATACTGGTTAGTTCTTCGATATCGCAGTTCCACCAATGCCATCTCAGCAAATGCTGTGAGAAGGCACGAATATTGAAGTGGGGAACAAACGCAAGCTCAGGAAACCTTCCGTGGTCTTATTTTTATATATTACAGCAAATCTGATTTTTAAAGGTGATTTTTAAAAGAGGTGTTTCGGGCATCTGTCCAGATTCGCGTACTATACACATAATGAGCCTCCCTTTTCTGAGAAAGTACTGTAATTGAAAACTTCTTGAAGATGGAAAAAAGGATTTTCTTGCAAGGAAGGCATCGATATAACGTAAGAGAATAAAGAAAGCTGAGAAAAAAAGAAGTTTAACTGGCAAAGAACTCTCTATAATGGTCTGCTTCCGGCATATCCATTTCCTCCACGGTAACCGAAGAGATCATTTGGTTTGTAACTAGATTAATAAAATCCCGAGTCTTTCGAGGAGCTTCAAAAGCCTCATAGAGATACACAAGGCTTTTTTGATGCCACCCCAAGATTTACGAGGTCAGCAACTCAATCTACGTATTGCGAGTTTTGGCTTACCGAGGCAGCTGACGTCATCGCCAAAATTCCCAGGATTCTTCTAGACCTCGAAAAGAGAATTGATAAGTCTTGTAACACACCAAGCTTCTACTTACCCTTTTAAGATTTCCTCGAAGACCAACGGAAAAAGTGTCATAGAATCAAAAGTCAGTAGGCAGGTACGGGATCAATGATAGTCCAACCCAATTTTCATTGGCTATAATCAAAGTCGTGAAAATGTTAATCCATCAAATTCCGACCCCATTATATAAACCTATGCTTCGACTTTGGCGAAGGTATTAAGGGAGTTGAGCTAAACCGACAAAAATCTGTGCCCCACAACGAAAGCCGTTTCGCAGCCAGCCCCTTTCGTCTAATATGCAGGAAATTCGAGAGATAGCCTTCACACAAGCCAGTCCCCTAATCCACACCTATCACCAGTTCTTTATCAATATACCAACGGCATCTGCTCCACTCAATCAAGATGCTTTTTAAATTAACACCACTTGTGCTTGCCAATATGGCGGCTGCTATGGTGCTCCCCTCTTTGAACGGTTTTGATGTACAATCCGTTTTCGGTCAGGTGGCAATCACCGAAAAGGTCGACAGCAATAAGGAGACTCCTCAGTTGACTCGTGAGTCACCCGCTCCTTTGATTAAAGCTGCAAACCTGGCACCAAATAAGTACATTGTTGTTTTCAATGAAGATGTATCGCCTGCTGAATTTGCCTCCCAGAAGACCTGGATTAACTCTTTGGTGAATGCGGAGATGAACATTCAGAGCGACTTCGAGGCCCCCTCCTTCTTCGAATTACCATCCTTTGCTGGCTTGCTGGGCACTTTTACCCCTGAGGTCTTGGCCAAGATCCAGAACAACCCACATGTTAAGTTCATTGAGGAAGACGGTATCGTGAAGCTCCTCGGAACCGAGGTTCAGGAGGACGCCCCATGGGGTATTTCCAGGCTCTCCTCCCGTAAGGGCGATGACACCTTGAACTCCTACGTCCACACCCCTCTCGGCGGTGAGGGCGTTACTGCCTATGTCGTGGACACTGGAGTCAAAATCACCGATGAAGACTTCGAAGGCCGTGCAGTTTACGGAGAGGCAGTGGCTTTCCCACACTTGAAGGTCGACCTTCATGGACACGGCTCTCACGTCGCCGGAACCATCGGCTCCAAGACCTGGGGTGTGGCTAAGCTGGTGGATATTGTCGCTGTGGGAGTCATGGGCCCATTGGGCACCGGTTTGACTTCGGACATTATCAAGGGTCTCGAGTTTGTCGTTGCCGACCACCAGCGCAAGATCCAGGAGAAGACAAAGGGTTTCAAAGGCTCCACGGTGAATATGTCCATCGGTGGAGGAGCCAGTGACGCCCTTGATGCTGCTGCTAATGCTGTTGTGAACTCAGGTGTTCATGTTGTGGTTGCTGCTGGAAATGAGGACGCCGACGCATGCGAGAGCTCTCCCGCCAGAGCCTCTGGCCCAATCACTGTCGGAGCTGTCGATCGCACAGACTCCAAGGCGTCATTTTCTAACTATGGTAATTGCGTGGATATTCATGCCCCTGGTGTGGACATTGAGTCTATTGGACTCTTCTCCTCGCCAGCTGTCATGTCTGGTACTTCCATGGCATCCCCACATGTTGCTGGCTTGGCTTCTTACTTGTTGTCCTTGCAGCCCGACTTGGGATCTGAATTCAACAGCAAGCTTATCAAGCCCTCTGACTTCAAGAAAAAGCTTCTCAAGTATGGTACTCAGAATGTTCTTAAGGGCCTCAGCGCCGACACTGTGAACATTCTTGCTTACAACGGTGGATACAAGCCAACAGAAATTTGGAAGTGAGCTCACAACGTCTGAGCGTAACTAGAAATACACAGGTTGATTTTTGTCTGATAGATAAGAAAGATTTGCTGGGAAACACAACTATGCTCTCAGAAACCGTGGTTCACGTCTTGCACATCCTGTAGATCATGCAGAATATTCGTGAACAAAAGTGAACAATAGTGAAATACCTGAACGGTGATTTTAAGCAAAGCTTCAACTAATTATTTCAACCAATACGCAATGGACCTGCTTCGGTAAAGTTTTCAGGTTAACCAGCCTACGTCTTACATAATGAAGTGTCAAAAACTTGGCATGCAAATAGCTAAGCTCATTTAGATTGAACATTTAACCCATTTTCATGTTCGTCCTCAAACCGGATATTTCTTCTTTGAGCCATTATTTATCCCAGGAAGGAAACGACATAACAACAAACCAATTCTTCGGTCTCTTCAAGTTGCGGAATACTCCGGTTACTTTCCGAGATCCCCACAGTAAGGCTTTATATCCGGCTGATATCTTGCCGATAGAGGCAGGTCAACTATACATTTGAAGTCTTGACCCGTTAGCATTTCTTGGTGATCAGAGGAATAGCGAGGACGACGCCAAAACAATCCAGAGCTGATACACCTAAAATAACACAAAGATATAAGCGAGAGATCCTTAAGTTGTTCAATACATCTATTTTCTATTTGTCCCTTGCAGATGCGTTTTTACCTAATCAGGATTAAATCTCCAGTGACAGATTTGTGCCTTGCCATATGCAAGATTGCCAAAGTAGGAACATATAGTTCCAGGTGCAACTAATCGTTTGAACCTCAGGAGGATGATAGTAAAGACTGGAATACTCAGATGGTAAGATCACCAGGAATTCCACAAGATAAAAAAGTATTTGGTTAACTAATTGTTTGTGTGAGCTTAATATCTTCTAGCTTGACCTGTCTAACAAATGGCTGCAAAAAAGGATTGTCTCCGCATTACCCCATCAACCGTTTAGAAATTTAAGTTGTGCCTGATAGGAACACAGCTATATAAACATCCACAAGTGGCTACTCTCTCACTATCCAAAAATGCTTCTTCTGCTTCTTCTATACCTCACGGTGGCATTTGCCCAGGTTTTGAAGCCCACCTTACCATCAGAGGATGACTTCTACAACCAGCCTAAGAACCTTTCTGACTACGATGTCGGTGACATAATTGACCACAGACCGGTGCCCTACAAACTAAGAACTGTCTACGCACCATTGAACGTCAAAGAAGCGTGGCAGCTTTTAGTCCGCTCGGAAGATACTCGAGGCGATCCCATTGCCATGATGACCACCATTTTGGTGCCTTATAATGCAGACCCAAGTAAAGCGGTATCCTACCAGCTTGCCCAGGATTCCGCCACAATGGACTGTGCACCGTCCTACTCCATGTTGTACAAGGCCTCGATGGGAACGCTAGTGCAACAGAGTGAAATGTTGCTAGTTCAAGGTGTTCTTTCCAAAGGATGGTACGTCATAGTCCCTGATTATGAGGGACCCGATGGAGCCTTCACCTCCGGGTACCAAGCCGGTAGAGCAGGTGTGGACTCACTAAGGGCGGCCTTGAACTCAGAGCACATTTCCGGACTTTCTCCCAGAGCAAAAGTGGCTTTATGGGGCTTCTCAGGCGGCTCGTATGCTTCAACGTGGATGGCTTCGCTTCAGCCTGAATATGCTCCTGAGATTTCATCTAATCTTGTGGGTGCAGCGTTGGGCGGCTGGGTCACCAATTGGACTGACGTTTTGGCTGCTTCTGAGGGAAGATGGTTTGCTGGACTTATTCCCAATATCCTCAATGGCATGATAAAATCCGACCCCGACCTCAAAGATGTATTTGATGAGGAGGTGGAGAAGGATAAACAGGAACGATTGTATGGGGGCGCTGATGACTGCATTTTCACGGTCTCCCTCAAGGTACTTTTCAAAGACTTCTTTGGTGGAAAAGACCCGTGGTTCAAGAAGGGCTACCGCTTCTTTGATATTCCTGAGGTCAAGAACTACACCGATAGGAACAACATCGGAGTGCTTAAAAGCACGCCCAGGCCCGAGATTCCGCTTTTCGTCTTTCATGGATCACCCGATGAGATTGTTCCGCAAAATACCAGCCGCAAGGCCTACGAGAACTTCTGTGAGTGGGGCATTGAATCTTTCGAATATGCCGAGTCGGCCACAAGCGGGCACATTATTGAGGCTATTGAAGGAGCGGGCGCCGCTATGGCCTGGATTGAGAATAGAATGAATGGGGAGAAGCCTGCGGACGGATGCAAGAGAACTGTTAGGAAAACAAACGTCCTTTACCCAGGCGCAGATGCCCAATTTGCCCAGCTTTTGAAAACTCTTCCCAAGGCACTCACCGACAAGCAGATTGGCGAAGGCTACCTGAAGAATTCAACTTTGATCACACAGGTATTACAGCAAGCCGTGGGTGGCGTTCTCGGTCTGATTGGTCCCCTTCCATATAAGAGAGACCTAGAGGGAGTTTTGCTTCCTGAGGTGGAGTAAGTGAAGAAGAAGAACAGAGGTTATAGGGTTGATCGGGCATCCAAATCTCGTGTGCTTTCCACTTGAGCTAATATTCTGACATGCGTCCCTATACTTTATTGATGATGTCTGAAGATACACTCAATATCTTGAAATACCTTTCAAACAATGATAAATGCTGGACATTTGAGCACTTGTGTTAAGAGCACCGTGACTGGTCTTTATAATGAAAGAAGATATAAATGCATGTCATTAACGGGGTGAATGAGAGGATCTCTAAAATCTTTGAAGTTTATGAGACAACCAAAACGCTTAGAATGCCTATAGGGACAGCTGGGTCAATCGAATGAGTTATCGAAAATCATCGACTGAGAACTGAGATTTATTTGAGTCTTAGTGATATGAACAAAAATATCAGCGTTGGCTGCCCTTGAATATTCACAAACTCAGAAGATTCAGACCTCATTTAATTTGTTGAGAAAAAGGCTCATTCTACAGATGACAAAAGCTGAGGTAATGGACTTCAAACAGATTGCTCTAGCGGTTCCGCCCAACAAATTTCATCAAGAAGGTGGAGACCATAACCAACAAGGTTGGCCAAAGTAGCGCTATGACATGATATTATACGACCATACAATGTTCCATTGAGGCTTTGCAATGTGGATAATTGCGAAGGACCAGTACACCTAATCAAACCCAGCCATTTTAAAGCTCTGAGCAAAATAACAATAACTTAAACTATATCTGGATAAAAAATGTTTTTGAATCGACTTACCGGACCCTCCGTCGGGCATGTTCAGCGCCTAAACTTTCGTGTCCTCAGCACCAGGGTGATTGCTTGCAGTTTGACATTAATTGGTAAAGGCGACCACGAAAGTCTACACGAAAATCCTCATAATAGCTAGGAGAGAATCCTGGGTGGTTTTTCGAATAAAGAAATGAAATTCAAATGTCGGTATCTCGGAGTTTTTCAACAGAAAGCGGCATCACCGTTATCGCGGGCGTAATCCAAAAAAGGCGATCTCCGTGCGTCAGTAGCAATGTGTGTAACCTCTATGTGGATTTTCTATTTAAGAGCCGGGGTACACGAACCAAATGGTTTTCATCTGCTTTTGGCTTAGAAAAAATCCATGACTACTGTTTTGATTTCGGGCGCCTCTGGCTTCTTAGCCTTGCACACTGTTCAAGAGCTCGTCAAGAATGGATACAACGTTGTGGGTTCTGTGAGGAGCCCTGAAAAGGGCGAGTACGTTAAGAAGGCCAGTGGTAATCCAGAAAAGTTCTCATACGAAATAGTGGAGGACATTTCTAATGAAGACGCTTTTGGCGAGTTCGTCAAAAAGCACCCGGAAGCAACCGTCTTTTTACACACTGCGTCGCCATTCGTTATCGATGTCAATGATATCGAGAACGAATTGCTCAAGCCTGCGGTGAGCGGTACCAAATCGGCATTGCAATCCATCATGGACAATGGCCCAAACATCAAAAGAGTGATAGTCACGTCTTCTTATTGTGGAATTGCTTCACCAAAAATGGACGCTATGGCCGGTAAAGTGTGGGACGAGGACAGTTGGAATGATATCACTTGGGATGAAGCCCTTGAGAATCCAGTTCTGGGCTACTACGGCTCTAAGGCTTTTGCTGAAAAAGCCGCCTGGGATTTCATGAAAGAGAAAAAGCCACATTTTGCTCTTACGACAGTGAACCCAGTTTACGTTCTTGGCCCTCAACCCACTGATGACTTCAACACCGAGAAGCTCAACACCTCGTCCCAGGCTATAAATGCTGTTTTGAAGGTTCAAGGCCCCAATGACAAAGTTCCTCCTGTCAACCATTATGCTGTGGATGTGCGTGATGTTGCAAAAGCTCACATCGCTGGCTTCGAGAAAGAGGAGGCAAAGGGTCAACGTTTGTTCTTGACCACAGGCCACTTCACACAGCAGGATATCCTTGACGTGTTACATGAGAAATTCCCCAAACAGTCAGAGAAGATCCCAGTGGGCTCCCCAGGTTCCCAGAAGGAGGATGTTGAAAAGAGATCGAAATTCAACAACGATAGGACTAGGAAGATCTTGGGATTTACTCCTATCCCTGTCAAGAAGACCATTGCTGACAGCGTCGAACAGATTTTGAGGGTCGAGGGCAAGCTCTGATTAGCACTCAAGGCAAATTGATGATTAATAAAATGTGAGTTGTAGGTTCTTTCATTTGTTTTGAGAATGTATGAGGGCCTTGGAGACCACACACGTAGTTTCTTTTCTCTAATAGCTTTTACGATTATTGGTTTTCTATTATTCGCAAGAGAAAGTTCTTTATTATTGCAAGATCGATCCTGATGTTTCCCTTCAGGTATACCATTAAAATCCTTAAAAACTGTCAGAGACTCAAGACATTCGGAAAAAAGCACCCAACCAATTGAGCTCCTCGATGTCTCCAAAAAAAAAATATTCTCAACGTCGGTTATGTGCCCTGAGCGCACACTCGTTGGTTATTGCTGTTGATTCAGTCTTTCAGATGAACTCTCTGTTGTCAATTTTCCAGTGATTCATAATACTGATTGCACTTCCTTTTTCATGAGAAGCAAGAGAAGCATGTGCAAGTCAACGATAATTTCACACCTACTTCATCCACTGAGCTATGGGCATAGCTGAGAACCAAGGCCAGTATAAGTTCTGACAACGCCAGATTTTCGAGAGCTCAAAGCCATTACCAAAATGAAGCATGTTTCGTGTTATATTAAGTATCGTATTCCTCATATTGCCTTCGGGAGTCTGGGATCTTGAGGGATCTTGATATTGACCCCGTTCGGTTGGCGTTGACATCCACACATATGATTTACACCGGTTCAAAAGACCGTGTAGTATTGAATAGACGATTCTCTTTCAGATGATGGTGCAAATGACCGGTCAAGTCTTCTCAAGAATGAAAGATGAGCAATTCTGAGATTCCATGGAAAATCACCTATGAGACAGCATCGTCCCCTCAATCCTTAACAGCTCTGGCTCTAGAGTAGTCTATCGCCTTTAAGCTTTCTGACAAGATCATTCCAGTTGACTCTTCAATCTCCTGTGTGAAGTTATGGGCAATTCTGAGATTGAATGCCAGAGCATGCCCCCCGCCAGCACCAGGATTACCGAGGGCCTGATAACTTCTTGCATCGTAGTTTCATGTATTGTGTCAAACTCATCTGGTCCTTTGCCAGTCAATCAGATGCGTATAACTTGACAAATTGGTTGTTGCATTTACCAAACTTTGGCGAGTTGATCTGACACACATGAGGACTTCCAGGGTTCAGTTAAAGATCATTAATCAGTTTAGCAGCCTCGAAAGTTCTCATTCAAGCTAGTTTTGATTGGAATTATCCTTTGTTTGAAGTTGACCTGGGTTGTTGTGATCTTCCCAAAACACGGTTTCTCAACACCAAGACATCAGGACAGCTTTCAAAAGCTATGAGTCCATAGCATCATAGCCAATGAATCAAGGAAAAATAATGAACAGCTCACCACTCTTGTGTGTGGCCAATAATTCATCTTGTTTTTCTCAAAACCGAAAATAACCGAAATCGAGGGCGTGTTATCCCAGCAATACTCTCGCTATCGCAAAACGGAGAGCAGTATCATGATCAACGAGCTTTATTGACCCGGAAAAGACTCATTTTGGCGATACCAGGGACATTTGAAAAATTGGGCTTTTTTCTGGAGTAGTATGTTTGGAACCTGGAACTTTTTTTTGAGCGCGTCCAAAAAGAATAATGAAGTTGGACACTTTATGAAAGCAAAAAGGTACCCCAAATATCTTTTTAAATAACCGAACTATGAGGGAAGTGTTGAAGAAGGGTTAAGAAGATAGAATTTTTAAGGCGGGAATGAGCAAAAATCCATTTGAGATAGTTAGCAGCCAGAAATCCATATTGGACACTCAATTAAACTGAAGGCTTTGATTAACAAATTCTACAATCAGTGAAAAGTCAGATTTATTCAGCTAAACAATGGTGCACATGAAAGGCACAGCACCACGACCAGCGTGCTTGTTCAAGTTGTTGTCCTTTGGAGCGTTGTTCTTGTTTTGAGTAGTTTGAGCGGCCATTTTGATTTTTGTTTGATGGTAGTCAGAGTGGGCAATCAGTCCCTATTTATGTTAATTCGTCTCTCGTAAATTTGGACTCTTTTGTCTCATTATAGTTCCTCTTCGGGAGCGTCAATCACTTGGTGTTTCATGAAACTGCCTATTTGGGTGGGGCAATGAAAAGAAGACTCTGGGATCGGGCAAAGAATTCAGCTCTGAACAAATCTTTTTCTGATCATTTCAATGATCTGCATTCATTTGGTTTCAGCCTCGTTGCTCCTTAAAATATCTAATTCTAAACATCGTGGGTCTCAATTGTGATGCTCCCTACAACATACACATTGACATTCCACAAATAAAAAGATATAATTGTCCAAGATATCCAAGGAGTAAGATTTTGTCTAACTAATGTCGTTGGTGACTCTGAAAATTTCTTTAAAAATTCCTATTGTGGGTATTCAGCCCCAAGCACATACTTGCTTCCGAAGT